>OW804095.1:15804859-16404859 GCA_942159475.1 Sthenelais limicola
TAAGGATTTTAACTAGACTTTGTGATAATCATAGAGCAGGACAGGTTGGATATAGTGAAAAGGAGATCCTTTTACTTGTGCTTGGGTTAATTTGATCGATTATTCTGTTGGGAATCCGCATGGTTACATTCTGTTGGAAATCAACAATGGAGAAAGATAAACTACATGAAAGTGATATTTAGTTAGTTGCTTGTGAGTCGGGAGTCGGCTCTTTACTGTATATTAAAGTAAGATTGTAGCTTAAAGGTCACATTTCCCTTCATTTTGTAGACTAGTGCTCTAGAGTTGTACGGTGTCACTTCTGATTTTGACAATTAAGGGTTCTCTCTAGGATGAAAGAAAATGAACATGTATAATACAGTTGTACTTGTGGGTGGGATCAATTATACTGGAAATCAGTGATCACTTTGACCATAGGATCTATATAGGTTATACTGATCGTATAATATAATGATTCAACTGGGGAAATATTATTACATTTCATAACTACACATTGTTTCAATGCATAATCAATATATGGTGAAACATCTGGGATTTATTGCAATGGAAATCACGGCTCAGTAACATATAGATCTATGTAGGTTACATATTAACCATATATGTTTCAAATGACAGAGTTCTTTGTGACACTACAATATTTCATTACAGCTGGATTTAGTGGGGGAAAAACTCTCTTTGATGCCTTTGTTGCCTAATGAATGTACACAGTGAGACAAACAGGCTACTCTGAAATGGAAATGAAGGATCATTCACATATTGGTTTCATCTGACAGGATTGTCAGTCTGTGTTTGGTCAGGGAAGAGCTACTGAATACTAAGTATGACGTTCTAAGCTTAGAAAATATGAATGAAAGAATGGATGGATGGATGGATATATGGATGGATGGATGCAGCCTTTCTCTCTGTGTCCATTTTCTGTTCTCTCTCTCCATCAATCTCTCCCCTCCCCTTCACCTGTCTCTCTCCCTTTTTTTCTCTAACCCATCTCTCTCCCCCCTCACCACCCCCATGAAAGATGGATGAATTGGTTAGTGAATGTAGAAACGAATGAATGAATGAATGAATGTAATAAATAGATAGCCCCACAGTCACCCACACCTCTACAGGCTAGGGTATCTATGTAATATACATGTATAGGTCTTAGTCTGATTTGTCAATCATTGATCCCTGCATGCCACTGTGTCAATCCGTATATGAGGCCACATCTGCCCGTCTGTGAGACATCATTGAAGTGAATCTCCAGGGTTGATGGCTGTCACTAGTGGTGTCTACTTACCATCTCTATATGTGCATAAATCTGTGAGGGGTGTGAGAGATGGATAGGGCAGAGAGGTCGGGGTGGGGGGAAGATTTAGAGAGGGAGAGCAGGAGAAAGGGGGAGAGACAGGTGACAGGGAGAGAAACATGGAGGGGGAAGATGGAAATAGAGAGAGACAGAAACGGACTGAGAGAGACAGAAACGGACTGAGAGAGACAGACTGAGAAAGACTGACTGTGAGAGATTGAGAAAGTGACCTAGATCAGAAAGCATGAGGGAAATGTTATCAACATGCAAGTTTTGGATCCTAGGTGTATAGTAGAGGTGGTGAAACCTGGCTGCTACTCAAGCCTAACCCAGTCCATCAGGGATGATCTGACAGTTAACGACTGTAACCAGAGGTAGAAACCCACTCACCTGTGGCAGAAATCATTTAAACTTTCTCCACCTGAATATCATACTATCTCTTCTCTCCCTCTCCCTCTTTCAGGGGTGTCTGTTCCTCTTTCTCTCATTACTTCCTCAATTTTTCTCTGATCACATGTCTCTCTGAAATGGTGTATCATCATCTTTGATATATTATAAATAATACTAACAAAACAACAACAACAATAAAAAGGCAAATGGCTGGACCTGATACAAAAATATTAACTAGGTCTTAAATACAACCCTATTCGGGGAAATATGGTAACTTCGTTTCCTGACCTAGCTTACTGACTTTTTTTAACCTCATGAAAACAAAAGTATAATTATAACCCCTTTTTAATAAATATAATCTGAGTTGTTTATAAACTAAAGTCTGGGGGCTTATTAAGGGAATTAATTAATTATTAGAACTACTAATAGGAACCAGGGTTTTTATACGAGACAGTACGGTAATTTCCTGACCTATAAGTTGATGCCTAGCTAAGACTGATTGTGAATAGGTAGGGATATATAGCCGTCCCTCGCTCACTCAGTCTCTCACTCTCACCTCTATAGCTAGTCAGTTAGGTCATTTTCACGGCTCATATTTACCAGATGTTCTCTGAGGAGTTTTAAAATTCTGTGAAAACCCAAGGATTTCAAATATTTTACGGATGTATATCAACATTTGTGGATGGATTTATGTATACTGGTGAAAACCCATGGATTTTTATCTTTTTTTTCCCTATCGTGCAAAACCCAGTTTGTAGATGGGTTTATGGGTACAATGCATCACTACTGAATTCAGTGATTAACTAAGGATTTATTGAAACAACTTATCTGTATACAATAGCTGGATGGATTGTAATCTATAGTTACATACACATGAAAAACACTTCAGTGGAAATACATGACATAGAATTAAGCTTCAACGAATTGGATAAGCGCCCAGTTTGTTTGAACTCGGTGGGTCATATATTAAAAAGAGGCAAAATGAGGACTTTATTATTATGGAGGACTTTATACCAGAGATGTGAATAATAGCACAACACATTTGATTTGGCATTTTTCCAAGTGGTGTTTGAAGGATTAAATCCAGAAAGTGGTAAAATCTAGCGCTACTTGACTCCACTGGGAGAAGTGGCGATTTTGGCAAGGCTTAGCTTAATCAATCCTGGGTTCTTTAAAGGTCTTAGGGAAGAGGTTTGTGTAGCTTGGCAAACTCTGTATGTTAGGCTGGAACTACAATAGTAGAGTTGTATTAGCACCCATTTCATATCTCCATTGCAGTTCATTAATGGAAGCATAGTTCTTATCAAGATCATTTTGAACTATAACATCGGATTTTAATATGGCACTGACATACTGTAAATACACACAGTGTTGAATATTTACATACAATGTTGAATATTTTTAATATATAGACATTTTTTTTTCCCGTACTAGGCATTTATTATTCCATAAACATGTGACATTTCATGTATACGCAGGTAGGGTTTCACAATGAAAGAGAAAAAAACTCCCCAAAGGGGTAAATGCATTTTGGCCTTTGTTAAAAGGGAGACCTTGTACAACTAACGACTACGATATAGAAATTATTCTAATATTAATGAAAAATAGTTTTTGTCAAGATTAGGTTCGGGTTTTCCTAAGAAAAAATCTATATCTCCCCGGTATATGATTACAAATGATGTTGAATCAAATATTAGAAAATATTTCATAGAGGGTACAGAAACAAAATGGCGTGCTTGCAACTCCCCTATTGCCTGGGTGTCCAGACTGTGCCAATAGTTGCTTATATTATGTGAGAAGTGGTCCATGGGTTGCACTTACTGAGTGGCCTTGGTTTGTCAGTGTTTGTGTACATATAGCAATAGAGCTAGAGGTAAACTAGTACTCAGGCAGTTAGGGTTCTCTTTCAGGGGTGTTTATCCCTGTCTCTTTCTGCTTCTCTCTCTCTCTGCCTCTCACCTCCTCCTCCCCCCCCCTCTCTCTCTCTCTCTCTCTCTCTTTCACTGACTCTTCCTCTTGCAGTCTTTTTCTCCTCCTCTGTCTTTCTCTCTGTCTGTCTAGCTGTCCCTCTATAGCACTCAGTAGCTTTTTCCTCTCATTTCCTGCCTCTCTCTCTCTCTCTCTCTCTCTCCTCCGTCTTTGTCTCTCTCCCCTCCCTCTCTCTCTCTCTCTCTCTCTCCTCCCTCTCTCTCTCTCTCCCCTCCCTCTCTGTCTGCCTCCCTCTCCCTCCTCTGTCTGTCTCCCCTCCCTCTCTGTCTCCCTCTGTCTCCCTCCCCTCTCTCTCTCCCTCTCTCTCCCTCCCCTCTCTCTGTGTCTGTCTCTGTCTCTATCTCTCTGTCTCTCTCTCTCTCTGTCTCTCTCTCTCTCTGTCTCTCTCTGTCTCTGCCTCTCTGTCTCTCTCTGCCCCCGACACACACTGCACTTATCCACCTACTCCTGTACTATCTGAGTGAGGCAGTATATCATGATATAAGGACTGACACACCCTTTCCTCTCATCCTCCACCTCAGCTTCTGTCAATACTGGTTTTTGTATACCCTCCTCACATTTGTGTTGTCTCGTCAACCTACCACCAATCATAACAACCCAAAGTTAACCTGGAAAAAGATGATAAAAAACTTAACTCATTTTTTTACTACTCGCCATAAGTCCTCTGTTTGAGAGAAATATCGTGTTAAACAAATAAATCCTTGGAGCTAGGCCAGACAGCCAGGAATGCTGGACGCATGAATGATGGATTTTTCTAGGGCATACAAATCAATTTCTTTGTTTATTTTTCATTTCCCCAGTTGTCGTTATTATCTAGGCTTAGAGAAAAAAAGGGAAGATCTAGGCCTGTACTGAAAGTCCTATATATATTCGAATGGAAAACGAACGCTCCTTGTGCATTCAGCTTTTTTCCTTTTTTTCCCTTTTCATATCATTTATATTCCCCTTCTTCATAAACTATAGGATTACCGAACCGTCGGGTCTGTATTCCTAGAAAGATAAACGTACCTTGGTGTATTATGGATTTTTTTTTTTTTTTTTTTTTTTTTTATATAAAAAACCCATTTATTTTGTTTCTTTTAAAAGATTATTCATGTTGTTAGTTGTTTCCATAATGTGCTGATTTAAAAGGCGCTATGGTGCTAAGGGTTAGTGGCTAGACTTTATCATTATCTTGACTGGCTTGCTGCACATGTGAGTGGAGATGGTAGAGAAAGAGGTTGTAGTACCAGGAGGTCGTGGCAGTGTTGTGGTGGGTCCTAGCTCCAGTAGTTTAAGGTACTCTGTCCGTCGATATTGCCATAGCCTGAAAGCGAGGGTATAACTTACTTGTTATACAGGATTCATTTTAATACTAATGTATACATTATAGGCATTAGACAGGGATACAGACAGCGATGTGAGACAGACAGTGGTGTGAGACAGGGAAAGAGAGAGAGAAAGACAGAGGGGGACATAGACGATAGAGAAAGACGTGAGACAGAGAGGGACAGACAGGCTGACAAAAAGAAAGAAAGACAGACAGATATATGCCATAAAGGGGTGTGTAGAGCTGCACTGTATAAACCTATGTGTTGTACAGACACAGACACCTCACCTTAATGAAACACCACCACCACCACCACTAACACCACCACCACCACCACCACCACCACCACTTACTCACTGCTGCCGACTCGGGCTGGCGGGCAGTGGAGAAGGCATAAGGCACGCGGGCAGTGAAGGGTTTGATCATTCACCTGTGAGAGGCCGGAGTAACAGGAGCAGGAGGAGGAGGCGGTGGTGGTGAAGGTACTGCAGGAGGTAGAGGTGCAGGAGAAAGCAGCAGCTCCTGCTTGGAGAAGATACTCTAGGAACTAAAGCTGGAACCAGAGCAAGGAGAAACGTACTGTATTGTTTGTGAAACATCCTTCCATCCTTACCATATTTCACTGCCTGGAGGAGATACTGGAGGAGGTTCTAGTAAAGAAGAAAGATCCCCTACTATGAAAAGCTACTTCTATTTGGGACTATTATAGTTAAAACTGGAACTAGGGGAAGTGCCCATTGATTCAGGACATACAGTTCATTTTCATAATATTGGACCTTTAATGGAGGTGTTATAGGTATTGAAGGAGGAAGAATGGAATTAGAAGGATACTGCCATAGGAACTACAGTATAATCTAGAAGCTCATAGCCTAATTTCTATGTTTTGTGGACAGTGGAACGTCAGTTTTGTTCGGTTCCTATTTAGCCCATGTTTATCATAATATTGGACCTTTTGGAGTACCAGGTTCAGCACTGCAAAGATATCCATTCATTCATTCATTCATTCATTTAAACAGGCAGACAGACAGTACTGACTAACCTATATTGGTCCATTTACAACTGACCCTGACTCATTCATCTCTCACTATTGTAGCTATTTACCAAAGGATTCTTACATATTTGTGCTCTGAAATACAAGTTGTAGATGAATAGGTGCGCCTGGATATTTCCACCGTAAGACGGGTGCTTGCCAATGCTGATAGAGCCATTACTATATACAGTCTATGAGAAATGCTGTGTATGGTTAGTTCCACATACTTTGGTGCTGCTAATCTTCGTGCTAATTAGGTCTGCTAATAAAAACGTGGACATTAGCTAGAGAGTTTGGTTTAGACATTGTTTTACTCATAGTGTGTATTTATTTTTACATCTGTACATTTTAGCGTGATTTCCCTTTTTAATAGGTTGTCGTATACTACCCCAGGAGGCAGTGCAAGACCAGCTATAGTAGCTGAAGCAACAGCCTGGTAAATCACCATAAGACAAAAGATGGTAGTATACTAAGTAACCAGGAGTTAGTGGATAACCAGCTATAATAGCTGAACTAAACAACCTCATACAATAATAGATGGTACTACCCCAGTAGTTAGTGGAATACCAGCCATAAGAGTTGAACTAAACAGCCTAGTAAAACATCATACAGCAGTATATGGTAGTATACTACCCCAGGAAGTATTAGCAGACCAAATGTAGGAGCTAAGACAGCCTGGTAAAGTACCTATATGAGCCACCTCCCCTGTTGTGGTCATACACAGGACCCTTGGGAGTCCATGGAAGGACCTTAGGGAGTCCAGGGGGTATAAATAACTGTATGATGAGCTGAAGGGTGGTAATCTGGGGCTATTGAGGGTTGTGGGTATGTGTCACATGTGTATTGTCAGTGTGTCACACCTTACACACACCCTGGTCTCTACTCCTCACAGGTGTGACTATATTACCTTTATTATACTATGTATATATGCAATGACACCCAGGTGAGGAGGAACTATAGAGGCTAGCTGGTTAATATGCACACCTAGGTACGCTTGTATTCTTAGGGGAAGCGACGGTGAGAAAAGATAGGTGGAGACTTTGAGTATGACAGGGCAGTTTACCTTCTATTACCATGTGTATGTAAACAGGGACTTGAGAGTACAGAGACAGGGAGACAAGAGTCAGAGACAGAGGGGAGGAGAGAGGGAACAAGGGACCACTCAATGTAAGCGATAGAAAGATCTAAAGGGAGGAGTAATTTCCTCAAGCACCAAAGACACTATAGTATCTTCGCAAGCGCCTTAAAAAAAGAACCAGCAATGCTGAGTAGAGTAGCGGGAGGCCATGACTAAAATCTGTTCCTACTCTTTTTATTTTTTTTTTACATATATTTTATACACCTCCCTGAAGGTGTAGGGCCCGCATAGTGCAGCATTTAAAACATCAAGCCCAGCCAGTGGATGTGGTGGTGGTGGTGGAGGCGCCTGAAAAACAGTGGAGCGAGTCCTACAAGAGAGGCATTAAACACTGGGCATTTCCTTACCACTATACACTTAGAGAGGAAGGGATTTTATGTAAGAGTGGAGCCTGTACACGGCTTATAAGGCATGTATTAATGGCTGACTCCTGATTTATAACACCTTATATATCCAGGTTATACGTTATACATGTATACATTATACTAGGGAGAGGGGGAAAGGGGCGGAAGGGAGAGACAGAGAAAAGGGGAAGAGAGAGAGAAAGGGGGAGAGAGAGAGAGACAGAAGAAAGAGGCAGAGAAGGGGGAAAAAGGAGAGAGAGGCGGGGTGGGATAGAGAGAGAGAGGTAAATAGAAGAAGAGGGGATAGACAGAGTGACTGAAAGCGCTGAAAAGATAGGGAAGGAAACTTGGGAATATAAAGAACAGAGTAAGAGACAGGGAAGAAGAAAGAGGGAGAGGGGTATGAGAAAGAAAGAGTAAATTAGGAGATAAATATAAGTAATTTGCATGCGACACCCCCCCCCCCCCCCAAATATATCATATTTTGTATATGTATACATATGTACCTATGTATAGATATATAAAATAGTTTTCTGATTCTCAGGATGTAAGACAAGGACCACCAACTACCAACAACACAATGGAACAAGGCCTCGAGTCTCTACTATTGATCATTCTACCCCACCCTTGGATTACATAGCCTGGCTCTTTTCAGGCTCATTTGAACAGCAGAGAGTGAGAGAGAGAGCTTGACAAAGATTCCTTTATGCTCTTACAGTAGGAGCTGGGTAAACTGATCGAAAGCTCTCTCTCCTCCTCTCTAACTCTCTCCACTTTGGTAATCCTTCTTGCCCATTTTCCCATTACCCGGAGATCATCCTATGGGGTACGATATGTAAACACATATCACACTGAACTTATAACAGACCTCATATATGAAGTGTGATAAACATACATTTAACACACTGAGTAACCCATCATCTGGATTTTTCTCATAGGGGCGATTCTTTTACCTACAGAATATATTCTATACACCAATCAAACACAAAGGATACCAAAGAAACGCAGGATAAGATAACAATTAATTATGCTATCTTCCAATTAATCAAACCTGAGACAAAGTTGGATGTGTTAATGGTCAGTGGATTTAGGTGACTCAAGTACGGTACGTTATTTGTGATGAATCTATTAATTACATATTAAATAAGGATGCTAGCATGGAAATCATGCTAAATCATTGTACATTGGATATATAAATACATAAATGTGTCGACAAATCTACCATTGTATTTATATCGACAACATCGGGGGATAACAAAATATTCCTATCAATAGATTGATTCTAACCATAGGAATGGCAAGTCAAATATAATAGGACACAGTGGATATAATTAATCACTAAACGTGTGACCTGTCCTAAAGACCATATATATCCGACCAATCCCAACCTTATTGATCTGTTTAAATACATCATGCATTAATAACTCTGGTCTGGAACGAGGAAGAGATTATGATGTAAGTAGATATATTGAAAAGGATTTCAGCATGGATAGCCAACTACATTAATGTGGCACAGTGGATTTAAGCAGGACTAAATGTGTGGTCAGCTCTAGGGGACCCTACCCGACCCTGTCGATCTGTTTATAAAGTGGATTGTTATCTCTGATCCTGTAAAATGATGCCGTCCAGAGGCTACGGATCATCAGGGGGTGTATACCACCCTCAGGCTGATGAGGTGGTAGTGGTAGGTTGTTCCTCCAGTGTGCCCCTCAGGAGGAATACCAGGAGGGAGGTGAGGGACGCAGCTACCAGGTACCTGCTCAAGATGACCTACTCGTGTCTGTGCTACAGCTGGCGCGCCCGCTCCGTCACCGATATGGATATGATGGTAGGAGGTCCAGGCATTTTCTTATAGATATTATCATACATGTACAATTTGGGAAATTTTATGATTAATCATTGTGATAATTATTATTAATATGTGTAAACTTAACAAAATGTTTTAACATGGTGTATGACGAACAGGAAATGTGCAACTGAACTCAGTCCAAGTCGTCCAGTGCATACCTTGGAGTTTTGGCTATGGATTAATAAAAGTGTTAAAAGGATGTATTTAAAAGAATGAAAAAGGATTGTACCTAAAAGCCTTGATAAACTGTAAAATCAATATTTAAAAATAATTTCAGCCGTGTGAAATTCCTCTCAGGGGATATCATCACAAATATAGATATGGTGTGTTTAAGAATAAGACAAATTTCAGCAACAGTAATGGAAATATTGTTGATGTTTAGGAGGTATAACATTGTATTAAATCATGAATAAAAAAATTTAATATAAACAGATGTAATACCAGTATTACAGATATTCGGCTCTCCAGCTATGCTTTTCGAGGAACGGAGACGATCATAATGAAATAAAAAGAGTATCCATTCTGAAGCAAGCTAATTAAGATACAGGAGGGATCCAGGCTTCCCCATTTCCTTACAAGAGCAGACCATGGTGCTATTGATATATTCCTATAGGGAGAACACAATGGACCAGGGGAACACCATCACTACACACATAACTCACTTTGTTATGATTCTGTTATTACCCAGTGGCTGAAATATTCCTTGTAGGAATTTGAGACTAAGGATATAAAGGGAGAATTTTATAGTTGCACTGTTCCCTGTGTATGACTAATCATTTTGATATGCAGGGGGTAGGTTTTAGAACGAGTGTTTTCTCTTGGTTGAGTTTCCTGGAAAGTGTTCGTTTGAAAAAGGTTTTGGTGTTGTATGTATAGGGGAGTTGCATGTGCCACTGCACATGTCTGTTACAGTGCATTCTGGGTGACAGCCTGGGATGATCTAATCTGACTTCGAGATGATATGTGTCAGGTCTTAACCGAACATTAAACATTAAAGCACTATACCATGATTCATGCTTGTACAAAATGACATAGAGTGCAACCCTAGCATGTAATAATGTTGATCAGATCATATGTGTGTGATCTGGATTTGTAAGCAAGAAAGGTAACAATAAATAAAAGCCATTTGTCCCTGTATTGTCTTGCAGTTAAATACGGTACAAATACTACACTGTATGTGGTGTAGATATTAATGAATACTGTATAGATGATAATGTAATTACAATAAAATGGCGAATTGTGACATATAGGTAAGAAATATGATAATAACATCAGTTTGTGTTGGGAGCTAGGGCATAAAGCAACAAAACAGCCAGCCAATTAACATTCCAAATGGCGGCAATGCAAATCCCCTATGGGCTATTGTATCAGTATTGAGACATGTACTTGATGTCAGTATACAGAGCTTACAATAGAGGGCGATATGTCAGGTATGGCTGTAGTGGCAAGGCACTATAGCAGTGGAAAGGTGTTATAAGCACAGGTGCTAGGGGTAAAGTGGATGACTAAATAATCATCCCATCTTACCTGTCAGTGCTATAGAGGTCCTGACGCATTCTCAACTTGTTAACATTTCTGACAGGTCAAGATTTAAACTGTTAGTGCTTCCAATGAAGGGTCTTGAGCAAGATTAATATGAGTTTTTAGAAATGGACCGAGGAAATTCTTTGGAATGTTATTGCATGTGTGCCCAGGGTGTTCGAATGGCGCAGTGGGTTAGCAGGGCACTGGCTGGAACTAGGAAGAGCATGCATGTGTTCTGAGTTCGAATCCCTCTACAAGATTCTTGTGCCTTGGCTATATTTGTCGTCCCACCCTGTGCTCACTGACTATAGCCCACCTCCCAGAGTGTGCATGTCGACTGGGCCATCATAGGCCAGCTGATACTAATACCATCTATAGCAAAATTAAGCACTTTAAAAAGTGTTGGTTTTAATCAAATAGAAATAAAAAGTTAGTCTATTTCCTCTCTTGCCCTTGAGAGCACCAAAGGTTGGGACTAGGGCAAAGAACAAACACACCACCTCCCAGCCAACCGTTAATATTAATTAAATTACTGCCCCCTTTACTGGCCTTAGCTCCACCTAACAGGGCATCAGGTATATAAGGCTAGGTAACTGGTTAAAGTGCCTGGTCCTGGGTAAGACATTAAAGGGCCTTTCTGTCTCTTTTCTCTGTCTCTCTCTCCCTTCTTCTCTATCTCTATTTCCTCGGTATGATCATAAACTGCCTCCCTCTCAGCTCTCCCGCCCTTGATATAACACTTCAAAGTGTTGATAAGGGCGTAAAGCAACCAATCTCACTCACTCACTCACTCACTGGTCAGCCCCCCGTCCTATACCCTATAGATAGATCTGTATGGAAGGGGGTTAAGCTATTACCTCCAGCCTG
This sequence comes from Sthenelais limicola, assembly GCA_942159475.1. Taxonomy (NCBI): domain Eukaryota; kingdom Metazoa; phylum Annelida; class Polychaeta; order Phyllodocida; family Sigalionidae; genus Sthenelais; species Sthenelais limicola. Next base: position 15,816,585 of record OW804095.1, read on the forward strand.
TCAGCCTGATAGAGGGTACAGGTGAGGTGTATAATATAGGTATGTATAGGTCACACCTTGCTACCAATTACCTCTCTTACCTTCTCCTTCTCCTCCTTGTGTCAATCAACCACAGGTGTAACACTTTGCACCCACCTGGACACCTTACATTGTCGGTAGTACTTGCTGCCATATCGCTTGCAATCGTCCCAATTCTAAATTATACATCTTCTTTCCACTTTTCCCTCTTTTGATCTTCTCGTTTCTGTCTCCATCCCTTTTGTTCCCTCCATTTCTCTTTCTCTCCTGTCTCTTTCCTTTCCCTTTCTCATTCAAAACTTACTGAACTTTCTTTATATCCTCATTGCATTCTGTAAATAAAGATCACATTCTATTTCACTGCTAAGAGTGGTCACTTAGGACTATTCAGGCCCTGAAGTTCTGTCGTTAACCATTAAAACTAATCCTTTCCCCTCGACTCTGCTTCTCCTAACTGTTTTATCTTACCCGACACTAAGTTACTAAGAGCTAAGTAGATCTGTCTGAAACAATTACAGAGCAAAGCTTTGGTGTAAACCAATAGAGGGAGCACATACTCTGGTCACTAATACTAGGCTAATGGTGACAGGGGGAGTCTGGCCCTGGCTGAACTACAGACCGTTTCATACTGGCAGCTAACTACAGTCTGTTTCATACAAAGGGGTGTAAGCTACAGTTCATTCCATTTAACTTTGTGCTGCAAATAATGTTTGTTCATACAATAAAGTCCATCCCAGTCTAGGCTCGCATCCTCTCAGATCAGATAAGAATGGTATGTCAGTGATTAAGTAGCTACTGTGTTAATGGCTTTCCTGGCCTAGGACTATGGGCGTTCTAATGGCATTTTGCGGTTTGGAGCGAGAGGCTTTTCCTCAGTTTGGAGAGACTCTCTCAACTCTGTGCCTAGACTGATCCCACTATTTAAAATTAAATTTTTATTCTGCCCTCGTGTCTACTCTCTTTAGATATTCACATATTCTAAACACAGCAATTGGAGTTGCTCACTTCAGAATAAACAAACTCTGTGTACGCTCTACTTTGAAAGGTCCATGCGAATAGTCCATCATCATAATATGTCCTGCTTTCCTCAATACCAGACAGAAAAAGTGAGGGAAATTACACAATATTATGCCCCTATTGAGTGGGATGAGTAGTAGGAGTTAGGATGTACACCATGCCAAGTAATCAGTTCCCTCCTCCCTGGTACATAATGTCCAGATCATTTCCCATCTGACACAGCTCCGTCTGGCGCTAATGTGACATGCTAAATCACCCCTTCATCTCCCTCTGCCTCTCACAGATTGGCCTCCCACTTTGATCCACATCAATTTTTATATGTATCTTGCTATATGTCAGTTAGGTTATGCAGCTGGTTGCTTATACATTGCTGAGATAGAAGTAGGTAATAGATCTTTCCACTGATCGGGGCTGCGATTTTGTTTTTAAAGAGAGAAAGGATGTACTTGTATGTTAATAATGATAGGTGAACTGGGGTTGAGAAATGAAAAATAATTAGTAGCCATTAGTGAGGTATATGTAAACCAATGACAGAATACACAATTCTGGGGGAAAACAATGATAACAACCTTTATCAAAATATGTCAAGAGGGGTCGTGGGTTCCAGTTCTTCATGTATGCCAGTTTCTCAGAAAGGGAGAATCTAATTTAAGAGGATTTGATAGCAGTCATTTGTAAAGGTAGCATTCCTGGAGAATATGTAAAGCAGATGTTTATATTGTCGTCAACATTTTAAGAAATACATTTGTGAACAGCAACAACAAAACTTGTTCAATAGAAGCTTGAACCCCCAAAATAAATCTTTAAATGTTGATGGGAAGGTTTAAGTTCATACTGTAAAATTTCTTTTGTTTTTTTAAAAAAAAAGTATACTGTACTGTAAAGTCAGTTGCGAGGCCAAAACTGACATTTCTGTGTCCCACCTCTTCTTTTCTCTCATCACCGAAAAAATTGTTTATGAACCTCGGCCGGGAGAAAAATTCCAATTTGTATATGTGACAGTTCGCCCATACATTTTAATGTTGAGTTTCAGACTGAGTGGAGTTGACTGGAGTAACTACACTACTGGAGAGGTTTAGATAATGGCTAAGTACCTCAGCTACCCCATTACCCACCATTATATATGCCCCACTCTAACTATCCACTATCCACTCTTCACTTCACTATGCGCCAAACCCCTCCATGTATTGGGTATGTGGGGGGACCCTGGAATTTCTGTAGTGGGAAGGTGGAGTGGTGGGGGGGGGGGGGGGTCTCAGTGGCAAGATCGTGCTGATCAATAGCACAGCTTCTATATATATGCTGATATGATATCCAGATATTAAATGGCAGTCGCTTAATTAATATTAATGCCTATCTTATACTATTTTGTATGGCAAATGAATGATTTTCATTTTTTAGCATTTAATTTGCTTTTCAATATCTACCACTATAATTGGGCGACGAGAGCCTGAAAAACAATAAGGACGCGGATCAATTAAATACATGTAAAATACCAACAAAATACAAATATTAGATTGATGCCGAATTTCCATCATCTCTCAGTATTATCCGATTTTGGGTTATACATACAGTATCATAGGACAAACCTAGCCATTTTGACCGAAATTCCAATGACATTTGACTGAAAAGCATGCTATTCGTTATTTAGGGTTCTAGAACCCCTATTACCTCCCTCTCTCAGAACCTACCACTGCAGTTAGAGAGACGAGAGCCAGAAAAAACAAGAGCTAACAGGAGAAGATGAGGCCTGGCTAGCCACATGGGTCAGTGGGAATGCTTGGCGGCAGAGGGGTTAGGTTGTATTGGTCCAATTGGGGGGAAATTACCAGTTATTTGCCTGGCAACCTACTCCCACTTTACACTCTCATCGCTTTTTAGTCCACAGCAAAACGATCGTTACGGGAGAAGAAACAATTGTCCAGCGTGTGAATGGATCTTGTCAGTGTGTTGTGTTTTAAAACAAGTTTTTTTAGTCTGTTAGTGTAGTGCAACCTTTCTGTACTGAATATTTAGCAAACAATGTGTCTGCCTTTTTATACACTTCTTCTTTTTGATAGTGACGTTTCTGTTATTTTGTTCTCATTTGCCTGAGTGGTGCATTCTGACACAGCCGCTCATGGCTTCGAACCCAGCACGGGGATTTCGCTTAGTTCACTGCTGTATCTAGGACAAAATTAGAAAATGTGATTGGGGATATACACAAATTTCTTGCCCTGGGGGTCGGGGATTTCATCATATTATTTCCCAACATGGCCAGGACATTCCCCCTTATCACCAACTGGACGAGGAGATTCAGTCTAGGCTCACAACCTCTCAGATCGGGCAAGAATGGTATATCATTGATTGGACGCCTAATACGCTAATGGCTTTGATACTTTCCTAGCCCTGTTTGGGGGGACTTTCTCACCTTTGAGCCTTGACTGGGTTGACTGAAAGACCTCGGAAACCCAGTAGTGCACTTCCCATTGTAACGATTTTTAATTGCAATGGGCAGTTAAATGTGTTTAGGTATAATGTTACCATTGGAATTCTACATTTGTGAAGATAATCGTCGTCTATCGTCTATGCACCACTTTCGTCTTCGTCTGAGTGCAGTGGTAGTGGTAGTGGTAGTGGTAGTGGTAGTGGTGGCAGTGGTGCTGGTCATGCTATGTCACGGTTCGTTGGCCAGCTGAGTGGGAGCTTAGTGTTAGTGGTGGTAGTGGTGGCAGTGGTGACAGTGGGTGTATGTACTAATGTAGGTATGAATGTACATGTACAAAATGTACATGCAAACATAGTTACACCTTACAACTACAATCTGAGTAGCTATTATTATTGTGGTGACCTAGTATGTAGTATGGTTACAATCATTTAAACATGAAAAGTTTACATCTGTTTTAACAAATGTATAATTTGAATATTATTTTTTTCTAAATATATGCTGTTTTAAGGTATTCTGGTGGGGTTTACTTGGTGTCATTGGGAGAATTCCTTAACATTCACATGCTTACTTGAAATTTAGAATGGTTCTTCTATGTATGTATGTATGTATGTATGTATGTATGTATGTATGTATGTATGTATGTATGTATGTATGTATGTATGTATGTATGTGTACATGTACTTATGTGTACATGTACTTATTTATGTATACATGTAGCCCATTGCAATTATATATGACGTTAGTCATAGCCGTGCATCTTGTTTTCTTTTGTGTGTTTTTTTTTTCAAATTGTAAAGTATTGTTATTTAATCTAAATAATATATTCTATTCAAACTGGAGAGTCACTCGAACTAACGGAGATCGTGCCTTACACTGCTTCTCCATACACTGAATTCCTGGATGTGTGGCCACAATGGGCAATATGTATGAATATGATAGAGTGGAGACACTATGTATTGTGGAGGCATGTGGGGCTATGATTAGTGTCTATATGTGTATATGGATGACCTATTGTACTCACAAACACTCCACTCAGCTTCTGGGAAACACAAACACTATAATGACAATAAGCAGCTCTATTATGTGTGTCCTTACGCTTCCTGGGTTATATCAGGGATGGAGACTTATTGAGAGGTAGAAGGCGGGAGTTGAGAGTGGGGACAGAGGGAAAGAGAGGTGGGGAGGGGGGTAAAGAGAGGGACGGGCATATACGGACAGAGAGAGGGGGGGACAGAGAAAGTGGGATAGAGACAGGGAGGAGGACAGACGGACACAGAAAGAGGGGGACAGACGGACACAGAAAGAGGGGGGGGGGCAGAGACAGGGGGGGGGGGGGACAGACAGAGAGGGGGGACAGAGATAGTGAGACGCTGTGGGCAGAGAGACAGGCAGACAAACAGACAGGAACAGAGGCAGACAATTATTACAAGTCATCTACTATAATAGCTAGTTATCCCTATCTCTCCCTATCTATAAAGGTCTATTCCATACACCCTGGAGCAGCAGGCCTACTCCCACACCCAGTAGTATAGTAAGGTAGCTAGTTACTGCTATCTATTCCTATAGTATAAGGTGCACGTGCGGCTGCTTACACACATGGACGGAATCAAGGTAGAGAGGCTGGGGGCTGGCCCGGAATGACAACACACAGATAAACACTCTTTATGATCAACTTCTGCTCACATGTTTGTCATTCATGCCCAGATAACATGGGAATAAGTCCTCTTTTCATGGGCAAAAGTAGGGTAGAGACTCATCAAGACACCATAATGAAAAAGTAGTTTGAAATGAGCTTAAAATAAAAATAAATTAACAAAATTGAGAAGACAGGTCCTTTCCTACCTCCCCGATACACAATAAATACATTAGTATCATATACATTATTTTTACCTTGGGGAACGAGATGTGCACGATGACTTGACCAATAACTGAGAATTATAAGATTTTGTAAGACTGAAAATACAACCTCCAGAACCTCCAGAATTTACTGGAGGAAGACAATAGCCCAACTAGGATTGATGCCAGTACAAATACCTTTCCGGATAAATCCTCTATTAGTAATGCCGGCATTCTGATCAATCTAATGAATACCAATTTGCGACTTAATCAACCCAGAAATTAGCCTTGAACTGAAGACTATCCTTACCAATAAGGACCAAATATGTATCAAAATAATGAATAATTAGAAATAATCGACTCTAGAATTCGATAGATACATCTCATAACCTTAATAGTAATTATCAAAAAGATGACATCAGAATAATTCCTGATAGTATTAACACCATTCTATTCATATTCCATATGACTAAAAACATTTTAACTGCGAACAGCTCTACGCAACCCCAACTATTTACTGCGGGAAGCTCTTACCATACAATGTTATAACTACACTTTCTACACCTCAGTATGTAAAGATTCTCGATGTCAACTACCATCCTCCTGAGGAAGGGCCACATATGCCCGAAAGCTTGAGAAACTAATAAAATCAACACCAACTTTATTATGTTCTTCATAAGTTACATCTATTAAAAATACTTCGGCCAACCCGATATACAGCGATCCCCCTTCCCTTCGACTGTACGAAAACATACAAGAACTTTTCATACAAAAATATATGGTGGACATCTACGAGGAGATACAAAGATAAGGTTTTTAAAAATTGTGACTCATGAAAAAAAACGTACAACGCAGTACCCTGATTATAGTAATTGTCAACAAATTCTTTAGTCATTTTTTTTAATGACATTTAATCAATGTGACCTTTTCTCTCAGAACAGTCTGAAAATATTGCTGTAAAATGTAATAGCATTGTTTAATATAATAAAAAAACAACTTTAAAAGAACTCACCTAAGGCTAGCTGTGTGTAATGCTGCCTATGGTAATTGTGCAGTGTAAAAAATATTGTTGCTAATGAATGGGACAGCCATTAGTACATTTCCTGTCATCCTTGATGTGACAAATACTGTTGTAGGGCATAATACATCAACACTCCCCCCCCCCCCCCTCTAGCTTACCTTAGTGAGCTATAATACTAGCCCCAGCAAACATTGTAATGTAGATCTCTACATAGAGTAATTACTGCATTCATCTGTAACGTTAACCCCATCAGGGTATATTATGGTCGTGCTTTAGTGCTTAGTACCGCCTACACTGGCTACTCTATATGCCCTATCTATATCTGTATCTGTACTCATCTCTGCAGATAGATCAATAATGTATGTATACATGTATACTAAGTAGGAAAACAAGCAACATACATGTATCATGTTCGTGTTAATTGTGATCTACTTCTGGGTAATTCATACTGGGAAAGTGAAAGCCCCCAGCAGGTGATATTTCATTTTTTTGGACAAACGTTATTCAGGTATTTTGATCTGGCATTAGCCAAATCGTTCAAGACAGCTCGGGTAAATCCAGTCTTCCCCTGCCACCTATCGTATCCACCCAGTTAAATATATCTATCTTAATAGCATATCTTTTAGACTTATATGAATCATTTAATTTCGAAAAAAATCTACATGTCTTTTATATTAGATAGATTTATGTAAGTTTGGAGAAAAAAATCTTAAGTATCTTTTATATTAGAGTCACTATAGGGCCTTGTCATTGAGGCTGAGGAACTTGGTGCTAGTCTACATATCTTCATCTTAATAATGAAATCTTTAAAAGAAAAAGTTGGCAGCTCATACACAGCTACAAGTATGAGTGCAGTGGGGTATATAGGTGTAGGTAGTCTATATAACTAGGTACTTACCTCCCACACCTAAATGTGCTCTGGAGCTGGAAAGGTTAATGCCTATATTCTTTGATGGTGAGTCTGCCAAGCATGGGAGTCTGATAAGCAAAACGGTGAGGAGGGAGAAGAAGAGATAAGCAGAGTCTGTAAGCAAGAGGTTTTCCTTGCCCAGCAAGATTTGTGTACTGAGTCAGTTGGAAGTGGGTGGGGGTGGGGGACTTACATGATAAGTAAAATCATTATTTGAAGGTAAAATATGCAGTACAGCACATCGGGTTAATATAGGGCAATGAAGAAATCCTACCGACCTACGCTTACCTTTTTACATAAAAAAGTAATTGATACATCGATAAAAATTATGCAACTTTCTTTCTAATTAAGGGACATCAGGTATTTAAGACTAGGTCAAGAGTGCCCCCCCCCCCACATACACACACACACCTTAGCCCCCTTTATAACACCTTTCCATATCTGCAACTGCCGTGAGAAATCCGTTTCGTCTGTTAGCTATTTTACGTTTCATCCATTACTACCTGGCATAAAACTGTAACTGTTTCTCTCTCAGCTCCCTACTGCCAAGCATTTGCGAGTTGTTCAACTGTAAAATGTCTGCTTTGAAGATGTTCTTTTCACAAGACGCAGTGCAAGGGGATAAAAATGGCCATGTGCTGCAGCTTTGGGGCCTGTTCCTTCTGAAACGCGGAGGTGGAGACATAATTGGTTTCATTTGGAAGAAGTTTCAAATGTAATTTTTCCTCTTGTCTTAACTCTGGGTTATTTTCCCAACAAAAGGATTGAAGATTGAATTAGGCCGGGTCTTTGAATTCGGCTATGACGCCATTTTTGGTTCCTGTCGAATAACTGGTATTGTAATTCATTAAAAACCGAAAGGGAATCTTCCTTTGTTATAATAGTGTGTGTTCTGCCGCAATATATTCGTCAGTAAATATTCATACACGTACATACGTTTAACCGATAGATATATTTGAAATATTCAAGAGTATTAATTTGTATACTAATAACCTGGATAAACGAGCAAGCCTAGTGTTGTTAGTAATCCAATCAATAAAAAAAACATAGCTACACATATATACACACCTACACTAAACTCAGTTGAAGTGTAATAGGTGTACAGCCTATTTGTCTCCTACTGCACGATACAATGCAGAACCGCCAGCTGATTGTGCAGTTTTGGAGAAAAAACTCAAAATCGGTTCTCCGATGAAATAAAAAAGTATTATATTTCAACATCCCCAAAGAAATAATGAATTAGAACCTGTTGCCAGTGCAAATATACACTAATAAATCACACACTCACACATACATACATTTAATGCAATATTCGAGACGCCCATGTATAAATTGATCAGATTTCAACACTTGCTCATTCCCCGCTGCCTATCCGTCAACCACTTTTGACACTTACCATCCACTTGACGTCTTCATGAACGTCAATTTATCTTAAGCTAAATCTAGCTAATGCTCCCCCAGTCACATCAAATTGGTATTTATGCGAAAAGACATGGCGTTGGAATTCCAATAAAAATAAGATCTGAAGTTGATGTATAGTTTTGGGGTAAAATCTAGGCTATATTAAGTATTCCTATATGGGAATTTACTCCCACTTGCTGTGTTTAAGATTTGTTTCCTCTTCAAGAGACAGTTTTATATTAATATTTTGATGTGAACATGCAGACTTAATGCAATTATAGCGATATATTAATGTCATGCAAAAGATATATGTTGACATTTGATTTCCTTAAATTACCTCGTTTTTCCTGTTTTGAATCTACGTCACGATGCTTTGGTCCGCAACCTTGAACCAACCCTTTCCCCTCTGCATGTAAACACTCTTTAATAGAAAATGCTTTGTATAAACATAAGGGCTATTGGTTGTAACGTAATGTATGTGTTATTTCAAGCGATGCACAGGAGGGAAATTATAATCCATATAGAAGAGAAATAAAATCAATATCGTACAAGAAGACAAATAAGATCAAGTTCTAAATAAGTTCTAATCCATCTATAAAAACCCAGTAATTGAATGTCAACTTGTGACATTCTTCTACCCCGGGGTTGTCACCAGGACATAGAGTCCTCACGTCTGGGTGATCTATCCTGGGCAGTTGTTGGACATGAGATGACGTAGTTAGCGTCTGAAGGTATAGATAGATCCACATCTTATGTAAATGTATAGACTATTATTTCCAGCGATGAATAGGAAGAGGCCCCGATAGGTAGTATACGCGGGATCAGCTTTAATGATCAGGTGTGCTATTTTTAGCTCACGATTATTGGGAACGCTCAAGCTTCCTCGGATCAATTGGGGACTTGTGTGGCCGCCATGTTGGATTTGTATTTGCAATGAATAGTGGGAGTTGAGGAGGAAATGCATTTCCAATTCAGTATGCAATATTTATAATAAACTGCGATGTTATCAGTCCAGGCTCAGAATTGATAGATTCTTTTATGATTTGTTTCTATGTAGAAGTCAACTTCTAGGGAATTTCCTTCAATTAGTTTTACCTGGGAAACCTGATAAACATTACAGACTGTTAAATAGTTTGTCTTTAACTTGTTTACGCTTATTGATATTGCTGATAACCCAATATGGCGTTAATGCCAATTCCCCTATTGGGATCAAAGATTAGCTCCTGCTTTCGTGCCTGACTAGATCGTCTTCTTCCTGAAGAATAGGAAATTGCGGTGGGAACTAGTTATCGGGGAGACATCGGTGTTTGATAGGCAGGCTTAGTGCCGGGATTCTCTACATTCCTCAGTCAAATCTACCTTGGGAAATGACAGCTAAGGTCCATATTGCTGCATTGTTTGATCAGGGGTTATTTACATTCTTGGAAGGAATAAGATAATCGATTAAAATATACCGCAAAACTATTCAATCAATGAAGGAAAAGAATTAAAATGTAGGCTGAGAGAGATTGGATTGAGGGTCCGGTAATCGAAAGATTAGAGTTTATTCAGAATCGCTAAATATCTCAAAGTTGAAGAAAAACTAATGTGTGGTCCAAAGCCTCAGATGAGATAAGATTGGTATGTCAGCCAACTTCGCTAATCGGTTTCCTGGCCTAGGACTCGGCGTATTAATGGGAATATAATGACATTTTGCGGTCTTAAATGAATTATAATGGCACTTTGCGTTTTGATGCGAGAGGCTTTTCCTTCGTTTGAAGGGACTCTCAGGTTTGGGCCTATACTGCGTGGCCAATATGACTCTTTATTGCGTGTCCTTCATTACACCTCACATACAGCATAGGCGTACAATACAAGTAATATACAAGTAATTAAGGATATATGAGAGGTAATGAGCTATAAAAAATATGTCGAATATATCGTCATATATTAGCTCCTGGGCTACAGACAAACCTGTGTATGAAAGCAGATAATATACACAGTTGAACAAATGGAATGCAACAATATCATGATCATCCAAGTCATACTGCCATAATAATTAGAAAAACTTCCCTGCCTTCAATCACCACACAGCAAACAAATCTTAACTATAATACATTCGGGTTGATTTTTCTTTAAAATCATACTCACAGTTATGTGTCAAGAGCTTAAGAAAGAAACATTTAGGAATGCCCTATCAGTGATATTTATCATCGAAGGTGTATGTATCAAGCTACTCAGTCTCAGGCATATTTTCCACCTGCCAAAAGTATTTTTTTAAAGAGCTTACTCAAATAAAGGACCGTCTTTTAAAGGAAACCATTCACCCATCAAGGCATTGATCAATATGAGCAGGAAAAGGAAAGGTCTTGGTCATTTTCCTGAACTATTCTTTCTCCCCCAACTTGAAAGGAAGGCGTGTAACAATAGGGAATATATGAAGTGAACTTTAAGTAGGAAAGTGCATAGATATTAAGAAAGGATTACAGCTGTTGATAGCTTTCCTTTCCCTTTGTATATCCATACCAAGGGCAAGTTCTCTTCAGGTTAAAGGGGAGAGTTTCTAATTGATTGAAGGGCCACAATAGTAGGCCACCTGTCTAAACATAGCTAGGACTTACACTAGTTATTGTACCTCACACCAAGACACATACATTATGCCTACATACCATAGGTCACCGGGCCAATAACCCGGCCAACATAGAGCAAGGGTTGTCTTATTCCCATGGATTGTACTGTTTCTGTCGTCTTGCTATGAATAAACTAAGGAGCATTATAAGATGACTGAGGTATTGCTACTACTGGCAGTGAAGGGGCCTGTAAGGACTGTGCCATGTATTAGTGGCCCACAGTTTTTTTAAACGTCTGGAATCCTCACCGACCCCCTTTTTTAAAAAGGAAACCCTTATCGCCCTCTCCTCCCTGTGTCTCTACCTCTTACCTCTCTCTTGCTCTTCTCTCTCTCTCTCTCTCTCTCTCTCTCTCTCTCTCTCTCTCTCTCTCTCTCTCTCTCTCCTCTCTCTCTCTCTTGCTCTCCTATCTCCATCTCTCTTGCTCTTCTCTCCTCTCTTTCTCCTCCCCTTCTCTTTTCTTTCTCTTCCCCCCTCCCTCCCTCTTGCTCTTCTCTCTCTCTCTGTCTCTCTCTTGCTCTTCTCGCTCTCTTACTCTTCTCTCTTTCTCCTCCCCCCTCTCTTTTCTTTCTCTCTCTCTCTCTCTCTCTCCCTCTCTGTGTCTCTCTCTCTCCCTCCCTCCCTCTCTCTTCCACCTCTTCTCTCATATCCACCCCTTTCCCTAGGATCCCACGACACATTTAATGATGCTCACACAAATGGCTATTACACCAGAACACATCCCCTGCCCCTATGTCAAATTACCTCTTTTACACCCTCAACTATTACAAGCACTAAATTGAGCTAACTAGTGACACCATCGACCTAGCATGTAAAAGCTTTTTGTGAATTTGTGGGCAATAAATTTGCTGATACTTGCTGAGTTTTCTGTAAGTTGGCGACCTTTCCAATGTATACCAGACGGTAATTGACTAAGTTATGTCCCTTGTGTCATTTCTAAAACACTTGTTGAAACATAGAGGTCTTGATTTCTGTAACTTCTGACAAGGTAATAGCACCTCCACACAATTAGATGAACATAAAATACAAGCCCTATTGTTGCTTTAATTGGTACAATATGGGTGACATTCATGTTGATATTTAACCAGTATTTCAAGCTTGTTTATACAGGGTTGGTTTTCATTAGGAACGCAAGAGTGTGGGAAGGCAATTTAGTATAACATATCAACTATTGTCAGCATCTAATATTGTCAAATGACACTGTTCATCAATTAGATTTAATGTTACCAACAATTTGATGTTGCACAAGTTATTGTGATATTTAATTTTAATGCTTTCCCGACAAGTTTTCTACAATTGTTTTGTTTTTCAATTTCAGCAACTCAAAGATGAGATAGCAGACGTGACGTCCGAGATGGAAACGATGGACATCTCGGAAGAAAAGTAAGTGAATTTTACTTCATGCCTCGTCATTATGGACAGTTAGGCCTCCTGGTGTGCCTGAAATTACTGGTACATGTGAACCTGGATGTATATTAAAGATGCCTGCGCAAGCAATGAAGATTGATTACTCTTAATAAATATAAAGAATAATAAAAATTGGTAGGCTTCAGAAACGCCTATTGTATAATAGCTAGACAGGTGGGTATGTGAGTAATGTCAGTTAGAACAAAACAATGAATGTGAAGGGAATAAGGCTAACAACCATTTCCTGGGAGGGTTGAGATACAGAAGGCACTGAAGTTCTTTGTAACAGTGATATCAATGGAGTTCTGAATATGTTTGTGGTACGTTTCTGCTTCTTATGATTCTTCGAATAGGGAATAAGCTTAATTTTCATTTTAGGGGAAAATGTTTAAAATATTTTTAAAAATGTTCTCAATTAATAATTACAAAAGGGTCAATTTTCGCACAGCCTACAAACAACTATTATGTAGTATACTACTGAGCCCAGACATTTTGGTAGAAGAGTAGCTATAGGAGTTAAACCAAATCAGCCTGGTAAAATATCAATAAGAATATAAATATTAAAAAGGCATCCTGCTGGGTTAGTTATAAATACTCGATGGGAGTCCACCTTCACCGAGTCTCAACTCCTGCCATACCCACCATGGGTGCATGTTGTGAACACGCAGACTGGACGCTGTGCACGTGTGTGTTCTGGTCAGGTTCAAGAGGTGAGAGTGTCCATGTAAATCCCTCCACCTTCTCTGCTTTGCTTTGCTTTGCTTTGCTCTACTCTCTGCTCTGCTCTGCTCTGCTCTGCTCTGCTCTGCTCTGCTCTGCTCTACTCTGCTCTGCTCTGCTCTGCTCTGCTCTACTCTACTCTACTGTCCTTCCCTCCTCCCTTTCCCTTTCCCTTTCCCTTTCTCTTTCCCTTTCCCTTTCTCTTTCCTCTGCCTCCCTGCCTCTCTCTCTCTCTCTCTCTCTCTCTCTCTCTCTCTCTCTCTCTCTCTCTCACTCACTCACTCACTCACACACACACACACACAGCCTCCCTGCCTCTCTTTCTCTCTCTCTCTCTCTCTCTCTCTCTCTCTCTCTCTCTCACTCACTCACTCACTCACTTACTCACTCACACACACACTCTCTCTCTCTCTCTCTCTCTCTCTCTCTCTCTCTCTCTCTCACTCACTCACTCACTCACACACACACACACACAGCCTCCCTGCCTCTCTTTCTCTCTCTCTCTCTCTCTCTCTCTCTCTCTCTCTCTCTCTCACTCACTCACTCACTCACTTACTCACTCACACACACACTCTCTCTCTCTCTCTCTCTCACTCTCTCTCTCTCTCTCTCTCTCTCTCTCTCTCACACACACACACACACACACACACACTATCTATCCATCCCATTATCTTGTTTCTCATCACAGGATAAAAAGGAGCCCCTTTATGATTCTCAGAGATGCAATTAAGTGGATAGTTTTCAGAAACAGCCCTAATTACTGACACAGATCCCTACATCGACCTTCTCTACTGCACAATATTTAACCCATCTTTCACTTATACTAACAAAGATTGCCCGACTCATGAACTACCCTGATCCAAAAAGTCACCAAAAGCTTGACCTCTTTATAAATACTCCCAATAACAAAATGGCGGCGGTAATCACCTGAGCTGCTCATGATCTTAGTCATGAGCTCCTCCTGACCTTATTATTGACCTTTTTCTGCTCGTGAGCAGTTAATCTCCTGCTGACCTAACACCGAGTCACTCAGTATAGACTGGGACAGATCTAAGTGACCCACTGACCATCTCTCTCTCCAGTGCTCTTTGTTCCTCCTGCTCTATGTATGTGACCCCGGCCACATTACCTTGTTATGCATTATATGTAGAACTAGTCTAATTGGAGCCTGGGCCTTTGTTTGAGTTACATCCCATCCTCATTGTGACTCTCAGATCCCTGCTCACAAAGCCAGTTAACATTTGATCTGTTTGTACTGGTGAGACTTGAATAATAAGTCATGAGGACATAGCAGAGATGAATTGGTGTATGGTTTTTTTTAGATGAGCAGTCCCTTGTATGGGAATATTCTTCCTGAATACAATTTTTGTTAACCCAGTAGAGTGGTAAATGGGCAATATTCAGTCAAATGATGAGGGATATTTCATTTAGCTTCTTGCCCTCACTCACTCCAAGCTCGTTATGGGTCAGATTTTCAGAAAATGTACAATTCACCTTCGCCAATCTTTTCAAACAACCCAAATTTCAGACGAAAATAAACTTCAAAATACTGTTCAACCTAACCATACAGATTGCTAGAATCAATGCAATGCCGAATACACTCGAATTTACCAAGTATTGACCAAATTGCAGCCTAATTTAGCAGAATTTACTAAATGTGTACAGCTGACAATTGTACATTTTCTGAAAATCTGACCCTTATACTAAGTACACCTCACCTCCGAGAGCAGCGGAATACTGTACCTCCAGGCGTACCCAGGAGTAGTACATAGGTTGCTTGATAAGGTCTGGATGGCTATAGGTGCTTTAACAGCATTGTTTGGTCCATATTTGATTTTAGCGGACAGTCAGCTGATCTCATCTATCCTGGATTTGATCCTTGTTCTGGATATGATCCTTGTCCTGGATTCAGTCCCTGTCTCATATTTGGTCCGTCCTGATTTTAATCCCTATTCTGGATTTCTGTTCAAAACCAAGTTTTCCTTATCCATCAGTTGTGCCTTAAAGGAAGAATTTACCCCAGCTCCTAATCTCTATTGAAGCTAATGGAATTTACCATGTTTTGCCCAGCTGGAATCTTAAATTTGATATATGCGCTTCATGTGTTTTTTCTCTCTGCTGACAATCCATTATTACTCATACCTGTTCGCCTATATATGAGCTGACCCCGTGGTATTTATGAAGTATATGTGATGCCAGTCTGTGTGAGAGATGTGGAGATGTTGATGATAACAGAGAGCAGACATCTTGGCGAGCATGGCAGGCCTTGGTGCTCAGGCTTGACAAGCGGGAATAGCTTTTGTGGAGGATTTCTTTCTTGACTTTTTAAATGAAAATGAAAAAGTATCCACTTAACAAGTTCACAGTACGGTGTGGAGGTCGAGGGGGATCCAGTGATTTCTTTCGGGAGGTTATCGCCCTAGGGCAATAATTATTTCATAAATTGGACATACCTATCGTTATTAAAATGTATTCATAAATACAGTTATAAATGCTTTCACATATTATATGCAGTTGAGGTTATACCTCCTCAGTTTTTGTTAAATCTTTAAAAAATATTATATCTTATATAAGATTAAAGTTTTAAAGATTCGTTTTTATTCAGAGGGCTTAAAGTACTAGTCTTTAACTAACGGCCTACATATTGAGGGCATCATTCTTAGCCAAGTGGAGAAATTATCCATATACATGGAGTCCAACTATAGGGTCAGATTTTCAGAAAATGTACAATTGGCAGATCTACATATTTAGTAAATTCTGCTAAATTAGACTGAAAAATGGTCAAAACTGGGTATATCTGACTATATTTGCTATTGCCTTGATTCAAACAATCTTTTTGGTTGTGTTAAACTGAATTTTGAACATCATAATTGTCTTAAATTTGTGTTATTTGAAAGGATTGCTGAAGACAAATTGTACATTTTCTGAAAATCTGACCCTAATATAGTACTGAGTCAATGTTCTTAAGTTCTACCTTAGGGCTAGTCTCAACCAGAGCACAGACCTCCATGAATAAATATGGACGGCATTGAGTGATCTCGTTTAACCTTAAAGCAAGGTATGTATATGCAAAACATGGCCTAACTCTGATGTATTGAGAAGTAAGAGAGAAAGGGGCAAAAAGTGGGAGACCTTAAAGGTTAGCTATTCAATTTATACCACTATAGTTGGTGGCAACGCCGAGGTGTGTGTTAAAGGATTGAGCACGACTGTCAGCTATTGTTAACTTTCTTTTTGCTCATAAGTGAATTTCAATTGGCTTTCACTTTAATATGACAGACTTCCCATGCCATATATTAATAATTTATATTGTAATAAAAGTGAAGGGACTTTTTGAAGTCTAAGTAGATTTACGTTAAACGTAGCTTAATGAAGTTTATATATATTCAGCCAGGGTCTATAAATGTTTTTGCATATTATGTTCCGAGGCCAACCTTATATCATTGAGTGAATGGCCTGACACCACTACCTCTAAATCTACCTCTTTGTGTGAGATATATTATAATATAAACATGTCCCTATTCTAATGTATTGAGAAATAAGGGGGGAAACGATACAAGACTTTAAGAGATCTAAAGATCTACTGTATACCAGTATAGATATAGTAGTAGATAGATGGTTAGAATATTGTTACCAATACCTCCCATCTAAATACCGCAGTTTATGAAGGCAGTGGGACAAAAAACCTGAGGCAGTGAGTTCAGTAGGGAGGTCTGGCCTATGCATGATTCATTACTAGGGGTGAAATATTTCATCCCAGCATGTATTCAGAATACTACAGCTCCATAATGAATACTTTAGCAATCTGCATGATGGACTTGTGTGTGTGTGTGGAGGTGTGGGGGAGAGTAGCGGAGGGGGGGGGGTGTAAGTCTTGTACAAAGTTTGTCAGAAAATATAGCCATGATTTCTGGCAAATGTCTAGTAAATGTTCTGGGACTTTAGCTAATTTTGTAAAACACTTGTACAAAATTTGTTAAAAAATGTAGTCATAATTTCATACATTTTGTATTTTCATGGTATGGTCTAGTAAATGTTGGACTTTAGCTAATTTTTATATGCATTGGGCGATAAAAGAAACCCTCCTGGAATTTTACAACTCCGAGTAAAGAGCATTTTTATTCTGCATTCTTGGTAAGCGATAGCCTGGTATCACTTGATAATCTCCCTGGGGTGTTTAGATATACCACAAGTTGTAGACATAGCGTTTAAACAAAAATGTGTGAGTTATTGGTCTTGAGATATGCCTACTTACTCGAGTGTCGTATTTGCCACACTCGCACTTATAGCTTCTGTTGCTGGGCCGTGATTGATTGAATTGTTTTATTGCCATTAAACTAGTTGACAGCAGAATCGTACACATATATGTGGGTGTAATAGTCAGGCCTGCCAGTATATGGGTCAGATTTTCTGAAAATGTACAATTCGCCTTCATCAATCCTCTCAAATAACCCACATTTAAGAAAAAGATGAGCTTCAAAATGCAGTTTAACATAACAGAACTGATACTTTAAATCAATGCGATCCCAAATATTCTCAGATATACCCAGTATCCTTCATTTTTCAGCAGAATTTAGCAGAATTTACTAAATGTGTAGAGCTGCCAATTGTACATTTTCTGAAAATCTGACCCTTATATGACTTAGGGATTAATGGAATAAATAAATGAATGGAATGAATGAATAAATACAGAATGAATGAATACAAAATGAACGAATGGAAATAAATAAAGAATGAATGAATAAAGAATTAGTCTATGCATAAATGACAAGTTAGCCAATGAATCAACATAGTGTATATAAGTTTGATAAGAAATCTCAGACAGTACCATCACAAATATGTTTGTTGATCGGGCAACCATCTGGTAGAACTCTCAGGGGGGTTGGTGATGAATTCTCCATTGAATAACACATAATATATTGTTACAGGTATTTTTTTGAAAAAAAACTTGATTGTAGCCTACAAATTGTGCCTTCTGTTAAAGATATAAACGTGTCATAATATGATGTATAAATGTAGATGAATGGATTTATATGGATGAATAGGTTGTGGGCGTCTGGTGGGCGTTCCAACAGGAGTCAGACTCACCTGGGTGGTCCATACGGTATAGACTGGTGTCACCCCATGTTACCCTACCTGACTTTATCACTTACCTGGTATGTATGAAGTTGGTAGTCACATACTTCACCTATGACCTTATAACTTTTCGTGGGGTCATTGATAACAGAATTTATAATAGATATATTGATGATTTTATTAAGCGATGTGTCATACAACTTATAAAAAAATGTAATATTGATTAGAATATATGAGAGTGGGGTGTGTTGTCATGGTGATACACACCATTGTTCCTCATCATAATGAAGCAGTATAGGGAAGCAGGTGGGGTTGAAAACCTCCCGAGATGGAGATACTCCCCCTGAGTGATCGAATTCATCGACCATAAATATTCATGTCTGTCTGCACCATGCATTTGTATATATAAGAGCATGCTACAAAAGGCGTATGCCAATGATGCAGCAACCCAGAATAAATCAAATGCTGTGGGTGTTTTTAAAGGAAAAAAAGAGATGAAGATGCGAGGCAAACCTCATAACAGGGGAGTAAATGGCTGGATACCGTCCCTCTAACCCGACATGCATATACCAACTTGCCACAATGAGTTTTTTGTACAGTGCTATGTCCATACATACCAACATGTATATGTCCTAGCCTGTAACAACCCCCTTGTTAACTGTACACAGTGAAACATATACTTATCCTGACAGGAGAAAGAACTCAGCATACTTGCATGTCTCAACTCCCATATATGGGTCAGATTTTCAGAAAATGTACAATTCAACTTCGCCAATCTTTTCAAACAACCCAAATTTCAGACGAAAATAAACTTCAAAATACTGTTCAACCTTACCAAACAGATTGCTAGAATCAATGCAATGCCGAATATATTCGAATTTACCTAGTATTGACCCAATTTAGGAGAATTTACTAAATATGTACAGCTGCCAATTGTACATTTTCTGAAAATCCGACCCATATATGCAATAAAGCACATGGCAGAAACCTGTAACCCTTCCTCTCTTTCTTTTGTTAACAAATTAACTACATTTGGGAATAATAGAGGACATATCGAGTGGTGAATTCGGAGATGTTGACCCCTTGATCTTTAAGTTTTAGAGTGTTTGAGTCTGTTTTTGTGTCCTTCCCCATGGCTGCCCTGCATTTAACCATCTCCTCTTTACCAGTACAAAGTGAAATATAAACTGACAGGGGGAAAACCCTGCATATTTCCATGTCTCAATGTATAAAGGCTGGGGAAATCATGATAATATGTAAGCATCTGAAAAATCCCCCGACTCCCCAAATGTATGAATAATGTTATATGTCGGTAATAAATGAACATATTCCATCTTGCATTGAAGCTGGGGAAATGCTCTTTCTTATATCAATGGTATTTAGCGTGTGTTACTTTAGATAATGAGATATGTGTTTAGCTTAAAAGTGCACGTTTTGTTGTAAATTCAAATTACATAAATGTGGAGTAAGAACACAATTAAGGAAATGTCAATTGAGTTGTATTTCAGAAGTAATTCAATTCAAACAAATATAAAAGCTACTCTTTATAAAAGAAAAAATATATGTTTTAATATATGCATTATGATTTGGGATTGCAGAAATACCCTTTCAAATTTATTTTGCAACTACGTAAGTTTTGCTGTTTTGACAATATTATCAACACTACATGTTCGGGCGCGCTAACTCGTAAATGTGCTCGGTAAATGAAGACCCAGAAACGATTTCATAATTTTGTTCTGTTCCTCCACATCCGATCTCCATCCAGGGATTAATCTCAGGATTCAATTCCTGTCGGAAAAGGAGGTCCATTATGGTGTTGCAATTGTTGGCAATGAAAACCATTATAGAGCCAAATAAGGAGAATTGAATGTAGAATACAGGGACTACCCTGGGAATTGGTGGTGCTATGTTTTATTATAGCGGATGCTGGTTCTTACAGGGATTTACTTCGCCTTCCCATGCAAACCTGGAGAAGAACAAGTTATTGTGTTGAGTTATTGGGACTTTGCATGGCACACATTGAGGTCATAATTGCTGGTTATGGGGGGAGGGTTGTGGGTTCGAACCCCGCTGTGGGCAGGTGGGCTGTTTTTCCTCCACCCTGTGCTTGTGTCTGGGATACCAAAGGCTAATCGTGTGTATAATTCATGTAGGTTTTTAATTTCTACACATTAAATATTTAAGTACAGCATTGCGAATATTCGACAAGAATAGGGTATTGTACCCGTTAAGAGTGTTTCCTCCCAGCAATATATGGTAGTATACTACCCCTGGATTCAGTAGGAGACCAGCTATAAGAACTGAACAGCCTGGTTTATAAAAGAATGGACGCAAACGTGTGAGACCAATTTTTTTATATTTTACACATGGAAGAATTGAGCTTGCATGGCAGGAATTGTGGTCGTTGAATTCAATCTAATAATTCTTGAACAGCTCCTTGTACCCAAAACGTTGGATCCACAATAAACAATCCTCAACTCCAATGAGCAGATCCCGTCCCTCCTAGGTTGACTCCCTTACTAACGATTCATGATATATGTTTTCTTCCCTTCTTCACAAGGTGTAAATTTCAGAATGACCAGACCCATTCTCTCTCCATACAAGCAAATTTCCTCATTTAGAAAGTACAATTATGTCTCCTACGAAAACCAGACTAAAAGTGAGGAAATGGTGGGAGACATATATGATTTGCAATAACTCCTAACAGGTGCTATAAGGAAGGGCCCCCAGGGAGCTACTTAAGTATACAATAAGCAGGGAGGTGGTGAAAGTCCATACATAATAAGTGTATTTTTCATGCTGATTCATGGACAAGAAGCATCCTTGGAGGGAATGATGTGTCAGGCCTGGTATTGATGTACGACTATAGGGACATTACCCTCCCACTCACATAATCCTCCTTCACACTCTGCTACAGTGCATTCCTTATAATGTGGTGCAAGCTATGGTGCATTCCTTATAATATGGTGCAAGCTATGGTGCATTCCTTATAATGTGGTGCAAGCTATGGTGCATTCCTTATAATGTGGTGCAAGCTATGGTGAATTCCTTATAATGTGGTGCAAGCTATGGTGCATTCCTTATAATGTGGTGCAAGCTATGGTGCATTCCTTATAATGTGGTGCAAGCTATGGTGAATTCCTTATAATGTGGTGCAAGCTATGGTGCATTCCTTATAATGTGGTGCAAGCTATGGTGAATTCCTTATTATAAATGGTGCATTCCTTATCACTGGTGCAAGCTATAGTGCATTCCTTAAAATTTGGTGCAAGCTATAGTGCTTTCCTTATATATTAGGTGCAAGCAACAGTCCATGTGCGATAGTGCATTCCTTATCACTGGTACAAGCCATGGTGCATTCCTTATCACTGGTGCAAGCTATAGTGCATTCCATAGGATGTGCTGCAAGCTACACTGCATTCCTTATACATTAGGTGCAAACAACAGTCCATTCCATGTATAACTTGATTTCTGTTTGAAATTCTTTCCTTATTTATTCTTGCTACTGAATAGTCAGAGAGACACAAACTGAAGGGTCATTCATCAAGAGGTGCTATGCATGGTGCTTGCTTGTACGAATGTTTTGTTAATTACTTCTGGAACTGATGAACTTCATGTGCTTCGGAAAGGAATACTCCAAAAAGTGGCAGATGTAAATCAGCTGAGAATACAGCTTTAATTAGTATGCCCCATATTGAATAGGTTTTCCTCGAATTGGACTTTTTGAATTCTGCCGACACTGAAATTAAGATTTGATTTGATTTGGTTGGATTGTCATGTTTGAGATCAAAATTAGAACTTTTCAAAATTCCCGTTTATTATTCCCAATACAGAGGTTTGCTTGCCCATGATGTGTAACTGATGACTCATTGGGAGTCGGTCTGGTCCATATTTCATCATCTGGTAAAAGTCTCTCCCCAGGTAATTCGTAAACATCCATTTCACTAATGATTAATTTATGATATCCATGCCAGTCAAGATGTAATTTCGCTCACCAACATTCTTCAAAATCTGTTTCAACCTCTCAATGAGTAGCAATGTCACCCTGGCGGCCGATGGAAGACCTGAGAATGTAAATATGCTGGCTGTGGAATAATGAAACAAGTTCAGTACAGTTCGGTTCTAAGATTTACAACTCTACACATGATTTCTGTATTCCTTAAACTACTGAGGTAAAGATGAAGTAAATATTATATATTTCATCCGTCGAAAAAAAATTATGAATCCCAAAATGGATCATAAAGACGTGCTTAAAATATTCAGCAACCTATTTCTAGATTTGTCTGAAGTTATCTGCTAGTCTTTCTTTATTAGAGAGTCTGAGAGGGAAGAGATTAAAACTTCTTGACCTTAGCAGGTTTCGAGCCCAATACACTATCATAGCTCTGGGTCTAAGTCAGCACCTTAATGTCGGGACACCCATAGACTTGCGCAAATCTTTGATTATTCCTTTGGTTTAAAAAACGAAATCATGTTATGGTCACTACCATGTTAGGGTTACTTCCCCCTCGACTGTGGAATTTCAAAGGCTTCTCAGTGAGAGTACTAGACCTGGGCTAGGGCTCTACAGGCAACCCTGTATTGTGGACGAGGGCTAGTCTATGCCACCCCCATGTTCAGTGACATGTACAATTCCCCATATTACAACTACTAGAAATACACCGTTATATATAGCTTAGGTGCCAATCTGGGAGAAGGTGGCCTAACCAGGCGAGAATTAACCTCCCCGCAGACTCGAATAAAAATAGCACCAGTTATTTCTGACCATCATGGGTCAAGCTAGAAACTATTTCCTATTTCCACTGCCCTCTGGAAAAAGTCCTATCATTTTTGCCATCATTGATTTAAAAGCTGATTAAGTGGAAGATTTCCCATGATTTAATGCTCAATTTATCTGTGATTATCGGCTATATCGGTTTTATTTTCATTGAGGATTTTTGGGCGGAAATTGTCATGAAAGTGTGTTCATCTATTTTTGATTGAATAGAAAGTAATCATTTTCTGGCCTCATCTATTTTTCTCCGGTTTTGTTGATATAATGATGAAAAAGTATGTAGGTCAGAGACCGAGTGGACATATAAAACTAAAGGCTATTACATGTGAACTAGGTTTGCCTTCATGTACCAATGTAAAGTTATGTTACCATTTCTGAACCTTGGGGGCTAACAGTTTGTTTTCCATATGTGTGTGTCGGGGGGGGGGGGGGCTTTTGTTTGTCATTTAGATGTGATCATTTTTAATATAAAAAATATAAAAATTATTCACCCATCCCAACTATATATATATATTTAATAAACGTATTACATTCTAAAGGGTAATGTTATCGTTAACTATAAATTATGTTCATTCTACTGTCCAGTATAGAATATCATAACCATCAATATTTACTAGACATATTACCAACACTGACCCCTTTCGCGAACAAATATAATTTTGGATCAGCCCTTGGCTAAATAGAAATTAGCTTGCGGGGAGGTCAGTAAAAATGGTGAGAATTTTATCAAAATAAACAGACCTCCATCGCTGGCTACATTATGACAAGGCTATTTCTGCCATGGCCACACACAGGCTTATATAATGGTGTTGCTGCTCTCCCATTCTCTATAAGATCCATGTGGAGCTCTGCCAAACCACCTGAAATAATCAAAATTTGTTTTTACCACAAATACTACCATTGGTCATTTCAGTCTATTTTGTATGGTGCTTTTCATTGTATGTTTTCATCTAGTCATCATATGTATATAGATATAAATAATTTTATTTCTCAAAGGACAATTACAATAGCGGTTGAGAAAAAGGGGTGTACACTCCTTCCAGCATAGAAATAAGTTCTCCCATAGCTTTTAGAATCGAACTCATGTGTAAAAGAAATTGTACTTTCTATATGAATTGCAATGTGCTCTGAATTTAAAAAGAGCACTGTGCTGTACTATGGTCTGTATTGATAAAAAGTATTAATAAAAATATTAATAAAAGTGGTATTTCCTCTGTATAAATGGTAACAAGTCCCAGGCTGAAGTGCCTTGGTATGGGGGACCTGCTCCTATATACAAAGACCTCCACTGTCTCCATGTGTCCATCCGCCTGGTTCTGGGGCCCATGTGTAGGGTGCCCTCACCATTTGTGAGTGAGACAGACACCATGTCATTACGCCGGTCACTCATCTGTCCCTCTGTCACCCCTCACACTAACCTCTGATCCCAGGTCATGACCTCTGACCCTCCGTCAAGGCCACAGGTCATGTCAGAGTCTTGTCTGATTAGAGAAAGATCCCTAATATTGTGCTATCACTTGTGAGGCCTGGACTTTCTTTGGTTGAGTTTGGAGGAGGGAGTGTGTGTGTGTGTGGGGGGGGGGCTATGGGCCTGACCATTGTCCTGGCTTAAATACCTGATGTATTGTATTATATTATGATACTTAATACAGTTCTTCTATGTATGAAACATAACCCTAAGTCTTTAATTGTTTAAATCTGGTATGTGAGATGTCTATAAAAAGATCCAATTGACTGTTCCTTTCATGAAGACGCCCACTTATTTAGAATTTAGTAAATATGGAATTCCCTTAAAAAAGAAGGGGAGGGGGTCATTAAATTTGAAATTTAATGCTTGTATTTAAAAAAAACACACAGTCCAAAACATTGGCAAATGTGTGGGTTCAATGAAGGTTTAAGCCCTTTGCCCCTCCCCCTGGATTAACTAAATGGGCAGTGTTATAGTTTGAGGTGTCCCCAACAAAGAGCGAACTATTATACCCCGAGGCTATGTGCATATAAATGTGAGTAAGAAGAAAGACATGCGGGCTGATCACCAGAATATTATATAGTGCTAATAACTAGACCACAAACAGTTTGAACTAATGTTTAATCTCAGGGATTGACCCACAGTATCAATTGCATAATAAAATATTGATTATTATTGAATCGTTTCAATAATACATAAGTATCTTACTTCTGGGCAGTCCCTATATGTCTACAAGTATGTGCCTTGGATAGAGAAGGTACAATATCGTTTGCAGAGAATGTAGAGTAAAAATAGCAAGTTCTTGTCTTGTATGGCATCAGTCTGTAGTAGTTGCCTCGAGAGACAATGTTAGCATCTGTGAGTTCAGTCTTGTTGTGGCGAGACTGGCTTGGATGGGAATACAAGTGTGTTCTATAATATATCTCTTCCACTTTAGACAAACAGGTCTGTTATAGGAGTAATAAGTTATATATACAGATTTCCTAAATGCTGCAGTTCATGTAGTTTGAACTGTTTCCATTATCATTAGTAGTCAACGCAACAAATGGAAATATTGGATGAGGATCTGTCTATTGTTTTCTCTATTTAATTTAAACAACCTGTATAACTCTCCTTTGACCTTTGGAAGCATGAATAAATGATTTAAATCAGTTACAGGACATTCCATATAACTTGGTAGTGTCAGTTAAATCTGTACTGTCCGTGAACTTATGATTAAGGTACAATGTAGATTTGCACTTCTTGATCATTACAGTGTATTCCAAATGATCTGATATTGTCTTTGCACTTAATCATTGTTGCAGTACATGTACAGTGTATTTATATGGCACATTCATTACACTATAACCTGATACTGCGCCATTCAAATCTGTTACCACCTGTGGTGCATTAGTTTTGATATAGGTGGGGAAAACATCACTTTCTTCCATCTGCTCTCTTTGATATTTGCATATATATATATAAGATATATTCTACACCAGTGATTCTCAGTAACGTGGGCCTTCCCCTTCCCCCAAATTTGTAGTGTTGTTTCATGCTGTTTATGAAAATTAGTATGTCCAAAGTGTATGTGGACAGTTTCCTCCAATCTTAACTTTTGACTGGAAATCTCCACATGGTCCCAATATTAATGAATAAATGTTTATAAATTATGACAAAAGAAAGGAATAATATTGACCCAGTGTATGGAACCCAGGCTTTCTCCCTACAACCAGGCAATGGTAGCCAAGGTTTATTTATATATGCTATACACTTGAAGGTGTTGAGTGATGTATATGTTTACCCTATAACAAAAGCCTGATTGTTGCTGGCCGGGTATTTGATCTGTAAGGTGAAGGGAGATGACAGAGAGATGACACCAGTGTTGATATGTTGGGTTATAGCCCTACAGGCCACCCTGAATATGCTATACTTGGGTCGGAGCAATAATAGCTGTACTTTGAGGTGCTTGCCATGGTTTATAATTCTGGTCATTTGTATATTTCGGGGGTATTGGCGGTGGCAGTTGACCCAGAGGCATGAGAAGATTGTGGGTTCGAATCCTGGCGTGACTGTAATTTCACCTCCTCCCGCCCCCGCCCCAGGCACTAGGGGAAGGCTAGATGTATGAGTTGACTTAGTCGTGGTAAAACAATGTTAAAAAATATCTTTATTGTTGAATAAATGAATTAAATCTTAAAGATTTGTTGATGATCATGTCTATGATCATATAGATACATGTATGTGTACGATGCAAAGCAGTCCCGTCCTAAGGTGAGCTACCATGTCACTGGAACGTCAATTACGTCACCAGCCGTGGGTTTCCAATACCTACAGAAACCCTGGAAACAAAACAAAACAAAACAACAACAAAAAAAAAAAAAAAAAAAAAAAATCATATAGATACATTGTGAAAATATTTAGTTGAAAAATAGCGACTCGCATATCTATATATATCTATATATATATATCAAAGCAATGAATAACCTAGCTCTCTGTACAGTATACATCATGTATGCATAAGCTGTGAAATGCACAAAATATGTAGTATTGTTTTAGAAAAAAATCTGATTACAAAACAAACGTAATGACCCAGGATACTGACGAAAATACGGAGAAATCCAGATTATGTATTCCCTGCAAAGCCTCGAGTTGCCTCGAAAATATCATAATATTAATTAATATTGGTTCTCTAAGTCATGAAACACAATATAGGCTCTCTAGTCATATGAAACACAGTATAGCCAGTAGCTTATGTGACCTATGGATGGCCTTAGGTGGCCGACATCTGCTTGTTGTAGAATTTCTCAGAATTTTGTGGTAGGTTTGAAGAAAGACACACCACTCGGCGAGCATGTGGTCAGCATGACATCATGATTAGGCCTGCTACTGACTGAGGCCTTGTTAGGTGCATGTTGTGCCAGGTAATTAAGTTTTTAATAAGTAACCACACATATAAAGAACCATTGCTAGTATGTATGAAAAGAGTCAGATATTCCCCCAATTAGTGATTCCCACCCTTGGTATGACTAAAGCTGTGACTAGGGCTAAATGCAACAGAATCTAACAGCCATTATACCTGAGAAGTTCAGCTTTTTAAATATGGCGTGTTGCCCTCGGAGAAAACATAGTTCCACATCACCTTACAGGTAGGCCGGGCATAATTATTGTACATTTTATAATCAACAATTACTAGGAGACAGAGAGAGACAGATTCAGAGGGAGAGGAGAGGAGAGAGAGGGGGGCAGATTCAGAGGGGGGGGCAGAGAGATAGAGAGAGAGGCAGATTCAGAGGGAGAGGAGAGGAGAGAGAGAGAGAGGGAGAGAGAGAGAGAGGCAGATTTAGAGGGAGGGAGAGGGAGGGAGATTTAGAGGGAGGGAGAGGGAGAGAGGCAGATTCAGAGGGAGAGGAGAGGAGAGAGGGGGGGGGGCAGATTCAGAGGGAGAGGAGGGAGAGAGAGAGAGAGAGAGAGAGAGAGAGAGAGAGAGAGAGAGGCAGATTTAGAGGGAGGGAGAGGGAGAGGGAGGCAGATTCAGAGAGAGACAGAGATTCAGAGGGAGAGATTCAGAAGTGGGGAGAGAGAGGTAGATTCAGAAGGGGGGGGGGGGGAGTGTTATCCTTAACGAGCACCAAGTCATATGGAACACATTGTACCATACGTATGTGTTGTATTTACGTCACAGCTACATGCTTTGCACGTCATGAAGTAAATGCCTTGCATTCTTGTTGCATCCTCCCCCGGGTTATCTGGTATTATTCTGGATATTTGGCCCGTAAAAACACTCCATGATAAATTAAGAAAATCATCCTTAGCAACCAAGGCCAGAGTTGTCCGGTCTGTTTCCAATAAAAGACCTGTATAAATCATGAAGATGCAGCAATATTTTTACCTGACATTTATGATAGTTTGAAACAACCTTCCAGAGGTTTGATACATTAACACATTGGATCTGGACGCCAATCTGTGGCATTTACGCTATATTTTTGGGAAGTTGAAAGTTTTGGAAATTGGTGTTTCACTTGGTATGAACTTAGTAGTATATTACTACTAAGGTATGAATGAGTAAGGTTTGCTTTGGGAGATCTGTATGTGTTATGTTGTTGGGCAGGGGCGTGGCTTGTGGGACATTTGGGTTTGATAGATTATATCCATCACTCCATCTCTGACTTTCTTTTCTTTCTTTTCTTTCTTTTCTTTCTTTTCTTTCCCTCTACCTATCTCTCTCTTTCTCTTTCTCCCTCTTTCTCTCTCTTTCTACCTCTCTCCCCCTAGCAAAGACCTTGTAATAGATCTCTGCAAGCCCCCCCCCCCCCCCGCCTCCCCCTTACTGCACCTATCGTCGGTATCGCGTATCAGACCCTGTATATTGTTATCTCTCATGGCTATGAGTATGACAAGAGCCCTTTTTAGAAAGCTGCCTACATCTGTTCTGCTCTATACATTATCTCCAGATGGTCCTCCTCTAATACTTCTAACCTCAACCAGCGATCGCTATATGTAGTATAGGCGTCAGTAACTGCTTCAGCATCTATATGCATAGGCATATTCTTCTATATTTTGTTTTTTATGTTAATATTTATCCCTTTCCCCTATAGGGTGCGAGACCAACCTCTAAGTATTGCGTGAATGGCCTGACAACTCAGCTTATATGTACCCCCAAATGAACCCCTCTGTGTGGAGGTAAGAGAAGAAAATGGTTGGCTGTATGAGTTTTACTTCTGGGGAAGTAAAGTTTTTGTAAGGGAAGTAATTTTTTTTAAAAAGAAGAAGAAAAAAGAAAAAAAAGGAGGATGAGAAAGAAAGAGACAGCCGGACTGAGATAGGCCGACATGGTGGGAAAGAGAGAAACAGGGACAGAGGGAAACACAGAAAGAGGCAGTGACAGAGAAAGAGAGATAGAGAAAGATGCCCAAGTATAGTACCGAGTGACTATCATCACCAGTGGGCAATATGTATTGTGTTCTAGCTGCCTATGTATACACTAATACAGATGTTATGCCTATCATCCCTTTACAGAAATAACGTTCTGTCAAGACGGGTTCTTACCCCTCGACCTTTAGGGTTATCCTGTAGTGATTTTTCATCCCTTCCTATTATATAAAGTGAAAATCCACCTTGTGTGATCTAGATCAGTGGTGAGATGCATAATCCAGAATTGCATGTGTAGGGCTACAAAGAGGTTATTATTTCGTGGGGGGTTTATTTATTGTCATCGTTTGTCCGTCGGTATGAATGCTTCTAAAGTAAATTTTAAAAACTATTTTTGCAATATAATAAGTCATTCAATATCATTGTGTGACTTTGTCGGTTTGAATTGATTATACATTCTCTCATAAAAAGGTAAACGATTTGTCATTTAAAAATAATTAATTGTCTAACTCGGGCAGCAAGTTTCCTGTGTATCTTTTAGCACATTATTCTAGTGAAATGCGTCTTGCTATAAGTGGCATTCAAAGTGGTACATTTGGGGATATAGTATCAACCCCATCCACATCACAGACGTCCACAAAATAGGAAAATGAAAGCCGTCGTTGTCATTATTTGCTCATTTTGATGGAAGATACTGCTATTGCTCTGCTGCAACATCATTTCCAGTTCCTGCTGAGCTTGCATATTTGTAATTTTCTTCATTATGTCCCCAATGACAGTGGGTGACGGGGTTTCTCCCATCAAGTGCTGCTACCGCCTTGAAAATAAGGTCCCGTTACAGAGCCCCGCCACTGTGGCGCCTTCTGGTGTTTTGCGGCAATACTATATTCTCACTCAGTCCCTGCTGGTGGAGACACTTAGTGACAGCGGCATTAACTAAGATCACGTTCCTCTCCCTAGGTCCTATGCCTATAGAATGTGATTGCGTAAATTAGATAAAATATTTTTTAAAATGATCTATAGTTCTCCAAATAATGAGAATATTTTCATTGTCATGTATCTGGCATTTGTTCCAATATAAATGAAAGAAAACGGCGGATTTGTTTGAATCCTTTCATTGGATTTGAAATTAACTTATACTTTAAAGATTAAAGATACCGTCTCATATTTGACCATTAATATATGTGTTATTCCAGCTCGGACCAGGCCTCCTTGATAGTAATTAGGAGAGTATTTTTTTAACTTCATCAAAATGCATCAAGTAGTTGTCCTACCAAGATCATTGGAATAACAGGAGAAATTACTTAAAGTGGACGTAATGTAAACCCAACCTAACACAATTTACCTGATAGTGAGCCTATCTATTATTATACAACTCATTATTTTGTTTACCAACCCATCTGGGTGTTTTTCATCCACAATCTGCTACCTACCACCCCAGATTTAGCTAGATTTCCACTGCCTCTATTTCCCCACATCTGGTTGATGCGTGTTTGATGGGCCTGGCTAAAGGACCCTCTCCTGCTAAACTAGCCCCAAGCTCTAGCATCAGATATTCATAGAATAACACCTTCCTCTCTCCCGCGCCCGTTATTGTCCTGCCTGACGTAATAAACAGAGGAAAACATGCTGGGTGTTAAAAGGGGAGAGAAGAGATTATGAGGGTGGGTACAGGAGGGGGTAGAGGGGGGTCTTCCCTTGTTTGTAGTCTCTGGCGCCTTTTAAATCGCAGAGGTGTGAATGCTTTTAATGTTAACGACTGCGCTGGGTATTGTTTTGACAGCAGGGACATCCTGTAAGCTGGGGTTGGTGGGGAAGGTATTGTTTGGCTGGTGTGCTCGCTTTATATTCTTAGCAGTTAACCCCCATGGGCATACAGGTGGTGTTGGTATGTGGGGCTAGTCCCCCATATGGACATACATACCACAGGGAAAGGACTGAAACCAATCGCTTTAGGTTTTAAGGTTTTGATTGATTGATAAACAGTTATTTGTCTATTTTACCTAAGAGCATGTGGCCCGATAATCCCTCCATTAGCATGGTGTATTACCGTCCGATTTATAACACTGATAATATCGGCGATATATATACGTTAGTACGGTAGGTATTTAGGAGTATATTGTTATTCCATCGCTAAAATATCTCTTATCGCATAATTTGAGGAGATTTTTTGTTTTATCTTCCCTAGCAATCATGGCATGTACGTGCATGTAGCAAGATTGAGCAATGCTCCCTCCACGCACTAAAACATTGTGTCTAGAGATAAAGGTTTGTACATGTGAAGTGAATTTTATTTATTATATTCACGTGAACGTGGGTCCCTCTTTATTCGGTACTTTAATCAGGAAAATGTACATTAGAGCCTAACTTGGAGTAACACTAATATTAAAGGGAGTGGTTCATTCCATGTTAAAAGGAGGGAAGCATCGGATCATTTACTCAATGTAATAATACCTCTTTATCCCACCAATATTTGATGATAAATTTGGGGTTGCTTCTTAGTGATTATCACATTTGGGCCAACCCCTTTGCTGGCGAGTGTGTGTGTGTGGGGGGGTATTTTTTTTTATTTTATTCTTTTATTTAGTATTTTCATACAGCATATCTTCTGTAAAATGACAGTCAAGATTAAAAACTAGCATGCTTTTTGTAAAAACAAAAAAAAAACTAGCATGCACAATGTATGAAAAAGTTACAATAATCAATCGAATACATTTTATTTACATTGAGATATGGGCTCACGGGTGACAATTCAGTTCAGAATAACCGTCCATAGACTTGTGCCCACTGCTCAGTGCTCTGTCTATCTAGACCTATCTAGGCCTAACTCTATGGACTAAATCTGCTTGTAAAATGCCCAACATATGAACACACTTGACCGACCACCAAATTATATAGAATACACTGTATATGGATTAAGCTGTCAGGTCAGATTATCTATCTAAGATGAAGTTGCACTGTCTTGAGTACGCTTGAGTAGGCAGACCAATGTCTACGGAACACACTGTAGTACAAGTGGTGGAGATGCTTATAGTGGTGTGGTGTTTGCCCAAGAGGTGGCACTGCAGCTAAAGGGGCTGGCTTCCTCCTACTACTACCTCCACCACCACAACAACAAGTAGAACTCGTGGTACAAGTGCACCAAGCATCACCCACTACAAGCAGCATGGTCCCCTTCTCCTCCTCCGTGTAGTCAGTCACTCCCACTCTCTTTCACAGGGAAGAGCTTCCATGGATAACGGCCGCCCTTCTTTCTTATAGCACAACTCTGCTTTCTTATTCCCTTTTTTGGGTGTAAAGGACCTTTTACTACAGCTGTGAGGTGTGTTTACATCTGAGATACTTGTACCGACGGATATATATATTCTTGCCTGATGTGACTTCATTACCGTGTGTGTACTCGGAACGCTAAGGATGCTACAGTAAGACATCCACTTAGGGGCTGGGTTATTGGCTCTGAATTCTGAAGGATTTATACAGTGAAACGTGAACTCGATAAACCGGACACCTCGGCATTATGGACAGCTAGGGGCAGTCTATTTAAGTGTGTTTGGTATTTCTAATGACATCAATTATAGGAGATTGTACTGTAAAATATACAGTAGATAAAACAGTGTATTAAGGGTGAAATGCCATGCCCACAAGTGGATTGGTATGTGACAGTGTTCAGCCCCTCCTTAGGCCCTATTTCGCATATAGCACTCGTGTGATACGTAAAGTGATAGAGGATTTGCCTTGTTGTTACTCGTGGATTACAATTAACCTTCATAATGTCGCTGGACGTGAATCTGGATGCCCTGCTCAGGGAGTGCCTCGCAGCTTATGCCTGGAGAGGCCACACCACTTGGTGAGTTTTAGAACTCCAATGTCTTAGGGTTTCTTTTTAAATAAAAAAATACCTCTTTAGGGTATAGACATAGTCTGAATTGACATAGACATGGTACTTGTTCGTGATGATTTCAGTGAAGAGCTAGATTAAATACATCTCGATTTAGATTGCCCCTGTGTCTGTGACAATCTCAACAAATATTTTCTTCATCATCATGGTCATGGAGTGTTTAGTATAATAACCTCTCTCCCCCCCCCCCCCCCCGATATTTTCAGACCTTTTCCCCGGCTCCCCGATATTTTCAGAATCGTTATGTCAAGCGCAATGCTTTATAGAGAGTCCATCGAGGTCCTCAGAATAAATATAAACTGTTTGAAAGGCTACATAATTAATAACCATAGACCCGCTTCTGAGATGAAAGCTTTAATGATTGCAGCCATCCAAATGTCATCCAAACATGTCACCTTTACCGTATTTCCTCCATTACTGGCATTAGAAGCAGCTGGTGGAGGGGAGGGGGGAGGGGGGTGCCTATATGTATGTTTGATACAAGCCAGTGGATGTGTGGGTCACCAGGGTGTGTAGATTTTTTTAATTCAATTTATTTTGAAAACACTAGGAGGCCAGAATTTGTTTTCAGGTCTTCAGATTTACTCATAATAACAGTTGCATAAAGCCATATAGATTGGCTGATTGATGAAGGGGATGAGATGGTAGATGAGTGTGTGTGTGGGGGGGGGGGGGGGGGAGGCATATTTTACAGACCACCTATATGAGAGAGATGTATTGTTTGTGGAAATGAAGACTCCAACATGTCCCCGAATTCGCTGCTACAGAGAGAAGCGGAACAGAATCGTGGCTACTTTCTGAAAAGATATATAACACTTGTAAGGACTAGAATATTGTGGCGTGGGCGTAAGTTTCCTTTAGAGGCTTCTAACCATGGAAGTCACGTCTCTAATAGATTATAGTAAATGTAACCTTGGAGTAAGTCTAAGATTTAACTGTTTATAGAGATATAGGCCCTTATAGTAAATTCTATGAGCTAGTGATTCGAGGAAATGCGGTACTTGTTTCCTCTCCCCCTCGGCCCTCTCTCCTGGTGATTATCAATAAATGTGTTTTGTGACCTTTTTCATCACAAACCACTCATTTGTGATGATTTCTTAGATTAACCAATGACATTCGGTCCGCTCGGCGTCTGGCTTATTGCCTGGGGACCCATTTAGTTTGAGCACCAATAGATTCTCCTTGGTTTAATAGAGAGAGTGCTATCAGGCTTTAACAAGTAATTGATTTTTTACCAGACTAATTTTAAACCTTTTTTTCTTCATTTCCCATATACAAATCTCGCTATGCTTAGCCTTTGATAAAATTAATGATTCATATTTGAACACTTTATTTGGGTGTAACTTTGGATGTATGGTGATATCTGGTGTTAGCTGACCCACTTCATCTTTTAAGAACACCAGCTTTCATATAATGAAAGTAGGACTTATTTCCTCAGCCACCACTTCAGCCATCGGTTTGTATTGATCCATGTAATATTGCTATAAGAAAATGACATCTAGATGATCGATTGTTATAAGATCTAAGTGATCGATTGTAGTTATATCTAAGTGATCGTCCTGGGGGTAAGACCTTAAAGTGCCTTTCTGTCTCTTTTCTGTCTCTCTCCCTTCTTCTCTATCTCTTTCCTGGGTATGGTCATAAACTGCCTCTCTGTCAGCTCTCCCGCCCTTGATATAACCATCTTAAATGTGTTGATAAGGGCGTGAAGCAACCAATCTCACTCACCCACTCACTCACTCTAAGTGATCGATTGTTATTTGAAAATTTAATAGCCTTAATTTTGACATTTATATTTTAGTAATGTCTCAAGACACTGCTTAACAAGACTTTGCCTGATTTATTTAAGTCGTAAAAAAATATTGGTGTTTTCGCTTAGTGTAGCCTAAGCTACCTTCATCCAGCCACCCAGTCTAGGCCCAAAGATGATAGAGTCCCTTCAAACGGAGGGTAAGCCTCTTACCTCAAACCGCAAAGTGCCATTATAATTCCATCAAGACCGCAAAATGTCATAATCCCATTAGAACGCCTAGTCCTATGGCAGGAAACCGATTAGCGATGTTGGCGTCCAATCACTGACATACCATTCTTATCTGATCTGAGGGTTTGGGCCCAGATTGCACCGCCCTTGTCATGGTCAGGAGTGAATGGGCTGATACTACGACTGTCTATCCACTTTGTGAGATCAACCTTAAAATAGTGTGAGTCTTACCAACGAGTATGGAATTTATTCTCGTTGGTCTTACCCAACACCCCTCTGAGCGAACACCCCCAATCTCTATAGTTGAATCCAATACAGTTTGTAATTCATCCACTCAGATAGATGAGTCCAGTGATTGCTTGCCTGTCTACTGTAGCCACTGCCTGTATGCTGGCCGCCAGACAAGTCTTGCTTTACGCTTGGGGCGAGATAGTGGGACTAGCAACTTGCCCTCGCAAACTTTAATTTAGATTTTTCTTTTAATTTTGACATGAATCGTATTAAAAGGGGACTAGAGAAACATCTTTTAACATGTGCCTCACAGCTTGGAGTTATCAGTGGTCTTCATTTTGACACGATTACTAGATTTGAAAACCGTGATGCTAACTGTTTCTTTTCATTGGCATCTCGACTTAGATTTTTGTTTAGTTTATTTTGTTGTGTGATATGTAAAATTGACACTATATTAAATTTATGACGGCATTATCTGACAGAAAATAGCAAGATAAAATAACTAAAAAATTTCTGATTCATATGAACGTAGTTAATGCTTATTTAGGCATGGCACGCAAGATAAAGCCATAACAAAATTATTCCAAAAATGAATTTACTTGGGCAGCGGTGTAGCGAGGCCAAGCTTATAACATTGAGCCTATGGGTTGATCCCCCCTCCCCCTCTCCGCTCTTCCTATACTTCTACCGTCACCCTTCTACAATATGGCTCGCTGGGGAGGCAGGGTTGTTGTGGAAAGATGTATTTTTTCTCCACCCCTTGCACTTACTGATAAGCCTTAATAGTCCTCCGGCTCTCATCAGCAGAATAAGAAACACTGAGGTCATATGCCTTCTCCTGCTTCTGCTGTTATTTTACTTGTGGGCTAAATAGGGTAAAACAGGGAGATGAATGTAGTGAAAAACGCAGAGGGAACGATTTTAGCCCAGGATTTTAGTCTCCTTGGAATGGTTACAGCAGCTATGGAGAAACTTGTTGAAAGGGTTACTTTCAAAGTAGTCATTCTTAAAAATATTTTATTATAAAACTAAGATGGAATAAGGAATAATCAAATGTAATAAATAAGAAAGAGTCTTATAAGTGTGCACAAGAAATCTTTGGCAGTTTTGCAGCTGTGTTTACAGTTCTTACCAGATTTTATATAACATTATGGAAAGACAAATATTTTTTTACTATTACGCAACAATAACACTCCCCTAATGCTGACAGTCAAAATGGATTTTTAAAATGGAAACCTTTAATCCCGAAATAAAATCTTGCATGAAATTAGTAACAAAAGAGAGATGGAGTTAATTAAGGGAAAATGGACGAAAGCAAACCTCAAATTATGTCCTGTAAAGAATTTAATAGTTAATTATCGGCTATTTTTGTGCACAAATCTCCCTGTAATTAGAAATAACACACTGGAATGGCTTTATTTTGACTTGCTTATGCAATAAACTCCCCTTACATATTTCTCAATACACAACATTAATGGCAGCTTAGTTAAACAAAACAGTCTAATCTGACCAGGTCAGACCTTTTGTAGCCAATCTTGGCCCCGGTGGGAAATAGATGCTCTGTCTAGCGTTTTGATGCTATGCTTTGATATCAGCAACAAAACGCACTTGATCTTATATTGGGAATTTTCAGTTCTAAGAAAAAGCTTATACAGTCCATGATATAACCTTAAGTCACCTCCTTGTGTCAAGCGGGGTGAAATTAATTGGGACGTAAATGAGATGATTACACAGTCATCTATAACCATTGGTGTGGGTTGGAGGCAGTGAATGGGCGATTGTTTACCAGTAATTGGCTAATTTCGCTTCAGGAGTTTAAAGCATTGCCACATCTATTGTGCACTGCGCCGGTTGTTTGTGTTTGGCGTTTCTCTGCCGTCTTGGTTTCTTTGTCACTCTTTCCC
Organism: Sthenelais limicola; assembly: GCA_942159475.1. Lineage (NCBI taxonomy): Eukaryota > Metazoa > Annelida > Polychaeta > Phyllodocida > Sigalionidae > Sthenelais > Sthenelais limicola. The sequence continues at coordinate 15,854,135 of OW804095.1, forward strand.
TCTATTTATCTCAGGGTTGCTGTCCATCTGTTTGTGTCTTGTGTGTCTGCTTGTCTGATGTTTCTGGCTCTCTGTCTGTCTTGTCTTGTATGATGTTTCTCTGTCTGTCGGTCTGGCTGTCTCTGCCTCTGTCTCTCTGTTCTCTCTTTCACTCTCTCTCTTAGAAGTCTTTCTCTCTCGCTCCTCTTTGTCCCTCTCTCTCTTTCTCTTTCTCTCCCTTTAAAAGTTTCTCTTGCTTCTCTTTCTCTCTCTCTCTCTCTCTCTCTCTCTCTCTCTCTCTCTCTCTCTCTCTCTTTCCCCCCCCCTCTCTCTCTCTCTCTCTCTCTCTCTCTCTTTCCCATTCTTCCCTCTCTCTTTCTCTTCCCTCTCCCCATCCCGTCCTGTTCCCACCCACAATTGAATATGCTCTATAATACCCCAAAATAAGGGCAAATCCTAACTGAAGATGAAAAATATTTATAAAACAAGAAGGAAAAATCACCCTATGAACACCTGCTCTGTCTCCTCTCCTTCCTCTCCTGCATCCCATGGACGGCATGTAGAGTATTTCCCTGCTGTGGCAGCTGTTCTTACAAGTAAATACAAGCTGCAAAATATGAATATGTCCCTCGTGGTTACTCTCAGCCCATTACAACTGAAATATGCCTCACACTCCTACCAATAATCTTACTATCATAAAGTTTTATGGCCGCGCTCGCTAGAATATGTATAGAACTGGGGGCATATATATTCTGCCGTATACAGTGCTGTGTATAGTGCTTCCACAAGACTTGTCTCCATCTTTGTCCATCTTGTTTCTAGTTCAGTTCTTATAGCTGGTTTTTCACTAACTTAGTTATGTGGTAGTAGTATATATATACTACCATCATTAGTTTTTTTAAATGTTGTCCAGTTCTTGTTTCCTGGGAAATAGACGACTGTCTTTACTACTTTTTCAACCAGTTTTATATTGCTCAGATCTTAGCTGGTGTTACTCCTTGGGTATAACCATCTTTGGTATTAAAGATGCGTGTTTATACTATCTCTTCTATATCAATATTTTGGTAAGTCTATCCCACACCCTATGCTTCTCAATATTACCTGGGAGTAAAGGAGATGTATATTGCCATTAGTCTGAGAAGTAACTCCGTTCTTATCCTTCCCCCTTCCCCATCGTTATCAAGTTGAATGAATCGGACTGTAAACCACCAACTCCCATGCTATGCAGCATTCCCACTATATCCAAGACATGAATGGGGCATGATTAATTGTTCTATACCATTCACCCCTACAGCTGGTGAACAGTCAGAATAGTGCTTCTATCGATTCACAAGCCCTGATCTATTGCCCAGGGCCAGGCCAGGCAGGCCAGGGGTCGGTTGTTAGGGCAACATATCTGGACCCATGGAATCCCTTATCACTCTATGATTTATCCCTTCTTGCTCTATCAGCTATTTGGATTGGCCGGGAGAGCGCGTTCCGACTGCACTCCCTGGGAAATCTGCATTCCCAGTGAGGTTTTGTATCGCTAGAATAAACCCTGTTTTTGACAGGATTGAGCCGGGGATGCTTCTTGTTGCATTGGGTGCGTTTGGTCCCGTGGTTGGGCGGAGTCAAGAGTATCTCTTGAGTCTTGTTAGCCCTCGACTTCGTGATGAGGAAGGTAGAGTGAGGGGTGGGTCTGGATGGATATCAGTTGTTTTACCTATGTTTTCTCTCCCTCCCTTCCCCCCTTCTCTCCCTCTCTCTCTCTCTCTCTCTCTCTCTCTCTCTTCTCTCTCTCTCTCTCCCTCCCTCTCTCTTCCTCCCTCCCTCTCTCTCTTCCCCCTCCCCCCCCCTCTCTCTCTCTCTCCGCCTCTCTCCCCCTATCTCCTCCCTCTCTTTCTATTCTTTTCTACCTCTCCTCCTATCTCGCCTCTCTATAAACTATACTATCCCCCTTCCTTCCTCCTTCCCCCGCCCTCTCCGCAAGCTTCCACTTCAACATATGGTAATGAAATTTAGATTAATTAATTAACCCCCTGATGTTACCCAAGACACCCACAAAACGGCCGCTTCTTCCTGCGGTTGGAAGTGTTGACTTTGGTATTTAGCTCCTAATTGGGTTGTGAGGGCTGGTATATAAGAATGTGGTTGAGCCGTTCAGAACATCTGGTAATGGAAGTAATTAAAGGTCCCATCAGGTCCCAGTGGACCTGTCCTACTGATTGGACCAACATGCTTGTACGTTAAGTATGCTAAGCGCAATAAGGGATTTCTATGTGTTCCTGCTTAGAAATAAGTTGCAGGGCACGATGGGATATTGGGAGCTCCTTTGACATACTTAGACTTGGCAACATTTTTTTTTTTTTTTTTTTTTTCATTAAAAAACGTTATCATTAGTTTCATCTCATATATCATATATCGGATTTGTTTCCTTTTAATGTATCTCATAACTGATTTTAATGATACATGTGTTTTGAAATATGTATCAAGCGTGTGTGTTGTAGACACTTTACTCTGAGGTTGTATTGAAATACCCCAGCCATCCTTCCTACGAGCACTTAGCATCAATTTTATATTTTAAAAAAAAAGAAAGAAAAAAAATAGGCACACCAGTATCATTGGTAACTCCTATGATATCAAAAATATAATTACATGGTGGGAAAGATGAAGATCTATGGCTGCATAACGCGTGTAATACATATTGCTGTTTGCAGGGCAACATGTTCCATGTATAATGAATGTTCTTATATTAGATAGCTATCTGATTGTTCTCAGGCAATCAAATTGGCATATATACACAGGTCCTCCTCTTCTATTGCTCTTCTCTCATACATTTCTGCCATCTTCCATACTGTATACTGCTGTTTAGTGCATTTGATAATGGGTGTCCTTTGCAATATGCTCATGAACTAATTTGAACTGTATTTCCTTTCTTTGTAGGTGAGTATAAAGATTAAGGTGTTCTACAATTGCTGTTCCCTAAACCCACGGGAGAAGATAAGTCTGATGTTTTGTACCTGTTCAAAGGATATTTCCAATATTTTTACCCTCGGTGTTGCTGTAACTGTAAGAAATTCGATGGGGGAAAGCATATCGCTTCGCCAATTGACTATATACTTCGGGGCTCAATCATCCATATGAAACATGCATACAGTGGGCAATGTATTGAACTACATTGTCATATCAATATAAATATGATTTATCATATAATTGCGTAGGTAATTGCTGTTGAATTTGAGGCAGTCTCTGTTTTTAATCTGCCTGATAACTTGATTGTAGTGAATTCCAATTTTACCAATACACACCGAAAAAAAGTTCAAACCCTAAAGCAGAACAGAATGGCAAGCGTGAGGGTGTTTACTGACCTTAAAACTGGATCTTGGATTTCCCACACAAACGGTCGGAAAACAATTAAAGACGGGTCGCTCCAGGAAAACATCAGTTGCTTTGGTCATTAGCGTTTGATTTGTCCGGGGACAGAAACCTGCTTATTAAAAGTAGGTGCAGTAGGGGGAACTGTTTAAATAAGGTCTCAACAGGGACTTCAATACTTCCTTGAAGTCCTTCCCACCCTCTCTGAGAGGTTTTAATCAGATTGGTGGTTTGCATATGCCACTGCCCGTGTCTGTTTTTAAGAACTAAGAAATATATCCTACCCCTCGGGTTGCCTCATGTTACCTTACTGCTTAACGGGTATGTTTCTCAAAATTCGAAAATTTCTCAATATATCTAAATAAAGAATAACATGGAAGGGCATGGATTCTCATTCAATATAAATACAATCTACCAAATTCCAGGTCTGATTGATTCAAGAACTTGAAGAAAGGTGCCATACAGTTCCCGAGATTCCTTACGACTCTCATCTGGATTCAAACTGGCACCTCTGCAAATCCCCTCTTGTTGGGAGCTTTAGTCCCAATTCTCATTTTGAGAGAAGGGACAGTTCAAATAACCACCTGGTCATCGGCAACACCCAATAAACAATTCAGCTCGTTTGTGGGTAGCCTGGGCAAGACCAAATGAGGCTTTTAAAGGATTTTTATTTTAGCAGATGGATATATTTTGTCACCATCATGGTTATTGAAAATAACCTGCTTAGCTGGCCTTGATTCCCCGCTCTCGGGGCAAGGGGGTGAATATTTTGTCTAGGTGAACAAATTATTTCACTGTTTTTAAATGAGCCGTTTGGCGACCATTTTACAAATATAGAAAAATAGTTGTTGAGTGTTGACCTGTAAATCTCGTGAAGGAGAAGGCATTGGAAGGTCTGTGTTGATATGTAGGTCTACATAGGTTCACCTGTGGTTTTTGTGTGTGAACATTTAAAAATTAAAACCTACACAACAATAGGAGTAATAATACGCATATGGGGAGATATTGGGAAATGTATTTATTCTACTAAAGGGAAATGCCACATTATCCTAGATTTCAGTTGACATATCTTTCTAAAAATATAGTTTTATTCAAATACATGTTGATATATGAAATTACATATATTATATGTGTACCATTCAGCATGGGTGTTAAACATCAAGGGCATTTCTGTGACCCCAGATCTGTGATCCTGCGATCTTTTGATCAGGAATTTCACAGACCAAGATTTTCACATACCAAGTGTTCTGTTAGATTTTCGCAAATATCTTTGAATAATGAAAAATATATCTTAAGAAACCGAGAATCGACTTAAGTGTTTAGGACATTGCCTGGCCGTGTGCAGTTAATAAGTTGAAGGTCAATGTATCAAGGTCACCGCCTGTTTCCATGGTGAAGCATGTAAACTCCCCGCATGGGACGTCAGCAGACGTCAGCATGAACATGATAGAGTCAGGATTAACATGGTTCTCAACATGTTCTCATGGATTTACACTGAAATCTTAAAACTTACACCAAACGTAGCCCTAACTTGTACTGCGGAAGGTGGGTGGGAAAGGCATTTCTGTTTGTTTTGTTTTTTAAAATGAAAAATAAAAAAAAGGGGTGGGGGAGTAAGGCCTAGCGGTATCATTAGTTTGGCTTGTAGATATTTGATCAATTTGGCGGAAATTTGCATGCATTCGATGTTTGTAGATTCCAATTTGTCATTCATTTGCCATTATTTCGTACCATATAACTTTAAAAATTATATTTTGTAATCAGATTGATTAATAATAATTTATCAAAAAGGCATTCTATGGACGACCTGGTATTTCACCGGGGGATGAGCCTATTTTTTTCAGTTCAGCTTGTAATATCCGCATGGTTAAGAATAAGGCTACAGTTATTCAATTAAATCTGCCCAGAGTGTACGAAGTGTTAAAGTGCTTTCACTTGTAAATTGTTAAAGGTCAGAACAGTTTGTAATGGATTGATTATATAAAGGGCAGGGATGAACAAAAGCAAGAAAAAGCCAATATGTTATAACTTGTCCGATATGGATTTTTCAATTTCAAACTTTTGTTTGTTAAGTCCCTATTTCATATTTGTTTCTCCATATCATTTGCTATTTTAAAGGTCAGTGAAGTTTTCACTGGATTGATGATTGGTAGGGCAAAGGTCTGGTTGAAAAGTTACATTGATCACGATGTAACTCCATGTTTAGTTGGGCAGAGGTCTCCACAGGCTCACCCCTAGATAATGTGTGCAAAATAATCTTCTCTTGTCACGTAAGTAAAGGACGCTCAGAAATATCGCCAATATGCATGAATATTGAATGATCCATCTTCGAGTGAAACAAACTATGTATTCATGTATTGTAAGAACCATAATTTGACCCTTGGAAAATATACAGTAATTCATATATGGGTCAGATTTTCAGAAAATGTACAATTGGCCGCTTTACACATTTAGTAAATTCTGCTAAATTAGGCTGCAATTTGTCAATACTAGGTAGATTCGAGTATATTCGGCATTGCATTGATTCTAACCATCAGTTTGGTTATGTTGAACAGTATTTTGAACTTTATTTTTGTCAGAAATTTGGGTTATTTGAGGAGATTGGTGAAGGTGAATTGTACATTTTCTGACAATCTGACCCATATATTAATTACTATGGGCCTTCTATACTCCTAAATATGGGCCCAAGAATTCTTTTGACTCAGCCAATACTAAATGTTCCTATTGATTTACTCATTAAAATCCTTAGATTAAAGGACTCCTGGGTTCAGATACACATTAATCTTGGAGTAATATTACTCTAACAAAAAGTGCAAGTAATCAGATGAGGTGCAGGTAACATGAAATCCTAAGCCTCTTAATTGACCTAATTTTCTATGAAGGTTTCCCTATATCTGTTGGTGCAAATGTAGCTGCATCTTACAGCAATCTCACTCCAATGTTGTACACTCTGATACTAAGCCTAAACCAGAAACTTGAGACAATCCTCTATATCTAAGAGGCTTTTCCAATGACAATTGAGTGGGGTGGGGGAAATCCCCTGAACTGGGGATGTCGGGCAATTGGGGGCTTCTGATTGGTTCTTTTGTATCCGCCAGGCGGCGTAACGACCGCGCCTATACTTGCGTTAAGAGGGGCGTGTAAACAAAACCAGATTTGTGTTTAGATTTTGAGTAAACAGACGCCATGAAACCCTTGGGTTATTGTCACCATCTTTTGGGGTGGGCTTGTTAGCGGCAGGATGCTTTGGGTAAGCGTGAAGGGATCTGGTTACCACACTCTAAATGACCTTCATTACGTCTCCCAGTGCCTTTGGAAACCGGCAACAAAAGACTCACTTAGCCCCAAAACCTAGAAGAAGCTTTTCTTCTTCTTGTCAGCCTCCAATCCCATCTTCTACAGTGTGTTTCATATAACTTGGTGTTGTCATTTGATTTTGGTTTTTGTTGCGTCAGAGGTGTTGAGAGATCACTAATGAAGGCTTGTTGAACGAGCGGAGTGTAGTTTGAGGAGACAAATGATTCGAAATATAAAATGGGTCCTATACTTCCCATGTCCTGTCTCTTTATGTCTAGATCTTATGCCCCTTTTATTGGCAAGGTAAAGTAATAGAATATTCAATATTGTAAAAAAAAAATGTAATATATTCTCGTATAAATAACAGGAAATAATGTAGTGCTTTTCAAATCTTGTGTCTCAGCTTAGAAGTAATCCTTTCTCTAAGGTCTCGGCCCTTCTCTTACCAAGTTGTATGGAACAGACTGTAGGCTCTTACAAATTCCCTTGAGTGCATAAGCGTGAAGTAGAGTAGAGTAAAAGGATGACAGTGGTTTTCTAAAGAGAGGGTAAATTGCTTCGGGTGCAAGAGTGAGGTTTATTTTCCATGGTAATTCTAAAGCTATAAATATCTTTTGTGTTGGAAGGATATTTTTAATTTGATCTTCAGCTCACCCCTTCTTGTCCAAGCCTTGACCCAGACCATGGCATACTGCTGGGGAGGTTGTAAAATGGCCGCATTTTGGAAATATCTGGCTGCATTTGACAGTCAAGTACAGTTAAACTCGTCTATTGTAGACGCCCTTGGGACTTGGCTGAAGTGTTCACATTGGTGAGATATTCGGACTAATGTGGTTACTGTTATAATAGAAAATTATTGGATATTTCCTACCTTAATGTGGGGTGTCCGGAAAGGAGAATGGTCACTATAAAAGAAAGATACTATAGTGCAATGACCTTAACTTTTGAGGTGTCCAGACTAAAGAGGGATCATTATAATTGAACCACACTGTATAGTATTTGGTCTTGGGTGTCTAAAGTGATGGCATTATATCCATATTGGAAAGTGGTCAATATCATAGCAAAATAACCGGGTCTAATCGGCGAGGTATCCGGATTGAAGAGGCATCCACATATACAGGATTGACTGTACATCCTGTAGGATGACCAAGGGTCCAGCTGGTAGTGGGGGAGCAGGAGCAATAGCCTCAAGGCTTTTATCTCGAAGACTCTGGGCGAGCATACCGCCATTTCTTAGACATGAAGACAGACTTTAGAGCGTGGAGACGGGGAGAAGACAAGGTGTTACTGTAACAGCTTACACACCTGATGGTCAGTCTAGTGTAAATAGTCCACACGTCTCTCTCTCTCTCTCTAGTCTACCTCCTCCACGTCAATCCACAACACCACACCTCTTTTTTTCGTATATTCCCTAATTAAAATTGCAACATTTATGTAAGAAATTGTCAGTTTTATACTTTAAAAGGTGGGAAATGGGGAAATTGTAGTAATAGAATTTAAAGTTGTGAATAATAGTGATTTAACCTTGTTTGAGTATCTAATACATCTAATCTGCACCTTGTGAACCAGAAAGCAAGGTTATGGCACAGTCAGTAGTAGAAAGCCCTGATGATCCCCTAACTTTTAGGGATTAGGTGATTTCCATTAACAATTTTAGCCTTAATCTTAGCCTTGTGGTTAAGCTTAATTTATTGCTGTGTGCGGTGACCTGCTACGCTCGAGGAATGTGGCTTTCTGGACAGGACTGGACAGCTTGAGATGGGGACCTGCCATAGTCTATAACTTAGAAATGTATATATCTAATGTTTGAATTTCTACTTCCTCTTCTCATTGTGATTTAGCATAATGCTCTCCCTACCCCTCCCTCTCTCTCTCCCTCCCTCCCTCCCTCCCTCCCTCCCTCCCTCCCTCCCTCCCTCCCTCCCTCCCTCCCTCTTGTCTTTCTCTCTCTACCTCCTCCTCCACAAATCCCTGAAATCCAGATGGAAAACCTTCCACATCCCTCCATCCCCTCACAACTCCTGAAGGCTTAACAGATAATTCTGATCAAAGGAGAATAAAACGACACTCTTGTAGACCTAAAGCCCTAAACCACCGCAGCCTTTGCTGAGACACCATGACAAATGGTTATGCCTTGAAACTTGACCTCGAGGGTTCAAGGTCATCTCAAGGTGAGTTGCTCAAGTGTAAATGGCGGGGAGCGAGTGCCTCAACTCTGATATTTATCATGGCATTAATGGATCCAGGGGGAAAATGGCGCCCTTTGGAAGTTTGGATTAAAACACCTCGTTTGATCTCAAACATTCAAGAAGATTTAAGAGGATTATAAACAGGATTTAAAGAGATTTCAGCCAACGCAAACACCCATTGAATCGTATACTGGCATTTAAATGGCACATTCAAATTTGGGGTCGATTCTTTTAAGTGCTATTTCACTTTAAAATGATGTTGTACTTGATTTATGGAACAGTAATTTTTGTTTGAATGTCATGTATGTTTGTGACTTCTCAGAATATGACAGTGAAGAGACAAGGTCGCCTCCCATGGTCGTGACGGTGCAAGTGCTAACAGGCCATCTTGGAAAGCTTTTTTCACCAGAGAGAAGCCTTGGTACTGATGTTCTTCAGTCTAGGTCCAAAGTTGAGAGAGTCCCTTCAAATGAAGGGAAAGCCTCTCGCCTCAAACCGCAAAATGTCATCACATTCCCAATAAAACGCTGAGTCCGAGTCCGAGTCCAGAAAACCGATTAGCGAAGTATAGGCTGACATACCATTCTATCTGATCTGAGGGTTTGGGCCTAAAGTGTCTTATCAATATTTTATACTTATATTGTGTACAGTGTCTTATCAATATTTTATACTTATATTGTGTTAAAAGACTTGGTGCATGGGCATTATCATCATAATAATAAAGTGCCACAAAATATTGCATGCAGTACATGGAGTTTTATTGACCTGAAAACAACACTTATTAACTCAATAAAGATTGGGGGAAAAAGATTCATTTAGGCAGCAACCACGTTAAAATATCTACCATTTTAGGTCAGTAATAATACTGCTATAATAGCCAGGGGCTTTGGACACATGTATGTTCTGTGTATAGTTAATGGACCATTAGTGATCCCATGCCAATAATTGTATGCCAGGCCTCGCATCACTCTACCGCTAACGGGAGTTTGTAGTATGAACCAGAGTTTAAATCATTTGTAAATAGATTAATAAATGGAGTTTTATAGTGTCCTTGGACTCCATCCAGACATGTATCCTGCTCAGGACATCGAAATATGTACGATGGCAGTTTTAAAAGGGCTAAAAATAGATCAAATTTGAAACAAAATTAACAGACACAGATTGATAGCTGTCAAGAGGGTATTGGTTTTTACAAGGTGTGCAGTTCAAGAGCTGGAACGGTTTGCATGAAGATCTTCCATCAGTGACTGTCCACGAATTGTTTAAAAAATGACTTAAAACTTAAAAAACAAATTCCAAAGGTTTTGAGTGAAGTAAACCACTTCATATATTGTAGTTGAATTGGCGCTATGTTTATCAAATAATTTGTATCTTAAAAATATGTGTCAATTAAGGATTTTACAAATTATAGCTTAGCCATAAAGGTCTGACCTGACCTTTAGAGTTATTTGGATGGTGTATGTACGGCTTAGAATATTCTGGCTCCAGATTTGGTTGCTGTTAAGTGTTAAAAACAGATGTACCGTTGGTAATGGTTATTGGATGCCAAATAAGAGAAGGAATCACTTCTGCTACTCCCTCCAACGACTGAAAAACATATGCCAGCTTTGCCCTTTTGCCCTGTCATGAAAATCTGGAAGGGAAGATAGAAAAAGTTCACAGATTTAACCAGGGAATATCTCTGGGGAATTTCCCGTTTTTTCCTTATTTTTTTCCCCCTAAACACTAGTATATCGAAGTACTGATATTCTGACTAATGATCCTTTCTAATGATTTTACAATTTGATTTCATGATTTTGTAGTTATCCTATTTACCGGTACTCTGCCCACAATATTAGATTTAATGATAAGATTCCTTGATAAAGGGCTAATGAGCCTGAAACGTCGGACCCCTGAATAAACAAACCTACAACTCATCCCTCCGTCCCTGTCCTTCTTCTGTTCTGGGCTAAATCCTTACTTTGAGATTAGATTTGATAATTTGATTACACATTCATTCATATTTTGCAGTTTTAGTCCAGTTCCATAATTCTAGCTTAATATCGGTCTTCATGGGAATGGCCATCCTCCCTAGGCAAGCCCTATACTCCGCAACAGTTTCTACGTGTATAGGAGAGTTAACGTAGCGACCACACTGCAAATGGGAGGATGGGGGATGGCTACGCATTTAGCACATCCCACGTAATCTCAGCACAAAACAGGTTACATTAGCCATCATTAATAAAAGCTTGGGACAAAATCTGGGAATAATTTCTTGTGTAGGCGACATGATATATTATTATATATGTCTCAATTACATCGTTGGCAAAGAATTGGCTCCTGAATCATAGTATAAAACATGGCAGATTTCTGGAATAACTGCGGAAATGATATGTCAAACACTATAGTGATTAATATGGGATTTGGTCGTGTTTTGGATGTCTTGTTTATGGAATCTTTTTTCTTGCCCATCATGAAGTGGGACTATTCTATAGGTCCGTTCTGAACTTTCCAAGACCTAAATATTTGTCATTGTGTCGCCACCAAAGAGCAACGACAGCATGGAGGAGAGAAGTTAGATGTTTACATCAAACGTGGGCCACTACAGAACATGGCTCACTAGAGATAGGAGACTGGTACCTTTGTTACTGCTCTTCACGCCGATGGGCGTTACGGCAATAGATAGATCAACCAAGGGTTTAGACAGGGCTTAAGGGCTGGTGCAGTGGTGGTTCTCCTTTGATCAGAATTAAGCAGGAGTACCTTGTGAGGGAATGGAGGTTTGTGGAAGGGTATTTTCAGTCTAGGCTCAGAGTTGAGTGAGTCCCTCCAAACTGAGGGAATCCGCAAAATGTCATCAAAACGCCTACTCCAGGGCCGGGAAAGCCATTAGCCCAGTAGGCATCCAAATCACTGACATACCATTCTTATCTGATCTGTGAAGCTGTGAGCATCAACTGTTTATTCTAAAGAAAAATATATCTTAAGATTTTTTTTTTTAAAAAGACAGAGACTGCAGGATAATGGGGATAATGGAAAGAGAAACACTTAGACTTAGAGAAAGAGGTTAATCAGCAAGGAACGAGGATCACAACAGGAACATTTGCTGTTTACAAGCCAAGATCTGTTGGCAGCCTCAGGGCTTAGGTACCAGAGGTGAATCTTTAGTAACGTGATCCTGCAGTAAACAACATGATCCCAATATTTGCCTCACTTCTAAACCTTATTGAAGAGATGGTTTGCTGGATATTTCTCTCTGTTTTGACTTCCATTCTTGCCTTTACGGCCTACTAAAATAACCTGTTTTCCATGCCCAGACGCGATTGTTTTGACCGAAGAACTGAGGTAGAAAATAGGATCGATAAAAATGTATGGCCCTGTCACTGCTCCTTCCTCTCCGATTCTTTCTCTGGCTACAGTGTTATTCACATGACTTGATACTGCCAGATGCTCAGAACAGTTGTATGAGCTGAACTAGAGAGGTATTTATAATACACTATAAACTGGTTGAATAAGAATCTTTTTAAACATTTATTTTCTGACTCTCACTCATGAAATTATCGCCCTCGTCTTCTCTTTCTTGCCAGCAGGCGGAGGTGCTAACTACAGTACCTTTCACATGTGTTTCTTGATCACCAAATCACATGGAATGGACTGTAGAGATTTTTGTCTTGAATTTTCTATCACTTGAAGTCGCTGTCACCCTATACCATCCTGAATGACAGTGAGTTTCAACGAAAAGTTTAAACAAAGTAAAAATAAAAAATAAGTGGTTTCTTACCAATAACAAAGTGTCATTGTTGTTTAAAGTGATGCTTTAGAGGAGGATCTTAAACTGGGAGTGCAGGAACCTAGTCTGGACTGACTCTCAAGTTGGGCCATAGATAATAGGGGAGTTGTGTTAGCCGCTGTGTGTCTAAATGGAAGGATTCTAGTTGACAGCTTGGAAAAAGAAAATGGACATTCTTACGCTAGTATTATGCCAGCAAACACTGTTAGCGATGCCCATGTTTTTTTTAAACATGCAAATCCCAAGTCCCAGTGACGTAAGCTTGTCTTGTATATAATTGGGGAGTTCCAATACTGGCAATAGCCACTGCGTGTGTATGAATTGAGGGACAGTGGGATTGTGGTAATTGCTAAAGCTGTCATGCATTTCACCTCACCATAATAGCTTTTCGCCTCATCAAAATAGAAGGTTGTTGTTTGTATGCATTGTATTTCCCATACTGAATACTCTTGGGTGGGGGGGGGGGGGGGGGGGGACTCCTAGTATCTTTTAGATTTTGACAAACATTTGGTGCATTTCGACGATACGTTGCAGTGTTAACTAAAACTCCCCTATTCCGGCTTTACACTCTGCTGGGAAGTAGAATTGCCTCAGATGCTTCCACGGAAAACAATACATCTTTCCGTGTTGAGTTTCAGCTTTTTAATAATGCACTGAAGCGTCTTATAGTGCCCTCTACCGGATCTGCGGCAGACATGGCTGTCTCTCCATGGTTACTCCAGGTCAAAGTGGGTTCAAGAGGTCATTCGGGGTATTTTTATTTTTTTAAAGAAAAATGTTTTACCAGGCTGTTTAGTCCAGCTCCCCTACTAACTCCAGGGACCATCTTTTACTGACAGTAGGATGCATTTAAATGTATTTCCTCTTTAAATTCGGACAAAAGTACAGCCTTACAAGGTTAGCTTTGTGCCGACATATCTCCTGTCCCATTTCTTCAATGCCTTACACTGACTGATACTCAAGTGTAATTGATGCTACTGTTAGGGCTAATGTACGGATAATTTATTTCTAAGTGTTTGCCACATCCGTCCATTCACCTTCATTGCTGTATCTGCTTTCTATCAGATATCCATGATTCTCGGAATGCCTGATCTCATGTCATTGCAATACTTATAGGGGAATTGTACTTGCCACTGTGAATGTCAATTACAGTGTAATGTGGGATATTATTGGGGTAGAAACAATTTATCAAATATTTTGCTAGATTTGTTTAGAAATTTCTAGAATATTTTATCACAGTTTATACAAATGGTATTGGAATTTTGTACCTAAATGTCAGTCAGGTCCAGACGGCCACATTCCTCGATTCCACATCCAGCGATAAGCTTAATCACAAAGGCTAAGACTAAGGCTAAAACTGTTAATGACCTAAAACTTAGGGGTCCAAAACTGCCTTCTGAACTTGACTGTACCTTGGGTTTTCTTACCCACAACTCACAAATGGCGCCACTTCTGGGAACTCAATATTCAAAATGGTGTATGTAAATGTAGAATGTAAATCCTCCGTTTATTGGGGACCAAACACATCAGCCCACATAGCACCCCGTATATTATAAGGGTCTCTCCACTATTAGGGTCTCCTTGCCCTTAAACCCTCTCCACTCACGCCCTTCAACCTCCCGGTCGTCAGTCACCCAAGGGACACGTTGCCATGGTAACCTATCCATTTAATATCATTCATGACGGAGAAATGCCATTTTCTAATGTATCTATCTATCTTGTTGTTTTTGTGTGGTTTCCAGTTTACTCCACCAAAGTGCTTGCATAAATGGTCAAATCAATATTCTGCTCAGATTCTTAATTTGCCGAGATTCGTTAGCGATAATGCAGATTTTTAGAGAATATTTTGTCGTCTTGATCTTTCTGAAGAGTTTATTTTGGGTGGGGTTGGGCTTTCTCTAAGGGTTGGATCACTTCGAATCTCATATGCACTCTTCCTAAGACATCACATCATTTTCCCACTATTGTTATGACCCTAATCTACTACTAAGGGTACAAAACAACCAAAAATTCAAATTCAGGGCAATTCGAACTATATGTACACCCAATCATATCATAAACAGATATTGTGTCCTAATATATTCTATCTAGATTAACGCTAGTAAATCTGAATCTGCCCCCTTCCCCCTTTCTCTGGCCTGCCTATCAAGGCTTTTGCTTGACCTCCGCTCCCCATGCTATAAATATATAATTCATAACTGCACACTCTGACCCCCCTGGTTCACACAGTTACCCTCACCCCTGGGTATATTTATTCTCCCTCTATTTCCCAGGCCTATACAGCTGGGTTCTGGGCTTTGGTGCTTTGACTGGGCTTTCTGCTCTTCTCTCTGTTACTCAGGGAGAGCTGTTCTGAAATATTAAAACCTTTTCAGCAGCAAAATATTATCATTAATTCCAATAATCAAGGGATTATCAAGTGGAGGACAAGCAGAAATGCCACTGATAACTTTTCTGCAAAGCGATGGACTATATGCGAAAAATGCTCCAATTCTTTGTTGTGTTGAAACTCCAATTTTAAGTACTTCTAAACATGGGTACATAAAATATTCGTTAATAAAATGGGGTGGGCAGCGGGGTTCTAAGATTAAAGATAATGACAGTGTTCCTGATTGGGTCGTTGTGATTGATGGGGGGGGGGGGGGGGGAGGAGTATAGTTCAGTCCACAAAACATGGTACTGCAGCCTGAACGCACTGTAGAAAAGTTGGTTTTGGTTCATGATAAATTTGGAATGTGGTACCAAATGATATTAGAAGGTTGGATGAAAAAAATGTTTTCTCGAACCAGATTAAAAAGATCTGTTTAAAGATAATGGTAACATCTGGACTATCCCCGACCCGATGGTATTTTAGGATAGAATAATTAGGAATATTGAATTGGATGTTAGTATAATGTTATAATATCTCTGCTCGTATGAGTACATGTTCTTGGATTCTTCAAAAATGTTTAAAAACAATTAGAAAAACTTTCGCTGACTGTCATGATTTGAACAACGCGCAGGTGTTTGTTTTTATACACATCTATTATAGGTGCCTATGTTTTAATTATCGATATACCCATATTTTATGTTAGTTTTAAACTATTAGTAAATTTATGTGAACATATTGCCACTAAAAATCTTTTGATGCTGTAAAATAGATAGAAATCATTAGAAATCAGCGAATTCTGAGAATACTGTACTTGTACATAATGTTTTGCCTGAATAAAAATCTTAAATACAAAAAAATACAAATGATGACTACGGATTGAAGCGGATCGGAGAAGTGTCACACCCCCTCACCAAGTTGTATGGAATAGTCTCTAGATTTATCTACCCTGGAGCTGCCACGCTGATGGGTAAAATGGGAGTTGTGTGATTTCTACCCTGACATCCCTCACCTGGGAAGTTGGTTTGAGATAATATTGGCAATATTGGTTTCTGTTATATCTCTCGTGGGATGCACGACAATACAAGGGCCTTGCTATCTGTTCTGAGATGCCTGTTACAGCTGTACATTTAGCAGACATTGGGGAGAAATAGCCATAGTTCAGCTACTACTTACTTTTTTTGTTTTAAAATGATAACAGTCCATGCGATTAAACCTCGTTTATGAAATTTATATTATGGTAGAGATTGCTGAACGTATACTTATCAGAGAGAACACTTATTCTTCGCAGATAAACACAGAGTAAAAATATATAACAGAAACCTCTCCTCTACCTGTTGTAATCCAGGCACCTCACTATTGTGTACAGTACGTTTCTATTATAGTGACACTTCTCTTATGCAGACGCATCGTTATTGTGAACAATCTCTGGGGTGTCCACAATAAGGACAATTTACTGTATAAATTCAGTCTTTCTGTGGACATTTTAAGGGCTTTGTCCACTAAGCCGATTCTCATGCGATTCTCACAAAATTTAGTGCAAAACAGTCCTCTGCGGTGCAAAATCGCATGAGAATCGGCTTGGTGGACTAGACCCTTAAGTTTAAAAAAAACCAATATCAGGCTGTGGGATATACGTGCAGCTTCTCCACCATCACAACCCTGTGCCAAGGGGTTGAGGATGAGCGTAAAATGTCATGTATTGTGTGACTTCTCAAAACACTCCATTTCTCTTATCAACTGGTGGAGTACCCAAAGGCTACAACCCCCACTTCCCGGGAGGGTTTGTTTGTGTAAATCTACCTCCCAAGAGTCTGATATGTAGATCTACAAGCAGAGGTAAAAGATATAAATAAGTTGAAAAAAAATGTCTGAGATGTTGGGTCTGTTTGTTGCCCCTAGCAACCTTATCTGTTGTCAGGGCAATCTTCTCATTTTCATACATTTTTAGTGCGTAAAAGCCAATGCAAAATTGTCATTTCATGAATTCTTTTATTATTTTTAAAAAGATATTTTTTTATTGACTTGAATGTTGTATGATATGTATGCTTAATTCTTCAATTTTATATTTACTGTTTTTCTCTCTTTTTAGGTGAGTATAAAGATTAAAGTGTTGAACAATGGTGCAAATGTCGGAGAAGCTAAGTCTGTTGTTTTCAATTAAATAATCATAGAACCAATGATACGATTAAAACTATTATTCCAATAATTTGTACTGATACTGGTGGTAAAGCATTACCATTAGTTCCTAATGGTGTTGACTGTTGTTGAACCGGCTTATCCAGATTACCCCACAGGAGGGGTTATATTTGGGTGGGTGAGGTGGTGCATGGTAGGGACCTCCTCTCCTGGGGGTGGGAAAACAGAGGCCCTGCTGGGGGCATAGCCCTCCTGCTGTCTGCCTCAAGCCCTCGGGGATAGGGGGGGCGGGGTTGGGGGTAGGTGTGGTCAACCCATGTAGTGGCCCTCTCTCATGTTAAGGCATTCACCCTTACAGTGTTAAAGCTGCTATGTAGACAAAGTATTCGTCCCCTGAGTGAAGTATAGTTGGGGAACAGGACCCTTACCCATGTAAGACCCTGCCCACACATAGCCGATTTGGCTCCCGATTGCCTCCAAATCGGCTGTGTGTGGGCAGGGTTTAACGCCATTCACCCATTCTGTGCTGAATCCAGATTTTTGCAAGCCCATTCCAGGCCTTCGTTTTGAGTTCCGCGGTCGATCTCGCCAGCCTAATAGTCCTTCAGGGAATATAATTATAATATATATATTTTTCTGGGTATATTTTCAAGGAAACTTTACTATTATTGTTTAGGCAATTTGGAGGCATTTCTTAATTAAGAGCAAAAGCTGAATGTTATCCGTTTGGAGGGAAACAGCAATATTCCCAGGGTTCCATGTGCGATAGAAGCAAACCAAATATTCCATTGATTCTGTCAATGACACTGCACAGACGCCTATATGATAACATCAGTTCTATAGTTTTAACCCAACTTGTGCTCTATTCTAGTATAACCTGTGGGTTCAGGGCGGAATTTTACTTCAAAAGGAATATATATATGAACCCACCTTTTCCCCACTTAACCCCGCATTATAGGGATATTTATATGAATAAATATTTTCCCCAGGTCAGATGATGTATTTATTTATTTAGATATTATGGGACTTGAGTTGATCCCCCAGGGTGTTGTTATTGTAGATGGAAACCAGTGGAAGGGAACGGGGCTGATATCAGTGGTTGGTTGTTACTCTGTGTCGGGCAATAATGCCAGGCTATCAAGTGGACGCTTGATATTCCTGGGAAAGGCTGAAAATTTTAACTCGAGGTAATCTTCCTCACTGTGTGGATATCTTACTGTATCTTGGGAGTTGAAAAGGATCCGTTTTTCTCCTTCACCATATCAGTCTTTGTAGCTTAAGGTATTTTCCCTGAAACTTACACTTTTCTTTTACTATATGAAGTAACTGTGATATCATAGGGTGGGACGGATCCAAAGGCACCTATTTCCTCATCCCACTATAGCAGTCAATGGCTGAATAAACTTCTAGTCAAATGTCAAGTTTCATTTAACTGTTAAATCAGTATTCATATGTCGGGAAATAGAGAGACAATAATCTCAGAAAACTATCAAGTAACATTGGAATTCTGAACATCTGTACTTGAATCTGAATGAAAAAGGAAGTCAAACATTAGGGAAAGACCTATGGGGGAAAAAGTAACAAAAATAAGTTGGCAGCCCCCTGTGTCATTTCACCCCCGGCCTCTGCCCCTCGGCTTGGGGTCCTGTTTATGCCCAGGCTGTTTGGGGAGGGACTTGATACAAAATGGGGAACATGTGTGTCAGAATGAGGCTAGCCAACCTTATGTAAGGCTCCACCTTGCGTCAATTTCCGGTAATATTACCATTAAATGGTAAAAACCTGCTGCCGCACGAGCTTGGGGCAGGTTGGGGGGGGGGGGGGGGGGGCAGGTATGGGCAGGCGGGGGGGGGAATCAAATGTGGATCATATTAGGTTATGTATGGTCGGATGTGGTAGAGTCTGTGGTGGTGGTGGGGATTGACATGGAGGAAGTGGAACTCGATCCTCAGCATCTTTCATTTGTATGAGGAAGTAACACCGCGTCCAGGCTAGGCTCACAGCCTCTCAGATCAGATAAGAATGGTATGTCAGTGATTGGACGCCTATTGCGCTAATGGCGTTCCTGGAGTAGATCAGGTGTGTCCTTATGCGCATTTTGTGATTTGAAGTGAGATGCTTTCCCTCAGTTTGGGGGGACTCTCTCAACTCTGAGCCTATAGGCTAGCCTCTTCACCCCCTAACCCCACCCCTTCTCTGAGACCCCACCCTTCCTTTCAGTCATCTTCAAATTGATACACTTTTTAGTGAAGTGTGGTCTGTCCTTTTTCTCCTAAAGGTCAAAAATGTATATTTTTTTCCACTAGTCCCTCCCCTAGAGACATTCCTTCCCCCCGTGCCTTATGAACCCCCCCCCCCCCCCCCCCCCACACACACACACGACCCACTCATCTACCAACACGCTCCAATCCACTCCCCTGCCAAGTGTGCAAGCCCTCAGGGGGCAAACAACATCTATAATAACTTCCTCAACCCCTCAACATTCTTTACTCCAACTTAAATATAAACTGTACACGACCCCCTTAACATCTCCATACTTAATGTACCAGCGAGGGAGATTGATCTCCTCGGAGGTGAGATATTTACTATTAAGTAAATCATAATTGAGCTTGTCCTTGGCAATTTCACCCTTCACCGGAAGCACAACAAATTCTGTGTGGCGGATCCTTAAAGATGAGACGCTTGGAGAACGCCGGGACGTACTTCCGGGAAGTGTGGCTTTGTTCCGGTTGCCTGCTTGTTTCCTGGCGTGGAAAACGTCAGAAGGACCAGCGTCTCGTAAACATGTGGGGCGTTCATCGACCCTTCTTCCACTCTGGCTCTCCCTCCCATTACATTGTGCTCCTGAAGGTGTATATACCCTATAGTATGGCCAGCTAGCTATTCGTCAACTTATTTGATTGCTACTTTAGCAGGACACGTTCCAAGGGCGTTGTCCTCTTGAGGAGGCAGTGAAGGATGGGAAGGAATAGATAAAATAAAGAATTAGATATTGGGATAGAGTTGTTGTGGAGGATCTTCCACCTGACCGGAGGGGTTAGACTAGCACCAAGTCTCTCTCCGCCTGTATGGTCATTGGGCACAGGCTGTGCACTGTCTGGGCATTTACCATAATGTGCACAATAGTGACTGTAATATGATAGATTTTATTTTTCAAACGTTAAATTTAAAAACAATTTAAAAGAATTATCAGTGAAATTCAATTTAAAAATAACTTACAGTGAAATTCAATTTAAAAAGAATTAACAGTGAAATTCAATTTAAAAAGAATTAACAGTGAAATTCTAAGATACTTGCACGAGTCTGGGCTGGGTACAGTAGAATGTCTTTGATAAGCACACCCTTGGTTGTGCAAGTGCCCACAATGTTGGGGTGTCCCGATCATTGGGTTTTACAGTATAGATTTGCACAGAGAAGCTGGTTCCCAAACTATTGGTTGGAAAGGGCAGGCATGTGAAGTTTAGGGTTTAGTTCTAACTGTCCATAATAGCGAGGTGTCCAGATAGAAGAAGGTCTCTATAATGGAAATGTGTAGTAAAGAGGGGGGTGGGGTACCCACAAGTAGAGGAATCTTCTATGAAGCGACTAGAAAGCCTCTCGGGAGTCTCGCTGGAAGAACACCAAACCTTTAAACCTGGGAGAATAGTTAGTTTAACGTCTGGATTCAAGATTTCTTATTTGAAGTTATTCTAACTGTTTTGATAACCATTTATCCTGTGTTGCGTCGTTAAAATCTCTTAATTCATTTGAAGAATAATCTGAATGGAATAAACGTACACAAGATTACAAGACAAAAATGGAGAATTAAATCCATTTCCATGAGATAACAAAGATAGAATGGGATTGAGATAATTGTATTTGAATTACACCCTTATCCCTCTTGATCTTCACGATGTCCTGAAATGGGAGGGAAGAAAAAGAAATACCAGAATTAATGCAGAAAGACCCCAAGTATTTTCTCCATCTCCATCTTTATCTTGATGGGCACTTTACCGTATTTTCTTCAATATAATCCGGGGTTATGGTTTAAAATGGGGTGTCGGGGTGGGTGAAATTTAACTAGCCAGGGGATGGGAGGTTGGGGGAGACTGCAACTTAAGAAAGAATAGTATAAAAACTGTAAATATACAATTTTGGGGCAAAACTGGACCAAGGAGGACTGACTGCACATTTGTAATGATATTGAAAGTGTAAATCTGCTTTAATCATCATTTAAAAACGCTAGCAATTATCTCATATAATCCAGGTGTGAAAGCATTTTAGAAAAACCTCTTCATGGAGAATGATTAGTTTATGCTGAAAACGTCTCATATAAATTATAACCCAGGACATAATAAGCGAAGCAAAGCCATATTTAGAGGAAAATAGCTTCTCGTGCTTCTATGTGAGGACATACGGTAGTAGTGAAGATGGTGGAGTGATTCCCACCCGGAGCTAAGGCGGTCAGGAGACAATATCAATTTATCATGGAATGTCCTCTCTCCCCTGATACCATCTGATTGTGCTGCAGTCAGCTATCTGAGGACAATGACATTGCGCCTCTTGTTTGTCCCATTCACTAATACTATAGGCAGGGGGCGTGGGTGTGTAGGGGACGGGCTCAACCAGGATATGTGCCTCACATTTAAATATATATAATTATGGTGCAAGATATCATAGACCCACTGTGTTACTGCTATTGTAATTAAATTAAGTAAATTAAGGTTGTTTCTTACACATGCTCAGCCAAATTGATATGCCTGATTATCAGGACAGAAGCATCCATATGGTGCGAAGCTGAGTCCTGTTGGGTTTGGGGGTTTTTAAGAAAAAAAATACATTACTTATTTTCATGGCAACATTGAATATGCAATTTCGTTACGGGCAACAGTGTCTATAGGCTATTGACCCTGGCTAGAGGGAAGGTCAAAGTCATTTGAGAGTGAGAGTTTCTATTACTCTCATGTTCTGCATGTGGGTCAGATTTTCAGAAAATGTACAATTCACTTTCACGAATTCTCTGAAATAACCCAAATTTCAGACGAAAAATAATTTCAAAATACAGTTCAACCTAACCAAACAGATTGCTAGAATCAATGCAATGATAAATATGCTCGAATTTACCTAGTATTGACCAAATTGCAGCTTGATTTAGCAGAATTTACTAAATGTGTACAGCTGCCAATTGTACATTTTCTGAAAATCTGACCCATGTGTCTTGTTTACAGTGTGAGACACACTCTGCCATCAATCCACTGTTGGTATGATTAGTCTGATGAGCAGTTGTTCAAGCATCAATTAATGATGATCAGTTATGATTAATTAAAGGCCGACGATGGCACACCTTCTTGTGTGTAATCATTGAACAGGTGCATCATATCTAAACAGGTTCTTGTTGATTCCCCCATTGAAGTCGGACATCTTTCATAAACATCTTTTATTTGGTGGTTTATGGGCATTTTCCCTTCATTGTGGGTCAAGTTGACATGGATTCTGACCTGGGGCACTTGGATCCTCCGAGTTCACACCTAGAACTGGCCCTGTTCCCTCTTTCTTGACAACATCTACCTCCATACCCCTATAATGCTACTAAGGCATACGGCATGTCTCCTTAACAAAATTGCATGTGTACATACTAAGTAAGAACATTCGGGCAGCATGGGTAGAACACCGCCCCCGGCGACCCATGGATTGTACATTTTTACTGCCAATAAAAAAAAAAAAAAAAAAAAATCTCTTATACTAACCAGATTAATGGTTATGAGAAAAT
Source organism: Sthenelais limicola (assembly GCA_942159475.1). NCBI lineage: Eukaryota > Metazoa > Annelida > Polychaeta > Phyllodocida > Sigalionidae > Sthenelais > Sthenelais limicola. The sequence continues at coordinate 15,876,982 of OW804095.1, forward strand.
CAATTAAACTTAACGCCTGTTGGGTTCTTTCAATTCTGCTAGAAAATACCAAGGAATAAGTACAGAAACATAATTACAAGACACACAGAAAGCAGCGATTCTGGTGCATTGAGTTGGTATAATACATGTTTGACTTCATAGAGAATGCTAATTCGATCCGTCTCAATATAGAAAAGCCTTCTTCCTGATTTTTTATCATTGATTGATTGATTGAATAATTAATCAGACTCTTCCTGATGCTTTTCCATTTGCTGTATACTTGGTTACGCCATAACAACTGACAGAGTTATATCAAGTATAGGAGAGTGGAGAAATGATATTTTGTTATTTGTTATTTATGGTCATCAGTTTTGCATTTGCTTCTGATGATAGGCTCTCCGATAGCTTATTATAGCAATATGAGAGCCGGAAGTTCTGGTCAAAAAGCTAGTAAATGTGAAACAAACAAATGTATATTACTTGTAAAAAAGAAAAGAAGAAAAAAAAGAACTCCGCCCGTCAAACCACATTCATGACCTGTTAAATTACCACCTGGAGCCAGAACCACTGGCATAAACGTTTGTAAATATATATCCGTGGTTTTAAAAAATTGTTATTATTGCATATTTACCTTATAGTTCACTCCCATTGTGTCAATCGTCACGAAGGTCTCCAATTTGAATAGGATATTAAAGGCCTTTTTGGTTCAAATTATTTTTCTGAAGTGGTTCTAATGCTGAACACTTGCCAATATTTTTCTTAAACAAGTGAGTTGCATTTTGATTATTTGTGTGTAAATAATGCAGCGGTAGCGGCTGTTATTATGTGGGTCAGATTTTCAGAAAATGTACAATTCAACTTCGCCAATCTTCTCAAATAACCCAAATTTTAGACGAAAATAAAGTTCAAAATACAATTGAACCTAACCAAACAGATTGCTAGAATCAATGCAATGCTGAATATACTCGAATTTACCTAGTATTGGTTATTTTCCAGCCTAATTTAGTAGAATTGTACTAAATGTGTACAGCTGCCAATTGTACATTTTCTGAAAATCTCGCCCATGTGTTGATGGCTAAAATGGCCAGAAACCAGGTGTGTAGTCTCCGGTCAGTGACTGGTCAACTGCTCCCTCCCATCTACCCAGTCCCACCTACCTATGGGTCAGCTCCAGTGATGGTCAGTAGTCACCTTGCTCACCCCATCTCTCCACACTTCCATTAACGGTAGACATGTTGTGCTTTGTATGGCAGCTGGTGGGCGGATCTTTCAGTCTGGCCCTGTCGCTCACTCTTGTTCTCCAACTCTCTCATTCTCTCTCAATGTTTTGCTCCTCTCCCCCTCTCTCCTCCTTCCTGCCTTCCTCTCGACCTTCTCTCCTCCCTCCCTCCCTCCCTCCCCTCTCCACCTACCTCCCTCCCTCTCTACCTACCTACCTACCTACCTACCTTCTCTCCTCCCTCTCCCGACTCCCTCCTTACTTACCTACCTCCTTTCCTCTCTCTCTCCCTCCCCCTCCCCCTCTCTCTCCCCCCCCCCCTCTCTCTCCCTCTCTCTCTCTCTCTCTCTCTCTCTCTCTCTCTCTCTCTCTCTCTCTCCCTCCCTCCCCCTCTCTCTCTCCCTCTCTCTCTCCCTCTCTCTCTCTCTCTCCCCCCTCTCTGGCTCTAGTGTTGAGCAAACGGAATCCACCTTTTACGACATGAATCAATCAGGTGTTGTATGTATCTATTTATGAAGCCTATGTTTGCTATGATGTATATGTATCTATTTATGAAGCCTGTGATATATACGTATCTATTTATGGAGCCTGTGACGTTGAGACCTATATAAATAGGAATTCCATCAGCCCATAATATCCCATTCTTCTCTATATATATATATCTATATAGATGCGTACGTGTGCTTGGGCAATTTATTTAACACAAAGATGTATTGTTAATAATTCAGCGCCCGTCTGTACTACATTTACCATGGCAGGCCACTCAATATTTCCGCTACCTAAGTGGAGTTATGTCGTTCCTTTCTTTAAGAGGTTCTCTCTCATAGATGTATGAATTTAGTGCATAATGAATAAGGAAAAGGGACTTAACTTCTGTACGCGTCCTCCAGAAGCAAAAAATGATCTTCAACTTCATAGCCAGTTCTCTAGTATTTCTCATTTTACTGCATATATATCCTTTTACTGATCCACCTTTTACGACATGAATCAATTCTGTAATTTGCATATATATCCTATTTAGAAATACTTCAGGAATAGTTTTTGTGGATATTACATACAGATGCTTGTTGACCTGTAATAGTAACTTTGATCTTGACATTCCACATGTATATTCGTGCTGCAAAACCTCTGTAAAAAAAAGTTATTTAAAAACAAAAATCTCTAGAATGTCAAGAAGAGATCCAGTGCAATAGAGGCGTGTCCCTAAGCGCATTGTAGTGCGTATGTATGTGTTTTACTTACATGTATATATGTTGAGCAAACGGAAATTCTGAGAGCTTATTTTCATGGTATTTTCAACCCAATGTTTGTATTTGGATACTGGTGAGTCTTAGATGGAAAAAAGGAGAATATATTCTGGCTTGTTCCAGATGCCCAACTAAACAGAGGGTAACATGGTGACATATTGGTTCAATTTGTTGTTGCATTTAAAAGCTACTTCAGTTTTGGCAACCATTAATAGTTATCTTCTTTTAATATGGCTAAATGAGTGAATACATGTAAACCATACTAAAATGTGCTGAGTAGCACCCTTTTTTTTATGAATTTTCCTCTCCATTTTAGAATATAAAAAATAGTATAGTACATTATATTCCTAATGTTGATTTATATAAGTGTGTAATAGATTTGGAACGTTCATGTTAAAGCTGAGAATACTACAAAAATGTAAAATGTTATAGTTGAATAAACAATTTAATAATAATGATTAAAAAAGGGAGTCGGTTGGGACTAGACTGAAAGGCAAATATTCTGTTGGAAAGGATTAAGATGATCCGGTATGATTGGGGACACACCAGCTTGTGCTACTGTCGTGGGTGTATAGGGGAGGGAACGATTAGTAGATTATGATAGTGGTGATGATGATGTTTCTCTGACACAAGCTGCTACTGGAGAAAGGTCCTTCTACATGACCAGGTGGTACAGTAACACACTAGAGCTTTGAAGGTCAGTGTTTTGGTACAGGGAGAGAAGAAAAGAGTGGGCGAAGGGAGAAGAGACAAGGGAGGCAGGGCAGAAGAGACAGGGAGAGATGCTGGAGGATTAGTCTAATAATGCCAGTAAAACTCATCTGATTAACAGAACCGATTTATACGTTGAAGGACTGAAGTCTAATAATGCCAGTAAACTTCATCTGAAAAATATTGATGGTTATAATAATAAATGAGAGAGAATACCTGGCAGGCATACACGATTTTGACATAATCATAAAAGTAACATTCTGGGAATAGTTTAATATATCAAGTATTCAAAGAAAGCTGTATGCACAGGTACTTCCATGGAATGCCAGGAAACAGGTATCAAAAACAACTATGTGACTGAATCATCAGCCGTCCAGCTGGTTTGCCTACAGTCCAGCCACCTTTTTAGGCTTCTATTTATAAATAGATAGTCTAACATATGTACCTGGCTGGTGGGGGGCTAGGTGGTGGATTCTGAAGCGAAATCTGGTCACTAGTTGATGATCAAGAGCAACTGGACACACTTGGCACATGGACAAATGGTGACCACTACATGGTGTAGGTGGTATAGGCAGTGATGGACAGAGAACCAGTTCAGTGCATGGCTACCGTATTTCCTCCGGTAGTCGATTTTACTTTACCTGCTTCCAGATAACTTCTGAACTAACCAGACTTTTTTTCATGACATTGAAGTTTAAAGTGTATTTTTGTAACGCTTAATCCTATGTGAGGCCCCCAAAAAATAGGTGTGTTTCCGATTTATCTGACTGAAAACTAGGTAGGGGGTAAATTTTTTTTTATTTTATTTTGTCAGGAAACCACCTTCCAGGAACTGATAAAAATGTCTATTTAATAACAATAGTCGTTTTAAACAGTTCCTGGTTAGGAAAACCTGTTTTCCTGCTTTTATTAACTTATTTTGTTAAGACCAGGAATATGACTCCCCACCTATAACCTCTATAGAAAACACAAAATTCTGGGGGTTTCTATTAGAGGGAGTACGGTATGCTTCAGGTGGGTATAGGTAGGACCATAGGTAGGACCAGGAGGAGGGGAAGGAAGTCATATGTCACACATAGGATGGATATGGCCACATGCACACACTCGCACACTGCCTCTCTCACTGCTGTTGTCCCATGCACCACTTGTGTGTATGGTTGGCTGTAGAGTGTATTGTTAGCTTTGCCTCACATTGACAAGTGTTCCAACACAACCTGTTAGATCGGGATTTTAAACTTTTACTAATTCCCAAGGACTGCACTTCTGTTAGGAACAAGTGATCTAGGGACGACTGGGATCTGGGTTTTTAGGCTTGGAACTGAAAGAAAGAATATTCTGGATCTTACAATAGAAAGTTTTTCTTCCCAAGGACTGCCATGTTGTTCGGGAGTAGAGATCTGGAGAGAGCAGCAGACTTAGTCGTGTCTCTTCCCAAGGATTACATTTGTTTTTTATCTAGACTTGACATAATACTGTAACTAGAGACTGTGGGACTTCAATCCGGTTTTGTGCCTTGGACAAGAAATTGCGATTTTCAAACTCCCCAATGGAAGGATTTTTAAAAGACAAGTGAACACACAAATATACACACCACTTTTGTTGTGAAAATTCATCTCTCAGCTACTGTTTAGGAAGTTTCGAGAGAGGCGGTCTCAGCAGCTCTCTGCTATTTTAGGATAGAATACATGAGTTTAAATGAAATCATTACATGGATATGTCCATGGAAAAAAACTTCTTTCGAATATTCTAGATGACTAAAGGACGAAAGTTGGTCCGAAGCTTCAGTGCAGGAGTTCCCTCATATACATACTAGGGATGCTCCTTTTATGGAATCAGTTGATACTTTCCAGAAAAATAATGTAAAATTCATATCTTTCGTCTGGATGTCGGGCTAATTAGATAAGATATTGTCTGTGCCCCAGGAGTAACGTTAAAGTCTGCCTGTTCATGGACACTCCTCCCCACCTTGCTCTCTATGGCGTTTCGTACAGGTCTTGTATTACAACAACAACAGCCATATAACCACTTTGTTACAAGCATGGTCTTACCTTTGTTTTGCTCGTGGATTGAATTATCATAAATTACTCTATAATTCAGCCCTGTTGAATGATCATTTACCATATTTCAGCGATTGATAAATTGATCAATAAATGATATTTCCTGATGAATGAATATAGGCTTGCTATGAAGTTTGATCTTGCCTGATGGATATATCTACGGACACCTCATTCACACAGAATTAATAGATCAGCTTTGTCAACTGTGTGTAATAGGAACTACATAAAAAGCTGTATCTCTTCATCCACCAGCCTCTGTGGGGTGTGGTAGGGCGTGTAGGATGGATCGGTGCTGAAAGGGTTCTGCTCCAATGCCTTCTCCCTCATGCTATCATCTATATATAAAACACTGCCACTGGTACCAGATCATTACTATAAGAGCCTTCCTACCACCTCCAGGGATGTACGATCATGCATCGCGTCTAGGCTGTACTTATACCAGTGCTGTTTGATCCTTAGACCATAAGTGATAGCTTAGGTGGTGTATCTATAGACAGGTTTAAGGAGAAATTATGTGATACAAGTTTGGATTTACAATCCATTTAGAAAAAAAGAAAAAAGAAAAGAAAAACATAAAATGTAGAGGTCTAAGGACAGGCTATGGCCCAATACATGGATAGAGTGAATGGATAGAGGAGAGATAGAGCTGCAGGGACAGGAGAGCCATCAGCAAGATGGGGACTTTTCCATCATCATCATTCACCATCCCCCAGTGGATCAAAGATGAAGCCAAGTGTGAAACCAATCTGCCTGGTATCACATAATAACTGAAGTAGAACAATAAGTCGCTCTACTCCATACCCCCCCCCCCCCCCCCCCCCCGCCTACCCCTATCATCACTAAATACAACTATAGGAACACCCCGCCCCCCAACAGCAACTACTACTACTATTCCTCCTCCTCCTCCTCCTCCTCCTCCTCCTCCTCCTCCTCCTCCTCCTCCTCCTCCTCCTCCTCCTCCTCCTCCCCAACTTTTCCCCACCTCTACCTCCCTCTCCTCCTCTCACACAGATTCTTCCTCCTTCCCCTCCTCCCTTTTCCCTTCTCCTCTCCCTTCCTCTTCCTCCTCCCTTTCCCCTTCTCGTCCCTCCCACCGTCCCCCACCTCAGGATACCAAGTCAAGAGATATCACTATTCACCCATTGCCTACCACCAGTAGAGGGCAGACAATTGAATAGATTGATCTGACCGTCAACAACATTCTCTTAATTAAGTGCCCTGGGCAGGGGAATGATGGGGTTCTCCACCCATGTTGTTATATAAGGCCATCTCTAATGACACTGGAGGGCCAGAAGGATCATCGCCAAGTCATTAGGACAAATATCATCAAATTACTCACATCCAATGTGAGCGCTTCTCTGAGTCAGTTTCTCTATCAACTGAGATTCTGCTGTTGTATAGATCTATATAGGGGAAAACACTTCCTGATATGAAGATTTCACTGGAAAAAACTCAATTTGTAATTAAACTTTCCCTGTAGTTTGATTAAGAACCAATATTCATGTCTTAGCCCTTGAAAAAAGAACTGGATTTACACAGGATTGCATTCATTTATCATAGCAAAATCATCCAAAAACATGAGCAATTTAGATTTACCTGGATTTTGATAATCATTGCCAGATGGTGTCAATACCTTTATATTGGCATTGATACGACATGCTAGTTAATGCTAGGATTAATTACATTTGGCTTTACTATTGCCGGAGGGGTGTAGAGGGCGGAGGAAGGTCTGTGATCTCGCCTCAGGCTTCTACGCCTAACCGGGACAATAACCAGGACTATAGGGGGCTTACAGGCATTGGAGTTGTGTCATGTTATATACAGACATGGCAATTCCACGATTGAGATATCTCGAATAAGCCAACATATTCCCAATAAATATAATACAAGCAAATTAAGGATTTGGGTGTTTTGGATCTTATACATATATCCTGAGACTTTGGATAGATAATATCAAGCAAGTTAAGAGATTTGTAAATGCTCGATGTATAATACCAAATGATATTTAGGGCTTTGAGACCATTTTTTTTTTATTAAAAAAAAAAACGAATTTAGCTACTCAAAGTGGATGGAGAATTTGCAGCCAAGCTACACAACTTGGATATTGATTTACAAGGCATCATAGTAGTCATGTGTGAAAACATGTTCAGCGTGGGATATTTATAAATTATTCCATGTAGATAGTCATGTGTTGTACACAATAGGATAAGCCTTCATCGGTTCCATCATGAATTCGTAGTGACTGAGATGTATCCCACAATAGACTGTAACAGACATATGCAGTGGCACATGCAAACCCCCTATTACATCTAAAAACCCCTATTACATCTAACATCTAAAACATACAGCCCGATTGTGATCACCTGGTCTAATATTAGTATATCGGGCTGACCTGGACATATGACAAACAGAGTGGCACATACAACCCCCCTATTACCTCCACAATCAGTACATTTACTTATTACACCCTAATGACCCACAGCTCGCCGGAGGGAGGTGATCTGAACTCTGGGCGACCACTTGGCAATTCTCTAATTGATTGGTCTGTTCCCGGTCCAAATAGAAACCCTATACAACCTCAACAAAACGTCTCAATCACTGGGCGAGCCAAGGCACGACTCCTCCTATACCTGCCACTCCAAGTGTTAATTGCTTGGCTCCCAACTCCGAGTATTTTGCTCTTAATGAGAAGGTGGGGGATTTAGTTTATTGTTATTGAAAGGCTTTCCCTTTCACTTGCGAGTGAGCGAGCAAGAGCTGGATATGGTCGAGTGGTAACAGCTGGTGCCAGGAATCTGTGGAAACCAAATAAATAAATAAAAAAAGTTGTAGAGGCTTCTACAGTGTGTTTCATAATACTTGGTGGTGCCTAGCTGCTCATACTAAGGGAGCTATTGGGAGTGTAGGGGTGGATTTATGTATATAAGTGTGGTCTTGGATGTGACAATATAACCCATACCAGTTACTGAATAAACACTGGAGTTGCTCACGTTAGTATACTTATTACACCCCCTCCCCCCTCCCCCCCCCCCCCCCCCCCCACACACTCACATGGGGGAGTTGCTCGCTTCCATTGTTTGACCTTCACCTGGTTCGACCCCCACCAAGATGTATGAAACGTACTTTAGTCTGTAACGAGATTACCAAGTTGAATGGAGTGCACTTTGGTTCTTACCACACTTGGACAAGTTGGATCCAGCACCCTCACTCTCAAATTACATGAACTGAACTGTAGTCATACTTTGCCTCCAACCAACAATTTCAATCGCGGGATATAAGCAGCTTCTCGGCAGAGGAGAAAGGAAAAAAAGGAGGAATAAACCAGGAAAAGCTTGGTGAACAAATATGTCTGGCTTGCACTGGCGATTTCGCATGATTAACAGATTTGGAAAGTAGGAGGGAAATCCCTGCTATCTGCTTCTACCGGAGACTAGGAATGGCTCGACCCTAGGGACCCATTGGTCTTGGACTAAGACTCCCTTACAGAAGCAAATATGAGACTGAAGTAACTTAGGTTATGGTAAATCTGGCCCTTCTCTCTCAGTATAGAGAGCCTGTATCGATTGGATGTCCTTGGATGTGTTTGCTTGTTTAATCCACAGTACAGGGGATTTGGAGGATACAGAGAAGGAAAGGGGAGCTAAGACTGACTTTGATTCTCTTTTTTCACCTTCTATATTTTATTCGAAGGATTTTTTTACCTTGAAAACCTGAGAAAAACCTCAAGTGTGAGAAAAAAACAATCATGGATATATTATAAAATGGCATTTGACTTGGATGTGGATACATTTTCGGTTTGCTAACCATATTGCCACCATTTAATATGCATTATGACAGTTATCTACGAAAGAAAATATTTTTGTGACTCAATTAAAATCAGCAGTATGGTCCAGTCTCTAACTGAAAATATTATCAAAGTGACTCCTCTTAAATCTGGATACTCTCAACTCCAGGTAGTGCTCCCCGTTTAATCCGGATACCTCGCTACAACCGAGTTTCAAGACTGTCGGTGATAGAAAGGATTTACTGTATTTGCCTTGATTGATATATGAGCAATAATCAAACGATCCGGCCTCGATAGTGCCAAGGTATACCAACAGCATCTCGCTTTGCCCCACTGCAGCCCTCTCTGAGTTGGCCTGAGGCCAGAATTCCTGCCCCTCCCCTCTCTCTCCCTCTCTCACCATCTCCCCCGCATCGGCCATTCATGCAGCACAGGGAACCAGAGGGGGAAGGGTTGTTCATAGCAGGGATAAAGTCATTTTCGCTCAGCTGATGAGAAAACTGCTTTCGATACTAAGGAACAAATACATGTCCTAGGGAAGAACATATTTTCTTCAATCTTTTCCATATCAACTTCTGTATTTATTGAGAAGAAATCGATATGGAGTAGTGTACTTGTGCACCTGCAGGAATCCAAACTACCACCAACACTATATATCACCAGAGATACTATGAGTCCTTAGAGATGAGTCATATAGTATCTTTGCTATCACTTACAACTCATCATAAATGCTTTTGGTGATCTATACTGTGTTCCTCATAATTTGATAAAACCAAAGCAGTCAGTTCATACTAAATGATCCTGTACAGTAGAGAGGGGCGTGTCCATTGCCTCTCACCTTTCCTGTGACAATATATACCCCACACACCATTTTATTCGATACAACGAATAGAGATGGTCAGTTCTACTATCTCTTTATAACCTGGTCTTGGCCCAACCCTCAACTAACTTATGTGGGATGTACTGTAGCCAGTCCTAAGAGCTAGAGCCTGTACCAAGTTGTATGGAGTGGACTGTAGGTGGTAGGGTGTGAGGAATCGGCTCTGATTTCTCTCCCCTTCATCATTTCTCCCCTGATGCCTGCGGTGATCCTACCTATCTACCAACCCAGGAGTCTCATACCAGGAATACATACACCTCACCCTCTCTACCTTTCTCACTTGTTGACTCATTCACTGGTCAATCTTATACAACTTTATTTTTTCTAAAGTTGAACCACTTTAGAGCATGTATGTGTGTGGTCAGATTGGATGTTGAGAGGCTATACCAAGTGACTAGGAGAGGGAAACTTGAAAGGGATATATTGCTGGATAATTGTTGGATGCTATTTTACTACTGTGCTTCTCTGGATGATAACTTTCTAAAGGGGTGATATTCCAGGGTGATTTGAAGAAGTGCAGTGTTGTTGTCCTGAATATGGGATTATAGCCTGGGAGAATGATTGATAATGCCCTATGGCTATGGTCAGCGTGATGTGTTGATGTCTGCTAGCCCACATAGCAAGACCATTCTTTCATTACACGAGGGTCAGCTTCCTTCCATAGGCTTCAGTTGGATCTTTAAACAACGAAGATCAACTTCATATAGTGGGATTAACTAGCGACGACAGGGATTAATCCATAGGATTATCATACCACATGGTGTCAGGAGGAGGATGTGGATGAGGAATTAACCTATACATACACTGGTGTATTGTTCACCCAAAAGGAAAAAAAATAATTAAAAAAAAGTGACAAAATAACTGAGGAATGAAGCAAGTATATATGTAAGATAAGTGACTAAAGGTGGATGATGATGAGGTGTTGGTCATGAGCCTGGCGCTAGAGGACCAGGGACCGGACACCCCTGTACTGCTGTCCATTCAGCGGGTCAAGAGTATCCACTGGAGTCGGGCCAGACACCAGCAACTGCAGGCCGCCGCAGGTAGATCAGTATGGTGAGTGGGTGCTGAGGGGGGAGGGGGGGGATGATTTCACCTTTGAATGTTGTGAAATGGTCGATTGATTTAGCATTGGTAGGCCCCAACTCATGGTTATGTGTGCGTACAACTATACTTAGTGAGTGGTTAGTGAGTACGTTGCTGCTGGATATTTTGAAGAACATTTGTGAAGTACGGAAAATAGTAAAATATAAATAATAATAATAATAATAATAATAATAATAATAATAATAAATTAGATTAAAGAAAATGTATTTCGGTATTAATAGCAAAGCATTACAAATCATATTTTGGTGTATGGAGTTGGTTACATAGTGTTTTCTTTATATTTTGCTTTCACTAAACCGACTGACCGCTTTGTTCAAAGTATTCATTTTAATGGTCAAAAGCTAATTTTACTACCCGATTTTGAACATGAACAATCTCTCCCTAGAGTGATCGCCCTAATGACATCAGCAACTGATCCAACAAAACGACCTCCCAAGATACATAATCCGTTACCATTTAAAAACGTCCATTTCCAGGGGTGTCAGGGCAGTGAAAGTTACACCCAAGTGTTCAAACGAGATAGAGTGTAATCTCAACATCACACTGATCATCTTACCAAACTGTTACTAAATGGTTAGACACTGAGAGTGTTGGGGAACACTGAATGTGATACTAGAGGAGAAGAAACATTGATGAAAGCTCAGGAGCTATATTATAGAGATAGCTAGAGATGGTACATGTGTACTGCATGGGGGCATAGAACTAGTTCTAGCGTCTAGTCTGAGGGTTAGAGGGGTGTATGTTGTGTATATGAGAGAGAGGCAGACACAGTGAGAGAGAGAAACAGAAAGAGACAGGGAGAGGGAGAGGGACACAGTGAGAGGGAGAGGGAGAGAGGGACACATGGAAAGGGAGACAGAGAAACAGGGAGAGAGAGGGACATAGGGAGAGGGAGACAGAGAAACAGACAGAAAAGGGAGAGGGAGAGGGGGACACATAGAGAGAGACAGACAAACAGACAGAAACGGGGAGAGGGAGAGAGAGAAACAGGGAGAGAGAGGGACACAGGGAGAGGGACACAGGGAGAGGGAGAGAGAAACAGACAGAACAGGGAGAGGGAGAGAGAGAAACAGGCAGAGAGGGGGACACATAGAGAGACAGACAGACAGAAGCGGGGAGAGGGGGGTAGAAACAGGGAGACAGACGGAGAGAAACACAGAGAGAGAGAGATATTCTATATGTTCCAAGTACAAAGAGTAAAACCACTTGCTCCCACTGATGTAAGTGTAGGCGTACAGTATTGATTGTTAGAGACATTAGTATTCATTAGCTGGAAGAAGAGAGGACATAGTCTCTCAGCCCTACCTCTATATTTGTTTGCCCCCAAGTTAAACATGGACCTCTCTTGTTGCCATGGCAATAAGGGAAGCTGGTATGTAGGCGTCACCAAGCAATTCCTGAAATTAACACCCGCGCGTCCCAGCTTAGAAAAAAGTAGCTATACTCTGTCCCAAGTCGAGGTGAATATTTTTGTTGGGGGCCTTGCATATAAACAAAGTGAGACCCAGTCTATGCACCACAGATGGTGCTAAAAGGTCTGAAGAAAATTCTCTTTTCATATTTCTACTCAAGTGTCAACATTATTCTCTCAAGCCTGGGTAATTGTTATAGGCCTTTTAATGAATTTCTCTATTTTTTTTTATAAAAAAATATTTACAAACGAGAGCACTGTCCCTTGAGGCATTAGCTCCTTCTGGAGCGAGGGGAAGGAGGGAGGGAGCAAGCACAAGGGAAATATTGATGTGGATTTGAACCCAGAACCTGTATTCGGGTGAGCGACCTGTGCTCCATTCCACAACCCCTCCAAGTGTACACATACCTTGTTGGTGGACTGTACCTATAGGTACATTTTGTGGTCAGTATAGAGAGATAGGTATAAGTGATGAGGGTCAACCCCAAGGTGTGTCGTGTCTCTTTCCCGGATCCTGACCATCCAAAGGTATGCTAGAGTGTCGTCTTTGAAGTCCACTAAATGTCAGCAGTTTGTCCCCCGACCACCTTTGTAATGGTGAGAGGTGTCAGCTCTAATGTTTATACTTATCATTCCTAACGTGCTCCCACACCTTTGTACAGCTATCAAGGCACAGCGGGAATGTGTTGCTTTTCTCATTTTCTCTTTGAAAGGAAATTTCTTACTTGAGTTTTATGTCATTTCTGCACAGTAATGTGACAGTTATGCTTAGATATTAAAGCAATGGTAATCACAGAGATTTTGATTTTGAAGGTTTTCTTACTTCCAGTTTTATTCGTAAAGCTCATAAATAATTGACTGGACAGTAATAAAATATTTTTGCAAAGAAAAACATGAAGAAATTAATAATTGCTCTTTCTGTGAGAGGGATAAGTGCCCTTTATATAGTTGAGCTATATAGATAGAGAAATTCGATAAACTTCAACTTTTTTCCGACTACTTCTTAAGACTAAACATTTTGGTGACTGAAGCAATTTTGAAGATAAACCTATTGTCAACGGGAATAAGCTGAGTCGGAATTCAATTAGCAGCTTAGCGGGATGAGTAATGGGGGAAAACTGCACATCCCCATGTGTGTGGGGGAGGGGTTAAGGGTGCTTACACGTTCCCTGAAGCGCGAGATTGAAAGCCAAATACCTCATACCTGGTCGTCATTTCTAGCTTAGGAGTTGCTTAGGGAAGCGAGGGGAAGAGGAGCCATATTGGACTGATCTCTATTATATACTTTCCTTTAAATCGGGTTTGTTTAGGGAAATAAGGAAAAGTCGTTTTATATTGGATCTATGTAAAAATATTTTTTAACTTGGTTCAGAAAGCAAGGGGATATGAGACTGATATGGATTCATATTGGGTCTACTTGTGACAAATATTTTCCAAAAGGAAACCGGGACATGTTAACTCATAATTTGGATCTATATAGGAAAATACTTCCATACAAACTTTGTTAGGAAACAAGAGGACAAGTGGCTGATAACATATCTGGAACATCGTGCTCAAATGGCTCTCTTTTCTAATGTTTTTAATTTCCTTAGAGGCAATGGAAGAAGGTAAAAACTTTATAGTTTCTTTTTTCTAACTCTAGTCATGTTATTTGGCAAGAAGGGGTTTTGTGGGAGGGGGGTCATATTCGATTTGTGTATGCATTATGAACGCTAACTGATTTCAAACCAGGATACAGGTTGTGTGTGTGTATTTATGTTTGGATTTGGGATTAGTTTGTACAGCTCTTGTATTCTATGGTCATTAGAAACATGTAACCTGACAAGGATGCAACAGAAATTGGAGAGTTAGATCTTTGTGTAAGAAATGCTAAAAAAAAGTCTGGAGATACTGTGTTTAATTCAGGTTGATTTTGTTAGAGACGATTGAAGATGATCGAATCCAGATTCGATTAAGGAGATATTTCAATATTCTCATACTGTTAAAATTTGCCACGATCTAACTTTGATATTAAATTAATTGCTTTCATTTCTCTGTTGCAGGAACAATCCAAAGACAAAACAGATGTCCATTGGACGAAAGAAGTTCAATATGGACCCAAAGAAAGTAAGTAACCATCGAATCTTCTATACAAATTTGGGATGGATGCTTAAGATAAAAACATAGAGCACATACATGTATCCGACCGAGGACCATTTTTTGTAAATTCTGTCAAACATATGGGCAAGCTTGAGGCAAGGAAAATAGGATTGGGTTATAATGTTTGATAGGATTGAGAAAAGATGGTGGACCTTACGATTCTGGATTCGCAGAAAATAATAAGCACCTACCATGATAATGAGGCAGGTATAGATGAGAGGAAATGGTGCTATCCGGCCATTGATTCCATGTTATAAGGTTGGCCTCGTCGTTTTCGTAAAAGAGAAAAAGCTAATAATAGGACATAGTCCTTGCCACACTATAATTTAGCTCACGATCAAATAAATCAATCCCCATTTATTGGCTGTAACGAACAATACTTTTACATACTTTGTGTCAAACTAAAGGTTTTTTTTATACATGTATACTTAACCGATTGGATAAGTGTAAGCAAAGCAACAGTTTTCACACATGGGCGAGGCTAATGCTATAAATCAGTAGCTACACCTGTACATATACCAACGTGCTAATATTCCAAACATAGCCTTTCCACAGGGAATCTTTCTGTTTAGGAACCCATCCTAAATTGGGTGGAATAGAAGCCAGCCTAAATTGGGTGTAGAATGAGATCGTTGAGAATGAGTGTGGCTTGTTTTTGTAAATTCCGCCTGGGGAAATGGACACCCAGTATAGGACACCCAGACGGCTGGTCCAGTCCCTCCAGTACACGGTCTGGGTTTATACAAACCCTAGTGATTCTGGCAAGATCAAAGGCTTCAACCTCTCCAGCTGGGCCGAGTCAGTCCAGTCCTGGGGAAACAGCTGATAGTGGGAGTTCTGATGTAGGTGTGTGGGGGTAGTAGGAGTGGAAGGGGTGCTTAGGGACTGATCCTAACTTAAAGTCTTATATTTCTTTTTAAATTGCAAAAATAATGTTTATTTAACCACTTTTAAACATTCAGTACATCAGGATCTACATATCCGGGTTATAAACTTTCAAGTTTCAGGGATTATTTCCATCATTTTGTGTTCCTTTCTCTCTTTGAAGTCTTGTATTCATTCATAAGGACGGTCCTTAGCTGAAATATAATATCTTAAATCCTTCGCAGGGCGTTAAAGACCTTGAATAGACCTGGACTAGGGTACTGTGGACAGATCAGTTTGAGTGCCTTGACCACCATGATGCGGGAAATGTTTTAACCAGATTTGGGGAATTTAAAAGGGGCTTACCAGTGTCCACATAAGATACACCTAAAATAAATTATAAATAAAATGTTGTCAGTGTCATGCGAGTGAAGGAACCTCCTGTATGAGAGGATGGCAGAAGGAATTTCCTGACTAGATAAACATGACACTTTTTCTCTCATTGTTGTGGGAATAAAATTGCGTTCTGAACTGTTTATGGTGACAAGTTCGCACAAAACAGAACAAAAAAAGGCTTTCTATCTGTGTCGTTTCTAATTGCCTAGATCTCATGATCGTGACCACAGCTGCATATGTTCTGTGCATTTAGAAAATAAGTTTTTCTACGAACAAAAATGTTGAAGTTTGTCTAAGTGTCTCAAGCATCTCCATCTGTATCTTGTGCCGCCAGAGGGCGAGCAGATGTGGTGGCGCCCCCTGTTAGATCATGCATTAATCAGTTGTATGAAATATAATATAGGCTTTGTATAGAAGTCAGGGGTTAGAGGTAAAATATAGAGTTACCTAATAACTTTGGACACAAGCTACTGTTCTGAGAGCACTTAAGCTACTTTAATCATCATTATTCAGAAAAGGACTTATTTGGGAACGTAAACAATTTTCCCCACATCTGTACACTAGATTTCTATACCATTAAGTTCATTTACATGATTCAATAATATAATATTTGCCCTGTGTTGGTACTCGTAAGTGTGGACGAGTGCACCAGCAATGGTACTCGTCCACAGCAAAATGTACTCGTTATTTACGAGTACAACGCCCTTACTACGATCCCTGTTTAAAACAGACTTCATGAAAATGTTCATGTTATATACCTGACTTGCACATGGCTAGGCTTAACCTGAAAAGTGTTAATGGTCTAATGATACATGTAAATGCTAATGTTTGAAAAGAGTAGAATATAGCGCAGTCTGCTTAGCTGGTCTCTGGTCCAGGAGACGGATATTGTGTCTTCTGGATATTTTTTTTTAAAATTGTGTCTTAAAAGCCTAGGCTAGTCCACTAAGCCGATTCCCATGTTATTTAGTGGACTAGGCCCTTACTACTACTAGTGTTAGCATGTTCCTCTCAGTAATACATCATAATATATTACCCAAGGTGTTAGTGAAAGATAATATATTGGAGTTGAACTGAATCATTATAGTAAAATATATCAATATCAATATGAAAGTGCTTTAAGCATGGAGTGAATGGAGTTGTACCATTCACTGAAAGTACTTCCCTGGTGAACTACTTGTAATCTGGACCACATCTAGACCAGCACTCGGTGCTCTGTGTTGTCTTTCTGTCCATTACTTGTGACACATAGCTTGGTACCAACAGGTGTCTGTATCACCCTGTGTTGCCATAGTAACGCTGCCAGAAACACTGAGATTATTACCAATAATTGATCTGACATTTAGCCCCTCCCCCTTGTCAAAACTCTGGCGATATAATCGATCAGGCCCTAGTTGTCGGAGGTATATTTTTCTGTGTGAGTGACAGGGATGCCAGTCTTCCATTAATTAATGAATATCCATAATTTCCATGCTTCCAAAAATGTCCAGAATTTCCATTACATTTTCAAATTTTCCTCTCGATTCAACTCCATATTTTTACCATAATGTAATAATATATATTATTTTTGAGGCAGTTATTTTCATTTTCTTGTCATTTGCAAGACCATACCATGTTAGTTGTATGTCTCTACCCAGCCCATGTATGGCCCAGGACAGGCAGCATATGTGGCCGCTCCTCCTCACCCTGACCCTCTCAGGAGTGAGGAAGAGCCGCCAGGCCACCTCCATTATTCCCCTGGGTGCTCCGAGGGCTTGTATTCCATGTCTAGTTACTAATGGATATTCAGAGCGCTAGTAACTCCATGAGAAAGTACCGGGGCACCCTTCCCCAGCTACCGGGGCACCCTTCCCCAGCTGCAGAGAGGGTCCAAAGTGTGACGGGACCAAGCACACTATAATACTATAGGTCTGGACATCAAAGAAGGCCCATGTCGTTCAGAAAAAGATTTCAATACTTCAATCATGATTTTGCTAGTTAAATATGGTGGCGGTACTTAAAACTTTAGAACCAAACATGATTTTAAGGTCTGATATTATATAGATATTTATAGAACCTATATTTAAAGAAATAGAAATATATCAGTGATTTCTGGAAACAAAATATGTATGGGCCTAACATAGTGTCTAGGGCTATAGGAGGTTTTGATGCGCCTCACTGAGAACCTAGGGCATTGAGACCACAACAAACATGCCATGGATTGTGTAGCTCACCATTTCTTGGAGCAATTAATTTCATCTATTCTACCATTTCTTCTATATGTTCCATCGTCCCAAACCTCTCTGGACACTTTCTTCAAAGTGTTCCATTAATTTTCCTCAACCCAACTGGCATCCCTGGAGTGAAATATCTTCATACTATAATTATAATTATGTGTAAAATTAAGTGCATATCCATGTGTATTGAGTTTATATCGCTCAGAAATAACTAGCACAAATGAAATATCCCATTTCTTGTTGGGGTATCTATTGCCGGGAATTAATTAGAATCAGGCTGGCTCACCCTCTAAATCTAACGCTCCAAGGCATTGATTTCATCTGGGGATGGATCAGACTTGGGAGGGCTAGAAATGTCCTTCTCCCTCAGATCGTTGCTCAGAACTGATCGTTACCATATACAATTAGGTACATGAACTCGCTGTAAGCCTGCTTGTTCCCTCTCTGGTTAGTCAAAAGCCAAAAGTTTAAAATTAAAAAAAATACTATCATTGACACACTTTATTCACAAATTTACTAGAATATTTAGAAAGAAATGTACACATCATCAAACCTAATAACTAATACATTAATATACAATCTTACAACTATTAAATCATGTAACACCCCCTCCCACCCATTTCCTAAACTCTAAAGATACTAATGATATGGAGCCTGGCACAGGTTGGGGGTGTTGTTGGTTGACCAGTGGGTGGTCTGATACTTGATGGTCAGTGCATGTCCACTCCACCTGTTGTGCTCTATGTCTTACACTGACCACAGCCCTAAACAGCCTGCTGCCAACTCCTCCGTACCCCTTACCATTCTATTACTCCTGGGTGCCAACTCCCCTTACATTTTACTTCTGACTTAGTAGACTTGCATCACTCCATTTTTTAGTGCGCCATTCGTGGCTCCTGCCTACACTCTGTTTGAGACCTACTTAGAGTAAGCATCAAAGCGGCCCAATGGTAACCCTACGGCAAGCCGCTCCAAGTAAAATAGAGTGTATACCAAGTGTAACTTATAGAAGGCATGGAATAATGAAATAAAATAAAATAAAATGCCAAAATCAAATTGAAGAAGGTTGTTTTCAGTTGAGATGCCTCCAATTACTGCTCATAAATAATAACAATAATATTATATTTTTTCCATAATTTAACTAAGGAGTCTTTTTTTTATTATTATTATTTACAAAAAACACAAGCAAAACAAGCTATGCTTTCTTTAATAGGATTTCAAAGTACATTTTGATAAATAACTTAATTAGAATTCAGTCATTGCCCTACAAGTCTACAACACATGGTCTGACTTAGGTATAACCAGACGTGACTCACTTGTCCCCGGATCAAGAGAAAGTCTATTTTGAAGGAAAGAAATAAAAAAAAAAGTTGTTGATTGGTTCAAGTTGCTGAGGGAAGTAGACGACGGAAACGCCTGCTTCTTGTTAGAAAATAACTGCGTGTAAGTGTTGATAGAGAGTGTTTACAATTTTATATTATTAGCTTCTAATGTAAGGGAAGAAACCATCACAGCGTTTTATGTGAGGAGTGTTTGAAGAACTAAGTGTTATATTTCGAGCTGCAGTTCTGGAGGGTGTTTGCGATTGCATTTACGAATGGAATCATGATTTTATTTGTGTCGAAATTCAATAATCATTGTATAAATACATGCTAATAAATATGTTACTTAATATAATCGGAGGGTAATGCAAATTATTCTTGAGATATTGCAGAATTAATACCACTGTGAAATCTCTAACCTGGCTTGTGGAGTTGGTGGTACTTGGGTCTCAGAATCTACAATATGTTTAGCTTTTAACTTTATTTATAGTTTAAACTTAAGCTAGTGGCATTTGGATCCAGTAGATTGCAGAAATGGTGGGGAAAGGTCTTCTACTATCAACCATTGACTCTTCTGCCTATATCTCCTACACCTCAAGAGTTACTCTTAAAGGCTACACTTATTCAAGGCATAGCTTTTTCTAATAAGTAATTACTCTGATAGAAGAGGGACAGTTATTCACCGACAAGATCTGAATGGATTTCCAAAATACTCTATCATGGAAAGGAGAAATTGGATTCATCATCATTGAAATTGAAAGTCATTGAAATTAGAATTGAATTATCTCATTTCCACATCCGAATTAAACTGATTACCAAATGTATAGCTTCCACACCAAACAAAAATGTTAAGATGTAAAAGCGAACATTCAAGACAAGGAAGAAAACCGGGATTAGCCCGAGCCGTGAAAACTTGCCTATGCCATCTCTAATAACCTGAATAAAATTCGTCAAAAAAAAAAGTGTGGACCATTCAAAAGACAATCTCTTCTTTTCTTTTCTTTTGCTATCCATCTTAGAATGGAACTTTATCTTTGGGTGTGGTCTTGGGATGGGTTGCAGTTATTGTGACAAGAGCTGCCCTGCAGCACAGTGGTCGCACAGGTCGTCACCTACTAAACACAAGTGAGAAGTGCTGATACCAGCGGAAGTATTAGGTGGACCATTTACAGCTTTACTCCACCTCCCTATCTCCCTCTTTATCTCTCTAATGAGTCACGGTCGTTAGCGACATGATTGTCTATCATCACCTTGGAGATGGCAATGTCATGCCAATGTCATCTCAGAGTAAAATAAACTCCGAGATGTCGGCAGTCTCCGGTTGTTGCTGCTGTGCGGTGACAATGGACTGATTGTACAGTGGCATGGGGAAGGTTAGGCCTAACCCTCAGATCAGATAAGAATCATGGTATGTCAGTGATTGGACGCCTACTTCGCTAATCGGTTTCCTTGCCTAGGACTAAGCGTTCTAATGGAATATAATGTCATTTTGCGGTCTTAATGAAATTATAATGGCATATTGCTGTTTGAGGCGAGAGGCTTTACCTCCGTTTGAAGGGACTCTCTTGTCTTTGGGCCTAGAGTGTACAAAGATGATGGCATGGGCAGGATTCTAGACCCACTCACAATCCCATCCCCCTATTCTGAGCCTAATTTTGGTATTACTAGTTTCATGGGACTCATCAATCGCAGGACAAACTGGAAGACCTACATGTATTTACATGTTTCCGACCCCCTATAATCCATCAATACCTTGTAGGATATAGATAAAGGATACTTCAATTCAATCAATTATAAGGCATCCTGCCCCCTGCCCCTCCCCCCTTTTCCTCTGTGGGGGGGGGGGGGGGTGTTATTTAGATCTGAATGGCTATGGTAGATCCCTTTCTCTTTCTCTTTCTCTTTTGAGTCTTTCTCTTTCTCCCCCCTCCCACACCCTCTCTCTCTTTCTGTCTTTTCTCCCCCTCCCCCTTCCCCGCTCTGAAGAATCACTGGAACTGGAACTGTAGCCATCAGTGACATCAGCCTTGTCTTGTCTGACAGACAGGGCTGCCCAGTTTGTCTCTCCTGAAGGCTTTCACACGTGTCCTTACATATGGCTGTGGAATGGAGCCTACAAGACAAAGATTGATGTTCTCTCTTAGCAGACATAAATCTGTCATCTTATATATGAAGGGCAAACATTGAGCTTATCTTATCATATGTTAGAGTTGGTGTGTGACAGTAGTAATAGTAGTAAATATTGCTACTGGTGCTGGGGTCGTGACTTCTCCTGTATTAGTGTTGACATCTTGGGACAGGGAGCGCTCCTGTATCATGTCCTAATCGTGGAACATTAAAAATTGAAAATTCTTCGGAGTGGAACAGTGTCAGTGGTATAGAGCTCTTGTATTTAAAACCGAAGACATTTTTCTTATTTCTTTCTTTTCTGAAAATGATTTTTTTTCCACAGGTACAAAACCCTTGATGTTCTCTTTTAGTGACGTTTGGGTGGTTTGAAAACTAATCGGAATATTCCGATAATATAATATAATACCACAAGACCCAACATAACCATCATAACCGCTCATCTCACCCCTTTTCCACATCCCTACCCTCACAAAATTTTATATAACGCATTTATGTATACCCTTATACTCATTAGCATAAGAGTAAGTATTAAAAATACTAGCGGTAGCATTAGTGAATAGCTAGACACAGCAGTGGGCAGAATAACCATGGCAATTCTTATATGAATTAAACCCGTGAGCCTATGTCACAATTATGTTTCACTGTATTGTTTGACTTGCTGTATAAACATCCTAAATTTAAAAAAAAAAGAAAAAGAAAATTTAAACGACTAGATTTTAGAACAGGCAATACAGACAATAAAGCTGCTGTTGTCCAACTTCATCCAAGAACATATTGGGTAGAATGCAGCATTTGTTTTGATGCTCCTTCACTATTGTTATTAGGACAGTAGAGGGTTACATGAGGTTATTCTCTGCAAGGTCGTATGTATCACGAGCAAACTCTGCCCCTATTTATTATGTCTGCGCTATTTGAAGCAGAGAGGTACAACAATTTGTTGTTATTCTGAGCAACAAGACCATACCAGTGAGTATGTAGGGGCTGTTAGTTCACTATGCCCCCTGACCTTGGAATAATGACTTCTGACCTTAGAATAGTGTCATTTGACCTTGGAAAAGGCCCTCTCACTGAGCGTCTCCATGGACCATTGATGCCTGGTGGCCAGGACGCTGGAGGAGGTGGGGGCGTGGTATGGCTTTGATCATGCGCAGTGAAGTCAGGCATGGAGGGACCCACCTACTGTCTGATCTGTGGTCTCTCTTGTGAAGTGGGGAGATTGATGTAGTAGATTGATTTAAGTTATAGCCAAGTCCACATAGTGGTTGGACATCAGGTATGTCAGCCATTTTGGTCGTTAGTAGAGTTGGATGCCCTGTTTTGGCAGTAGCTATTTTCTAAAGGAAAATAATAGAATAATAAAAACCTAACATTTGAATACTGAAAATGAAAAGGAATTTGGCATTAGCTCTGTTTGTCATCAATTCATGGCCTTTCTCTCGAAATCTTGCTGTATATTCTTGTATTTCGCTGTTCTGCAGTAGCCATTTGGGGGTAAAATGATTGCAATATAGTCATAGTGCAATATGTTGGCCTCTTGATATGTACCTCAGTCCTACCTATCTAGGCTATCGTACAATCCTAACAGTTTCAACTTCATCAAATATTTCCTAAGGTGACAGAGTCATTGAAAATAGTGAGATTCTGCTGTAGACCGAAATGAATAATTTGGGAGACGATTTACCTTTTACATCAGAAAAAGCAGGCCCAAATCCTTTAATGTGACTTTCAATATGGGTTGGAGATGAATGGGCCACTAAATACTAATCGTTTTGACGGAAACTAACTGGTAATGCAGCATTACGACCGACACCCTGTCATATTGATGTGTTGTGCGTCTGTGTTTAATTACAACATATAGCAGTAAACAACAACAAACATGTGTGTAAACACTGCATCTTTACAGGGCAGAATATAGGCCTGGTGAGGGAGATAGGGCAGCAGGGCTTAGCTAGAAATAGAGAAACACACACACACACACTGGCGGCCATATGTTGGGTATAAATCCCCTGCTGGAGAGCCTTGTAACCCCCTATAGCACAAGATCAAAGCTTTCAGAAGGTCCCACAAGTTGAGTTACTAACACATGGTAAGGGCAGTGGGTGGGGGTGGGAGGGGGGGGGGAAGAGGGTTCAAATACTGTTTGGTATTAGAAATAATCAAATTCATATTTCAAAATTATTGCTTTTAGCAATGGCATAGTTTTTATTTGTGCAAAAAGGAGATATGCTTGAAATAATCTTCTGGAGATCCTTGGTCTTCCAGCATTTATGCCGGGGGGGGGGGGGGGGGACAGTCGGCTGTGTTGAAGGAATAGGGTAAAACAATTATTACAAGGAAACTTTTAGACAGATTAATGAAGAAGAATGGAAATTAGAAAGAAGATGATACATACAGTAACAATCATTAAATGATTCACAATAGGTTTGTGTACAAATCAAAAGAATAAGAAATAATCGCCAATAGATTTTAAAAACTAACGTATTGTTTAAAAAATTCTGTCAAGAATTAAGATTCTTAGAATCATCAACTGCCAATTTCTTTGAAATACTCTTCTTTTTGCCTTTAAATATTTCTATTTATTCATTGGAATATAAACCTTTGTTTTTGACTCCTAATCTCTATAGTGTATCTAAAGCTTTAAAAGAATTACAAATTCGAACTCGTATTCACTGATTCTGTATGGTCTATAATTAATAATATTCTGGCCATGGTTTGATATTGAGGTCTATAGAGAACGTATATATAGTTAGTATCATGGGTATACATGCAGGGGTATAGGGTGGTCCAAATGGTCCAGTTTAAAAATAAATTATTGGCAAGAAGGGATGATTTTGATTAATGTGGCAAGCCAGTATGTCTAGACTCAGCGCGTATAGTGATAAAGAAGCATCGAATGTTGTTTCTATTGGGGCGAGAGGGTATTGAATTTTTATGTTATAATTAGGGAAATACCCAGCTATCAGTGGAAACAGATGGCAATGGCCGTTTTCTCCTTTCGCCAGTTCTTACTGTCATTCGGTGCAATGAAAAGTATTCCTCCACTGGAAAAAATATGTTTTTTGACCTCGAATGATTTCCTTATGCTGTGTGCTGATTTCAGCTGCTGCTGAAATTTGGGCAGATCTGTATGTTTATATGGGATTTATCACCATATATATCCTTAAATCCAAATTAATTTTGAAAAAATAATTTTGAATTTAATATATATAATATAGTTAAATTTGAAAGAACTCGGGTGTTCAGTGTTCGTTTTATACAGATTCTATACCCATTCTCGCTCTTCTTTTTAAAACCTTTGTTTTGAAAATAGGTTTTCGTTGATTTTGCTCTGTAAAACCTTCCACTTGAATTGTTAATGTTTCAAAAACAACTTTAGTATCTAATCCTAAGCTTTTCTTCTGGAGTTCTGCTTGCTTTCTTTACACGGCAAGGTCTGGAACAAACCATTTTCCCGCTCATCAATTTATACACTTAGAGGAAAAGGAAAGAGAACACAGTGAGGCAATGTTGCACTTCAGAGCGTGATAAACCTTGCCCTTGTTCCTGGGGCGAATTCTTTACAGAGATTGCATCAGGCCCTATGTAACAAATAGTATTTACAGTCCATTCTGTATAAGTTGAGACAGGCTGAGGCCAGTTTCACATTACTGGGAAACATTCGTGTGGGATATATTCTTATACCAAGGGCAAATACACTATATAACTCGTATGGTATTAGTAACTTCCTATTTCATCTCTTACACTTTCAAGCTATCTTTTCTCTAAGGTTAAAGGTAGAAGAGAAAGGAAGGATAGTATCCCCACTTATCATTGATATCTTCCAACTGGAACAGATTTCATGATTGTTTCAATATATGTGGACTATACTATAGATGTTAGAATGAGGTGAAGGGAGTGAAGAACAAAGAAAACCATATTGTAGTACCCTAAGGGTAGGGTCCTTAGGGAGGGGCGTGGGGGCAGATGGTAATACGTGTGTGTGGGGGGGGGGGGGGGTCGCAGGAGGAAGAAAAATAGTAGAAATAAATAAGATACAGAGGCAGAGAGAGTCGGGTGGGGGTGGGGGGGGGGGGTGATAAATAGGGACCTCGGGCGGAGGAAGTGATGTTTCTGGTGACTGAACAGGCCACGTGCCACCTAAGAATGTATCCCTGCCCATCTTTGTTCTACTCCAACTACTCCAGATTGCCTTATCTCCGGGCTCTACCGTAAATAATGCCAGTGGCCTCAGATTGCAACCTATAAAAATACTTACAGCATCCTTCCTATTTTAGTATGCCCACAAACGTCACATTTTACCCGTGGAATATTTTGTCAATGTTATCATATATCCATTCCATATTACTTTACATTTCACTCATTGAACATTTTGTTAATGTTATCATATATCCATTCCATATTACTTTATCCAAGAGTGCATCTAATTTACTGAGTAGTTCATCACGTCTTGCGTATGGTCTTACGTGTGTTAGTGTTTAGGTATGTGCAGCGCGGCCAATCTAGTATTGTACAGCTATTAATCGTACAGCCTACATTTAATCAGGGAACGGTGCCATATCACATATATTAGATACGTGTAGCTGTTATCACATGCTCGTGGGATATGGTTCAGATGACTAGCAGTCGAGGAAAAAGGCAACAAAATGTCTTATTAAAATGTCCCCTTTTAGTTATATTTTTTAACCTTATTAACACACTGTTTTGTATTCTATTTTCCAGGGTATAGAGTACCTGATAGAGCATGGATTGTTACAGAACACGCCAGAAGATGTCGCTCAGTTCCTCTACAATGGGGAGGGCCTCAACAAGACGGCCATCGGTGACTACCTCGGAGAACGGTAGGTGGCGCCACTGTCTAGGTTCTTTATATTAATAAAAGTTCCAGCGTTTATAAAACACCTTAGGGTATGAGGAAAGAAAACACTAAGCTCTAATTGTTGTAATTGATGTTTTTGCTTTTTTTAAACAGACACTATTTGTGTGTGAAATCGGGATTTGAAGGTGCTTGAAATCAAGTATTTTGTATGCTTTGCGCTGGCAATTGTAGAAAGAATCTTTTTCAACATTTAATTGCATCTATTCATATTTACAATATATCAAAATAGTGTCCGCTTTGTGTTTGATGTCATGACATTTATATGCCAAAATAACTGGGGTTTGATCTATTGCTAATAATAATTTCCATCTATGGTTCTATATTTAAACTTTCATAATTAATCCTCAATTCTCAAACTTAAAATGATTTCTTGTCAAGTTGTGACAGCTGCTGGATTGCATATTAAAAAGTCAGTTCATATTAGATTCCTTCTTAATGACTGAACATGATTGATAATATATTGTATTTCTTATATTTACAGCAACGACTTCAATATGAAAGTGTTGCATGCGTTTGTAAACCTTCACGAGTTCTCAGACATGATTCTAGTACAGGCATTACGGTAAGCATACGTTTTTTTATTCTCTATACGGTACTTAAGGTGACTCAGTACTGATCTTGTGTATTCAACACATATAGCTCAGTACTGATATGTGTATTCAATACATATAGCAGGGAATATCAGCATTATGCAGACAAAATATGTATGTTAAGTCTTGATATAAACATTTCAGATAGAAAATTTATGCTGATTTTTGGTGTGGGAGTTAGTATCTACGATCCCTATACATCCATATTAAATTTCATTAAAATTTATGGAGCCATATGTGTATAAATCAAATATTTATTAAGAATTTTCTCATTTTTAGCCAATTTTCTCATAATTAAGTTGTAACACAAAAAAATCGGCCTGGAAATTCATGCTGATTTTTGGTGTGCGAGTTAGTAACTATGATAGCTGTATCCATATAGAATTTCATCAAGATTTATGAAGCCATTTTTGTTCAAATCAAATATTAATCAGGAATTTAATTTTTTTCCCAATTTTTCTCATAAATAAGTCGTAATATAGAAAAATTTAGCCTGGAAAGCCATCCTGATTTTTTGTGTATGAGTTGATAAATACGGTATCTACATTCATATTAAATTTAAAAAATATTCATCAAACAGTTTTTTTTAAAAAACGCTGATTGTCATCAGCCAAAGTCAATTTTGCTAGTGCCCCGTACTTCCAGGGGGCTAACTCAGGATCTGAGGAAAAAAATATTATCTGATGACAAGTATATATGTTGAATGTCTGGGTGAAATTTGATGTCTGAATTCATGTCAGAACCATTTTAAACGAATTATGTTAATAAATCACTCAAATGTAGTAAAATTACTCAAATATGATTCATTATTTCTATCTCCATACTGCCATAACATGAAAACTAGCCTGGTGACCTATGTTTTTTTTTCACTCAATAATGATTATTTCATGTCAACTATCATTGGTAAAAATTTTAGAAAAATTCATCAATAATCAAAATCACTACTGAGTCACCTTAATGCTGCACTCCCAGTTGAATAATCAAAAGGAAGCGTTTCTTAATTCTTTCACTCTATGCGTATCATTTAAAACAGAGGTTTCTCTCCATATTAAAAACCGAAATTTAAATTTTAGAAAAGGCACGAATTAAACCATTTTTAATTAACGCTTACCACGTCATACTCTTGCCCCTATATAGATTATTTGGAACTCATATCCCATATGACAGATCTGATATTAAATCATTTAATAACATTTTCTTGATATGAATGAATGGGGACATATTTTCTATTTCTTTATGTTACAGGCAATTCCTATGGAGTTTCCGTTTGCCGGGAGAAGCACAGAAAATCGACAGAATGATGGAGAGCTTCGCCAATAGATATGTAGAACTCAACCCTGGTGTGTTCAATACCACAGGTCAGTCAGCTGCTCTTATTCCATTGTTCAAACATGCCTCAACATTGTCTGTTTGTTACACGTGTATGCATTAATTTTTGTGACAAATTCTGTTCGCTTTCTCTTGTTCAATGATGTAAGTCTTCAGTATTTGTACTGAAATCAGTATTTATTTTTGAGAACTTTAAAAATCTCAAATCTTTCTCAAATTTCGTTTAAAAAAATTGTTTTAATAATTGGGGTCATCAAAATGTTTGTCTTTAAATTAGTTTAACATAACCTTTCCAGGTAGTAGAGAGCCAAATAATAGGAATTCACTCACTAATTTCCGAAAATCTGCTTGTTAATTTTCTTCATTTTGTTAACTTGTTACGTTTACGTTTCAGATACGTGTTATGTCTTGTCGTTCTCTATAATAATGCTCAACACAAGTCTGCACAACCCTCACGTAAAGGACAAGCCGTCCGTAGAGCGCTTTGTGGAGATGAACAGGGGCATCAACGACGGTGGAGACCTACCCCCGGATTTATTATCTGTAAGTTAACGTTCTGCTATACAGCTGAGCCCAAAAGAAATATTCCAAAAGGGTAAAGGTAAATTTCTGAATAAACAAATAAATTAAAAATTTATAAATAAGTTCACAAAGTGAACATAAGTTAAATAAATAGAACATAATATAAGGGTAGTCGACCAAAGATTGCTAACAGCAAGGCCAATCCGCTCTCTCCAGCACTCAAATAAACATAATAAATAATAAATAAATCCTTCAGAGCGTGGTCCAATACAACAACCTTGCTAAATAGAGCTAACAAGTTTTAACCTTGCCGCCTATGTTTAACTACGTGCATAAGTAAATACGGAAATATGGCTGGGACATGGTTATATTTGGCAGAAGTAAGAAAGATGATTCAGTTGACAACACTTGCCACAACCGCTTTCACACCATATATAAATACATATAGTTGACAAAATACACTCTGTTTGAGACCTACTTAGAGTAAACAGGCTTGTAAATTTACATCTTCTGCTCTGTTCAAGTGTAGTCTAATGGCATTTCTTCTGCCCACACACACTAGTAACTCTTCTGAAGAGCGTCTTATTTTAATATAAATCCATGGTGTCGTCTAAATACTAAGTTTTTTTAATTAGATAATCTTATTGAATGAACTTATGATTATTTGTCCTCATGAGAGCCACTTTTCCATCTTGCAGAGTTTATATGAAAGTATAAAGAAAGAGCCGTTCAAAATTCCTGAGGACGATGGCAATGACTTGATGCACACCTTCTTCAACCCTGACAAAGAAGGGTGGCTATGGAAACAAGGTAGGTTACCAACACCTTTTAATCTAACAATCTTTCCCTTGGGGGAAATAATTGTATTTCCATTAATTTGGGGGCTCCTTGGGGAAATTAGAAAAATGTCCAGACCTGATTTTGTTATATCAAAAAATAGTAAGAAAAACTTGTTCCACCCAAATGCACTTGTAATCCACATAACATTGTGCACCTCAAACCCAATTTTAGTTTCAAATTGATTGAATAAGCTGATTTTGATTTGTAGGCTAAGGTGCTAAAAAAAAGTTTTATGGATTTCTATGATCAGACAGGTTATGAAAGGTTAACACTTACTCTATCTGTTGGCAAACTGTTGAAGATCTAGCTTCAGTATAATCACAATAATATTAATAATATCAACAACATCAAATGCTATCATTTCAACGCACCCTTTCTTGTCTGTCTGGCACACAAAAATTTAGAGCTAGTATCTGAGATAGATAATAATGTATTAACACAGCATACGCCAAAACACAACTGGTGAAATTGAATATTCTCTTGAAATTTCAAAGGCTATATCTGCGCGCTTTTCCCAAGTACTGAATATTCTCACACATTTCTGTTTCCCAGCCTCAACAATGTAAAAGGCATACTCCTTTTAGATCTTAGAAGATATCTTTACTTGAAAAAAGTTACAATAAAATGTGTTCTAACCGTAATTCTAATTGAAGATTGTCATATGGAATCGAGTTCAGTGTATTTTTTTCTTTTGAAGTTATTTCTTAAAAAAAAGTACCAGAATTTCTTAAATAAGCAATATCAAGAATATAAAATTGAATTGTTACTGTATATATAGTGGAGTGTCAGCTTCTTTGCCTGCTGCCTGTACACAATATATACTATATAATAATAAGCTATTTACATTGAGGAACAATGTATTTAAATAAAGACTCCCCCACTAGCTTGTGAGAAACAAGCGATTGACGTTTGCAGCTGCATCGCAAGTGTTCTGAATGGCTAATCGTTTTGATATTTGAGTGCTTGCAATGTCAAACGATTAATGATCGCAATCAATCGCTAGCCATCGCAAGAAAGTGGAGGAGCCCTATAAAGCCCTGGTCAGAGGCATGAACGTGTTCTGGGTGTACAAAGTGTGGCTTTGACCAAATGCTTCAATAAAAAACAAAAAGATATAAATGCAAAACAAATCTACCTAATGGTGGTGAGTAGGAGAGGTAGATACCACCCCTTATAATACATGTAAACCCTGGAGTTATTACCTGCAACCCTACCAACACACTTACCACCAACGCAGAGTAAGTAAAAGCAAGCGCTGCGACTGCCTGATGATGATACACGAAACATGAGCCGTGGTGTGTTAATGATAGACTGCCAGAATGACTGATACCGCCAGTAGTTGTATGCTGCATAGTGCCAGGGAGACCTGGGGTAAAGGAGGAGGAGGAGTCATTGTTAAGGACCTCCATGGAGACATATATTCATAAAACATACACAAATAAATGCAAACTTCAAGGAACTTTGTGGTTTGTCCCCACTATTTCAAAATACACAAATTTTATATACAAATTCTAAACTATTTCTAAATACAAATTCATTCACTCAATCATAGATGCGTACATACATACATTACATACACCCATGCATACACCGACACATGCATGCATACATAATATACAAGTACACAACTAAAAACACCCATACACGTATATGCTACACACAATTCATACATTCATGTCTGTATTCGGAAACTTCTTTAAAACAGACTAATACATGAGCCACACTAGACTTTCACGTTTTTCCTTGGCACTAAACATTTACATATAACTACTCTGGAGGTATCAGGTTCATGGGGTAGTCTAATAGTGATAGAGTTGAATGACCGAGGATGGATTGTGTAAATGACAGAATGCTCAACCGTTGTGACCAGTTCAACTGCGGGTACTTTGCATGTTGATGCATTTTATCTGCATTATCTCCTAAAACATTATTAAAACACTTTTGAACAACCTTAGGTGCTATTAGATATTGGAGGTACAGCTAAAACTGTAGGTTCAATTGTTCCTGAACAGTTTCCTGAAATGATTGCCTGAAAATTAAAAAAAATGAATAAACAATAGAAGTGTGAATGTTGGTGGTGACTGAAAGGTATAAATGAAATAATTACTATGTGTTGTAATTTGATTTCGTTTGTGCTGTTCTTTCAAAGCTAATCAATCTCTTCATTTGTCCTCCTTCTTCTTTACCCTCTACGTACACCTCCCCCCCCCCCCCCTATATGTAAATGTCACTCGTTCAAGTAAATGTCCTTTGTATGAAGAAGAATGTAAATCTATTCTGTGTTTCATCCCAGATTTTGTGTCTCCCCCTTTCATTTTTCCATCCCTTTTGCCATAAAAAAAAATATGGCTACCATTTTCCTTCTCTTTCCTGTTGTATTTTAGTCTGTAAAGTATCCTTGTTTTACAATCCATTCCGTATAAGTTGGTGCGGCCAATAACAATCGGTTCATACTGGAGGTGCTAGCTATGTGGAAGGGGTGCCTGTGTGTGTGTAAGTTGGGTGAGGATATTGCCCAGGGCATCGTTGCTTATTGTATCATTTTGCTAATGAGACTTCATTACGATTACGATTATTTGGTGTTCCAAAATATGCTCTTATCGGGAGGACATTTCATAGACAAACTTTAACTACAATAGTACTCATGTGCACCACTTGCTTTCAACATTTTTAACGATACGATTGTATTAACGATTACGACTGATTATCACCAGCAACGATGCCCTTAAGAATTTGTATTTCTTCCTCCCTCTCATCAACATATATGGAATGGGCTGTAACTGATCAATTTTTTTCAAGATATCTTGCCACTTATCCCTTCTCTCCATCATCCGATGTCTTTGCCATTGCTGAGCTTCGGAGAGATATCTCTTATACTAATTGTTACATTGTGTAAAGATATAAATACATAGGTACATGATTTTGGTTGGTGGTATATGTATCGTTATCATTCTTTGCCTTGGTTAATGAGTGTGTGAAGTGAGCCAGGTCAATGTATATGCTTGGGGATGTGTGGGTTCCAGAAGGTCCTAGAGAATTCCTTGTTGTCTAGCTTAGTGAGAACCCAACCCAAAATGACATCTAAACGTTCATGTTCTAGGTAAGGCATAATAAGAGTTAGATAGATGTTCATACTGGGAGATTGAGTGCATTGTGTGTGTTCACTGAGAGAGATGCACTCATCGTGTACAAGAGCAGAAATAATATGAATAACACATGGAGATCTTCAGCATATTTATTGTTTTATTCATAGCAACCTCTTCCCTTACATACTCCCCCTGCATTCCATATCATAGACAATACAGTAAGACCTCTTTATTGTGGACACTCTTCAAACTATCCATATTTGTGATGCATCCAGATTATTGGAGAGGTGTCCACAAGTTGGGGTGTTTCTGTACTGTCATCCCTCGGTAAGCATCCCTACACAAAACAGGAATACCAAAATTATTACTGTCACTCTACCCTGTGGTAAGGGAGCTACTGGGACTGCACAGTGCTTCGCAACCAGGGGCTCTAAGCGTACTGGGTTCGAATCCTGCAGTGGACTTCCTCCCTCACCCCTGCTGTATAACCTCAAATGTTACTTGGGTAATATACCAACAAAACAACCATCCCACCAGCAAAAATCACAAAAATGACTGTTCTTCAAGAAAAATATTAATGAACCCGAACAGAACAATACAAAATAGGACTGGGCATGAGGCCACCGAATCTTTGCATGTTCCCTTCGGTTTAAGGAAGCCCCCCATTTAACGTTAGTAATTAGCCATTGATGATCTAAAGGGATTAGTAGTATAATAATGCTCATAAGCAGGCCTTGAAGGAGGAACTAAACATACTAACTGGTTAATAATTCTACTTGCCTAGTGATCAATAATAACAACATAATGCTGGAATGTAATCATTAATTCTCTACTATATGGTTCAAGCCCTCCGAATATAAACAATGTACACAGAAAGAAAGAATTACTACATTTTTATATTGAATTCATTAACTTTAAACGATTACATATTTTAGTATGTTTGCAAAATCTTGTGAAATTTTCAGAGCAAAATATCTGTATCAAAATTGAAACTAAATTTTCAAGCAAATACTATTTCAGTATTTTACAGAAATTCAAATTTTATGTGTACATTCCTTGGGGGTTTGACCCATAACCATTCATTCTCCTCTTGGTGAAACGAGCTTGGAAAGACCTTGAAATGACCTTCTAATGACCTTGCCTGTTTTTCCTAACTTACTCTCTCTGCTGCAGCGAGTGGTAGATGTAAGTAATATTAACAAGGAACTGGACCACTTTCTCTTGAAGTTAAAGGAGGCCAACCTGAATTTAGCATGCCCTGTTTTATTCATTGTTGTACCAGTGTCTTCTCTTGTGTCTCGTAAAATCAATATTGTGAAGTCAATGACATCGTTAGTTGTGCTATCTTCCAGTTATGTTTGTAGAATTTTTTTATTTTTCTTTGTAGCTGATAATCTTGTTGTAAGAGTATCTTGTCCAGGACTGCTGTATTTATATGACAAAAAGCTATAAATATTGTGTCCATACGTTTGTGTCAAGTGTCTAGAATTAATTGATAGTCTGTGCTCGTGATCTTTGGTTCCTTCAATGAAATCCATTTACTGGGACCACAAGATTTGTGTTTTCAAAGAACATTCTTTTTCTGTCAAGAAAAGTGAAGAATGTAACATCGGCAACAACATAAAGGCATGATGATGTTGCTTGATATGTGTTCCTTGAGCGAGTAAAGAGGACATGCTGCATCATTACCCCGAGCACATTTTAGTTTGCGATCAACTTTTTTCCTTATGCTACTGGTGCCAGTTAGCGTTGTGCTACTAGATTTCTCATTTTTATTTGTTCGTACCCACAGGCGCTTCCAAATTCAGTAAGTTCCACCCTTTCCATCCTTCTGTTTATAAACTGGTTTGTGGTGGGCTGAACAATCCCTTTATAAAAGTAATTAACCTTGTTTGAAACATCATTTTTCCAGCCTGCAGCGCTGTCGACAGGCTTGCACTTGAACAAAACAATTTTTATTTATCATTATTTACCCTTACTGACAAGAAACTTATATTTGTTGGATTCACAATAACTGGAGTAATTACTTGTGTAAGATTCTTCTACTTTCTTTCATGATTTGTTTTTGTGTGAAGTAATCTTGCATACAAATTTTTATTCTTCCCCGTTTTTTTCCGACTGAAGATTAATTATTTGATTAATTAATTAATTCTCCAGAAATGGTCTGCACCTGCATCATGAAAATGCTTTGATAAATTACATGCAGCTGGCCTAAATAAGCATATTGTTTAAGGACATGAAATTATGGAACCAAATATCCATTAAATATTGCACCGCACAACACCTCACTGCTTCAACGAACAGGGATGACAGTTTTCCTACAATTCCAGGATTTCCTTTTTTCTAGTTTGGGATAAAATGAAATACTTTCCCCCAAAAAATCATTTAGTTCATGACCCCAGTTTTTGTGCTTTAACATATTTTCACCATATCTCTTCCAAAATTGTAGTAGGAAATGTGCTGCAGTGGGTGGGCATTTCTTCTCAAATAATATGAATTTATAAATACAGAAGTGTTCACATTTATGTAACTGGTAATTCTCGCTAATTTCTCACTGAGGTCCACTGTCATTCCTGATTTAAAAAAATAAAACCCACTCAATCTATACAACTTAACCAATTTATTTTGTATCCATTTAAACATATCTTTCTGTTCCCATTCGGCCATATTGAATCAGTGTTTTGTATCAGATTTTGTCAAATAATGTCACACGTGGTATTAATCAACTAGGGTTAATTATGTAAGAATGATTTCATTTCTATGGAGGAGCCTTAAAAAGTATGTTTGCGTGGGGTTTGGCTACTCCTCTATCTACTGAGTGGCTGATTAAAAATAATTCTTGGAAGCATGTTGGAGCTACGGGCAGCGATTGTTATTATCATAAGTAAAATTCTTCTGTTACTTTGAAGTGCTACTGTTCATTATCTCAGAGATGCCATTTTTATCCATCCAGAATCTTCAAAATAATTTTACTTGTGTATTACCTATCAATATCAACGTTGAACTGTCTGTCATTTAAACCCAAACATCTTAAACCAAATGTAATGCTAGAATGAGATAAACTCTGTTATCAATAATCATGCATCCATCATAAGATTCGATCAAGGGGATGTGTAGGACTTTAGCTAGTGAAAATCCTACCATGGTCACCAGCAAAGATTGCTTTTGTCTGATTAATTAGTTCAAATATGTCCTTCCCATCAAAAAATGTTTAAAATTATTACTTATTATGACTAGATGGATCAGTCCTTTTACATTAGAGCAACTTATTTATGAGCTAATCATAGATATTATGTTTTTATTCACATCTTTTCCTATTTTTATTTTTTATTGGAGTTTAAATGGCATCTCTGGTATCTGTGATTATCCTACGACTAATGACCTTACTGCAAGGGTGAAGGTTTATTAGGGCCTGACGCATGTAATATGCCAAGGACTTTTTGTCAGAGCGTTTTTCCATGTCAATTCATCTTTTTTTTGGTTAAAATCTATTATTGTAAGCAACTAACCTGCGTTGTAGAATGTTCCATAGAAATAGGCATAGTGTTCTCTTATGCATTCGCTTTTATGTGTTATATATGTTCGATTTACAGATGTAAGTTCTAGACTGTCACTGTCCAACCTTAAAAGCATTGTCTTCACAATTAAGAAATATGTTCACATTGAAAAGTATATTTCTCTTGCTCTGTTAAAAGGATATACATAGATTTGTCTATTCTGTGGTTATTTGCTATACCTGGCTATGGGTATTTTTATCACCTGATAATGAATGTCACCTTTTACCATTACTCTTCTTGTTTCCCTATGAACGAACAGAAATTGTCATATGTATTTTTTTAAAGAGTTATTGAGTTGTAGAGTTCACATATCCTCTTTCCATTTCAAAATGTCTGTGAGTATGATTGTAAGACAATGATGTCGCCCATGTTTATTTTCATGATAATTTTGGGTATTTATTTATAACTAATATTGGGTGGCAGTTTCCCCCTCATAGACAGATTGGAAGGTGTCTGTTTGCATGGCTATTACACATAACCAGGGAAGTCTGTACATATACGGGAGTAGTATCGGCCCTAGCTAGTGTGTCTCTGGTACAATTTAGCAAATTCAAGAAGTCATTAAAACAAAAATCAATTTTGTGATTAAATACCACTAGACTACGTCTTTGGGTGGCAGTTATAAATTTATATTACGATCATTCATATGGTTTTAAAAGTTTTTAAAAAGATCTGTTTAAAAAAGTTTCAAAATCTATAGATAAATCACAAAAAGGGCATTGACAATCACAAATGGAAGCAACATTTGTCGCCTAAATAAATAAAGGTTTCTCTAAATATACTTCATTATTGCTGAGCAGGTTGTTACGCAATTAACTGCCTTAATTGGTTCTGGAAATACTTCCCTGATAATGACACAACCCTGATACTACTCGCTATATTACCTTTCTCTGATATAACCAGTAAGGCTGCATGTAGGCCTCTTTCGGTGTCCAGAAATGTGCCTCAATCTTATTGTATCTCGACTCAGAAATGAAGTTTACGACAGACCCCCTAAAGCTTTTGTTTTAATCTCATCCCGGACGGATTTGATTGACCACACAGCAATCACCCACATCTCGATACAATCATTACTAGTGTTTGTTTCGTATGATATTGTTTTACATTCTCAACGAGGTGTCATATAATGTGTGTTTTGAAAAGGACCATTTTTGGAATTTTCACCCAATGGAAATAATGGCTTTTATTTATAATCGATGAAGATCAATCTGTGGGAAATTGTGGAATTCCTGCTTAGTTTCCCCCCTTTTTTTTCAGAAAAAGCATGAAAACAAGGAATCAATGATTTATTAACAGGTCTTTTTCAACTATATTGATTTTTTTTTTTTTTCTTTTTTTTGGGTAGGGGAATTTTAGTCAGCTTTCCCCCAACTGTTCCATCCCTCTGGACAGGGATAGGGTCGCCCCAAAGGAATAAGGATATATAAATCTCTATAAAGCCTATCTCTCATTGTCTTCACCCTCTATCTCTGGAATTGTTCAGTTTGTGGTTGGGAGGTACTCATTGGGTATCAGTTTCCCATCTGGTGATGACCTTTGTTTAACGTGTGTTCCACATAACTCAAGTAAGTCAATTGTATCCCTTCAAGTTGGAGGTGTCGGTGGTGCACAAGTGTGTATCTTTAAGTGTGATGTGAGAATATACCCACCCCAGTTTACTGGACATTACTGGTGGAGTTGCTCATTCCTGTACTTACCACATCCCATCCATCCCATATCCCCCCATGTGACAATGTACCCCACACCAGTTTACTGGACGTAATGGGTGGAGTTGCTCACTCCCCATCCTCCCATGTGACAATGTACCCCACACCAGTTTACTGGACGTAACAGGTGGAGTTGCTCACTCCCCATCCTCCCATGTGACAATGTACCCCACACCAGTTTACTGGACGTAACAGGTGGAGTTGCTCACTCCCCATCCTCCCATGTGACAATGTACCCCACACCAGTTT
The DNA here is from genome assembly GCA_942159475.1 of Sthenelais limicola. Taxonomy (NCBI): domain Eukaryota; kingdom Metazoa; phylum Annelida; class Polychaeta; order Phyllodocida; family Sigalionidae; genus Sthenelais; species Sthenelais limicola. Next base: position 15,915,199 of record OW804095.1, read on the forward strand.
ACTGGACGTAACAGGTGGAGTTGCTCACTCCCCATCCTCCCATGTGACAATGTACCCCACACCAGTTTACTGGACGTAACAGGTGGAGTTGCTCACTCCCCATCCTCCCATGTGACAATGTACCCCACACCAGTTTACTGGACGTAACAGGTGGAGTTGCTCACTCCCCATCCTCCCATGTGACAATGTACCCCACACCAGTTTACTGGACGTAACAGGTGGAGTTGCTCGTTGTTTAATTGGGCCCTGACCCTGCTATCAAGTTATGTGGAACGCACTATACCTACCATGGATATGGTCCCTGTGTGTCCAAAAGTGTTCCCCCAACCTATTCATTCTCTCCCTCCTTCCTCCTCATCGTCCTTCTCTTCCTTCTTTTCTCTACCCTGTGGTGTCCCGTATGTACGGAGGCTCTTGTTCATTATCATTGTTTTAATCATTACAGATTATTTTTACAGTGAGTGTTTGTTACAGATCTAGAGCTGCATAAAGATATGTTCCGCCATGTTCTAATCCATCTTCTTGTCATTTTTAAGGTGGCCGCTATCGGAGTTGGAAACGAAGATGGTTCATTCTCAGCGACAACTGCCTGTATTATTTTGAGTTCACGACGGTAGGTTTTTAAAAAATTTAAATCTTGATTTTGATCTTGACTCGTACATTAGCTTACATAATTTAGATTGCAGAGGAAAGACATTTTAATATAAAAACAAATTAATCTTAATTTCATATCCTGATTCTTTCATGGTCAGTCAGATAATCTATTTAATTGATTTCTAACAACTTTTGTCTGACAACTTCCAGGGCTTCTAATGATATTTTTCATTTTGATATATTTTCAGGACAAAGAGCCCAAAGGTATCATTCCGTTGGAGAACATTTCAGTACGAGATGTCATGGATCGGAATAAGCCCAACTGTTTTGAGCTATACTCCGGCAACAACGATGTCATAAAAGCTTGTAAAACAGATTCAGAAGGAAAAGTAGTCGAAGGTAGGTGTTTTTGTAAGGTGATTTACCCACCTTTTGAAGATGGGATTAAGATTGCTGAACTTGCATTGCTAGAGATAACAGAATTGCGAGCCAAATGTAATATTAACTGGTGAGGTGCCAGAGAGTGAGTGACTGGTATAGTGAAATGTCCGAACTAAGTGGGATTGTATCATACCAAAAAAAACCATAAACACAACCTTAGCTTCCTCCTCTAAGAGTCTACAATAGCCCATAAATTGGCTGTGTACATATCTCTTAATGATATCTCTGATAAGTGATTGATTATTTGGCTTAGCCAGTTCCATGATCAAGACTTAATTATTTTGTCTCTCTGCAGGTAAACATACAGTATATAGAATGTCAGCATCAACGTTGGAGGAACGTGACGAGTGGATTAAATGTATAAAGTGAGTGACTTTATCTTCTATATCCGTTTTATTTCTATGTTCACAGCTTGTCAATAAAACTTTCTGAAAAGAAATCCTATGTTTAATTTTCAAACATTTTCAAAATAACCCACAAAAACCAATACTTTGGGATTATTCCTCTACTATACATACAACTAAGAAGAGATTAACTGAGATCCCCGCTATATAACGACGACCAACCCCTCTCGTTATAATTTTCAAACTGTAAACTGAAAAAGTCTAGTCGACACCATTGAATCTAAGAGCAAATTCTGTATTTAAAAGACATTAACAGATTTTTGCAGTTAAATTAATAATCTTGTCTTTCGCCTTTGACTCAGTTTTTGTTAAGCAGACAACATCTTTCATTATCCTGCCCTTTTTTCCTTGCAGAGCGAGTATAAACGAGAATCCTTTCTACGATATGTTGGCAGCGCGGAGACGCAAGGCTACTCACGCCAAGTAACGCTAACACAGGGATACAGAAACAATGACCAGTTTACTGGTGACAACAACAATATCTTCTTAGCTATGAATTGAAATTTTGGCCAATTTCTTCATTTTTCACCCCTCATTATCAGCCAGACGACTTATGATAACACAGGGATACAGTAACAGTAACCAGGCAACTCTGGGAACATCAGCTGCATCCATTGTCACCATGGCAACAACTTCTGGACAGCAGACGACATTTTTTTATGGATCTTATCACCAAAAAATGTATAATAGGAGATTTGTAAACTCCTAAAGAGCCAAAAGTTGATTTTAAAAATTAGGTTCAAAACTCGTTTCAACATGAAACAAAGGGTTCTTTTAATCAATTTTCATTTTATTAGATGCTGATTTTAGCTTTATGGTCAACTCTAAAAGATATTGTTTTTAAATGTTGTTCCAGAATGCGTCTTATTGTACATATCCTGGTGTACCCACCCATATTTTCTCCGTCTCAGAAACACTCTCACTCTGTAGAAATTCATGTGTACAAAATACAGAAAATGCCTGATATTTATCTCTTCAAAACATGGCACATGCCATGAGTGTGATTTTGAGGATGTTCTGGATTCGGAGGAAATGCAATATTCTGCAATCACGAACGCCAGCTAAGAAAGACGTCGGTATATGATGTCATATCCACATACGTCATGGATCAACTTACTCCCAAGTTTATCCGATCCTCAGAACTGAACTTTCCTAAGAGGAAATGGTGGGGTAGGGGCATTCTTTAGTTATCTCTAGTCATTTACAGACCCACAACCACTAACCCAAAATTTAAAAGATAAATTTCCACAAATTTCATCACCCTATTGTCAAAATACTTATTCTCTTCTGAAATGGGAATGATAGCCCATGTTAAACCTCTGTAAATGGACTCTTGCTACATACAGAAAGGATCTTTTCACGATTCTAGAACTTTCTATCTGTGTATATTTAGCCAATTGGTGATTCACCACCTGTGGGCTTTTCTTCTCTTTCAGGGCTTGGCACTAACGCACGATTGCCCTGGACAACTACTTTTAACAATTCTGAAAAGACATTTGTAAACCTATGACTTCTGTACATATAAATTCTTTCCGCCTTCTGGAAACATTTCTCGAATAATTTCATTGCACATAATAAAAAAAATTACCATGTTATATATTTTCTACATGTAATTGTTCAGAAAATTTGAAAAGAATTATTGAAATAACTTATATTGTCCCACAAGATTGAAATTATAATATCAATTTGCCTGTATTTGGAAGAATTAAAGTGCCAGTGCCAAGTTCTGTTTTCCCCTCTGATATAAAAACCCTGTCACTGTAACTCTTGGTAAGAGGGAGGTAGATATAACGGAGTAGCAACAGGCCAGAGAACCATACAATGGAGATGTCAAGAACTCATTTAAAATCTATGAGAACATTTTAAGCCCTCTGTTACTAAAGCAGTCTTCTATGAGGGCTATAAATTCATGTGGGAGATTATTGGAATTGTTTGATGCTTTAAGGCGTTTCCAAAATGCACGCCAAGGCAGTTATCATTAATCTAAACACCAAATGTTCGTCAGTTCTATAGATATTTTCCATTTTACAATGTGCTACCACAGTAGCCCATTAATTTGGACAAGTTTTTCAGATTCACTTTTATAAATTCAGTAAAGGAAATATTCCCCATTTTCTGAGACAGCCTGAGCACTGACAGCAGTTGCTATATTCCACCTCCCTAAGGCCGGAATTCCACTACACCCGATCTCCTCATCAGACCGATCTTGGCCCCTCAGATGATTAGATAAATTAATCTTGGCGGAAGATGCATGCAACATAATGATATCCTGCATCATGTTTAATGCCAAAATGTTCATCGGATGAAAGCACAACAACAGTCCGATCTATGTTTAATATCATCGTATGGCCGCCCGATTTAAAAATCGGGTTTAGTGGAATACCGGCTTAATCTTGTTCTCTACTACTGTACAGTCTATATATAGAGAATCTGTAGATATACACTTGGTAACAGTTCACATCCAGCATTGATAACTCCTATCCTATCAGTAGATGTGGTTTTTTATCTTTTCTTTTTTTCCTTCTCTGACCAGTTGAGAATTGACCAGATGAGACAACCATTCCATTGTCAAATCTCATGTACGAAACTAAAAAGAGAAATGAGGGACTGACTCTGGGTAATTAACCTTGAAGAAAGATGTGATTGGTGCGAGTGAATAATGTCAAAATATTTGTGGAATATATTATCCTTATTATAATTATTAATATTAATCGAGTGCTAAGTGGGTTTTATTTCCATAGAAAAGGTGTTCATGAATGGAAGAAAAGAAAGTGATGACGCTTTTCTAGAACCTCTACTATGTCCCTATATATATCCACATTATAGAGAACGATTATCCTCTGCCAAAATAAAGTAAAACTACAGAGATATATTGAAATGAATGTGCAAGGTAGCATATGCCATTCCCTGTGTTCCAGGATATTGAATCGAGTGGGGGAGGTGCAATATGCATATCATATATCCCTCCCTGACAATAATCTACTTGATAACTTGGCTGAAGGACTTGCTTGTCAAAAAGAAGAAAATGCAATCAGTTTTAGAAAGGAAAATTGGTTCAGCTATGTAATATAATTTGTAAAAAGGACTCTTTATCATGTATGTATAAATATATTATTCTAGTGACTTTTAAATGTTATAAGCCTGACGAAACGAAGAATGAGATGATACTATGTAAATCTTATTTTATTACACTGAAATTACAGAAAATAACAGTGTCGTGTATGTGTGTACAAATAACTATTCGTTGTTCAGTGTCCTAGCAACGGGTTGAGAATGGAGGATCGGTTGCCATGGCAACATCCATCCATGAAACATACACATAATGAAGATTGTTAATATTGCTGTGTCATATTGGGCGATAATAGCCCTAATTGTCGTAGGTTTTAAACATGCTTTTTGTGTTGGCTTTTAAATGTTTATCTCTCTGTCAGACAGGGGGCAGCACCTGTATGGTTGATTGGCTACGTTGATTGATATCTGTAAAAAGTGAAAAAAATAACTGCCCCAAGTGTACGTATGTATGTGTACATGTATGTATCATCAGGGAGGTAGGTTAGAGGGAGTAGTGCCAATACTTACTCATTGTCGCATGCATGGCTTCGCAACTTAATATAAAAATTCACAGAAAATCTGAGTTGAGGAGGTGCTCTGGACCAGAGGCATGAGAGTGTACTGGGTTCCGACCCTACATCTGCCTCCCACCCTCCCAGGCACTACTGGACGAACAATAGTATGAGCTGTTCTAGAAAAAGCCTGGTAAGGAAAATTGAAAATGATATTTATTGGCTCTGAATTGATCAGATTTTTACATTTTGGTTATTTCCTTCAGTAAAGTATATTGTAAATTATGTCAAAACCAAAAAAGGATTTTCGATTTTATTACTTTCTATGACACTTTTTGACCAAACGAACAGTTAGAAGAATAATAGCAAGGCTAAGAGTAAAAGATGTTTCGACTCCCTTTACACTTACATCTCTGATATGGTGCAGAAAATCAGTCAAATATGAGTGTATGTATGTATATCATTTATATTTAGTACTTGAAGATAAAGTACAAGAGTGTTGGTTATTTTACTGGTGAGAGAGAGAGTGGATCGTCCCACAAAATGGGAAAAATAATTCTATTTTATTCAATTCTATCAATCATTTTAATGTGTGAAAAAAAGCTCGAAGGCAATTTTTGATTGCTCAAATATTTCATTTTAGACATCAGAGTGGTTGCGTTGATATGATTATGAATTATTATTGTTATAATTATTATGTTTATTGAGTGAGAAAGATATCAGAGTTCTTTATGTATCGAGTGAAACTGGGGTTGAGAGAGAGGTTCGTTTCATGTAAATCAAAAAGTTTGAATTCTTGAGGGAGAAACAAATATTGAGGGATTTTCGGAGAATTATCCTGCCTTAATATATTCTTTTGTGGATATAGTGAAGAGAAAAAGAAAAAGTCAGTAGACCGAAGTATTTAATCTTTAAGCAAAAATTAGTGTATGATACTTACAAAGAAATACAAATAGCTTCACTGATTTAGATATTAAAGTTTAAGTTTCTCAGGGCTGGCATCCTGAATGCATTGTGTAAATAAAATAAAAGATTGCGCCTGGAATTAGTGTTGAATAGGAGGGAGGTAGATTAGAGGGAGTGGTATCAAGTCATCTACTCTATGCTTTTAGGTTGGTACCGCTACATACAGAAATACATGGCATTTCTTGACCCTGACATGTTTTCATGAAATAGGGCAATCCAACCATTGTATATTTTGGTAAGATTTTCCAGACAATTAGACATTTCTGCTATGAAAATACCAAAGGAACTTAAACATGTATTTTGTATTAATATATGATATAGGGGGTGGGGGGTAAAGTAATAGAATTAGTGAGGTTAAGGCAAATTATGTTCCCACTCCCTCTACATAAACCTCCCAATGTAAAATAATCGCAAAGCAAACCTCATATATATATCAAATCTGTGCTCCGCAATTTGTCCTCTTCCTCGTGACGCCTTGCATATAAGATATAAGATATATTATATATAAAACACAAAGGTATAACAAAGAGAAGGCGTTATAATTATTATTATTATTATATATGTGTAAATTATGTCACAACCATATGCAGCAGCAGAGAGGTCAATGTTCATATCCACATGTTCATTCAAGCTTTTAGAAATACAAAAATAAATACAAAAAAAGAGAGAAATGCTCAGGTGCGATTTCCCCCAAATGGGACCATGTATAAAGAAATTTCAGTCTAGATTCTTTTGTATGCTGATTGTAAAGGTCCAATTTACCTTTACTTCTACCTACCTACTTGAATTAAAAATAAACCCCCTGATTTGACTCCATGGTAAGACAAGCTAAAATCTAGTTTATTTGGCAAGAGAATTTTCTTATTCTGTATAGATTGATTTCTTTTGATTCGCATGAATCTATATCAATTAATTATAACCCATGCCTATGGATTTTAGGGTTGAAAGTACTATAATATAGATGATGGACCCAACACCCGGTTTTACCACATCAGTATTGTGGTATTGAATTTTTCGTTTAATGTTATCTCTCTCTCGCTCTCTCTGTATTAGCTATTTTATTTACAATAGACTAGGTGAAATAGACTTCGCAGTTGAGAAATAGCTGTAAAATTTACCTCCTCGTTTTATTCTGCTTTGACCTTAAATCTTAACCTTTGTTGCCAGAGTCACACCCACCATCTTTGCCAACGATATTTTTAGTAGGATTTCTCCTATTTATCCCTTTTATATAAATTTGTAACACTGTGGATATGCAAATAAAGAAGCAAAACATATGTAAAATGTGACGTGTTGTTGATTTATTGCCTCAAGTTGTATATAATTCAGCAGTATCATATATAGCATGGTTCCCACGGTCATGGAAAGTCATGGAATTAGTGTTTTGGCTTTCCAGGCCTGGAAAGTCATGGAATTCTGGACAGGTCATGGAAAGTCATGGAAAATGAAATTCTGAATGTTAAAATTAAAATTCTCCATAATACCACCAACAAGTTCTACATTTTGTTCAGCATGACATTTGTCCAGAATGGCCGCACTCTTTCACGGTTTTGACTTGTCCACTGTTTCTCCTTGTTGTTGGAAGGCTGTTTTGGCCTTCAATTTGTGTCTCCTGATTTTTACCTAGCATCTCATTTGCAATGCTGCCAACTTCTATGATTTTGCTGTAGTCACTATGATTTCAGCATCAAAATACGATGCTATGATCTGTATGACCCAAACTATGATTTTGTGGAAATTTAGGACCAAAACATCATTTAGATGAATAAAGTTTAAATCCCCCTGCCAACCGGCCCCCAACCTATTTACCAACGCCCAAAAGTTTCCTGACTTTTGAGCACATTGTAAAAATGACTTCCAAAACAACCCCCAACCCCCATTTCGTAAGAATCAACCATTTAAATATAGTTCCTCTTCATACCTGCTGTTATAGAACCCCTATTCTCCTTCCCCCTTTTTAATCACCTCTTTATCATATGGTAAATAAGCCATTGAACATATTTCTATTTAACTTGGTTTTCACCTACATACATTTAAATATTGTGCAAAGACATTTGAAAGTATTATGTTGTTTCCAGCGTTGCCAAATCATGAACTTTTGAAGATCAATTATGTCATTTAAATGATGATGAAATAATCAATGTGGGTCGCTATGGAAACAATCCTAAAGCAATCATTTTCAAATTCATAAATTTTTACAACCATACATTTGATTCAGGATGAGAAACTGAATCAATAAACAACTTTCACAAAAAAATGTAAATTTAGATTTTCATTTGCCAATTTTACCCCCAAAATGTTCACCCTGCACCCTCCCCTGAACTCAATCTATGAGACAATCCCCTAATGACCCCCTAACTTTTAGGGACCAGGGGTTTCCCATTAACTCCTCGTTCCTCCTTCTGGATGGGGCTTTGCCTTCTGTGAGGCTCTTTATGGATGGGTTGGGAAGGCAATTTCTATTCGAATTTGACTGTTTTCCAAATACAATGTAGTACAAAATCCTTAGAAATAACAGAAATAATAGTTTATAAGTAGTGTGCATTGCTCTCCTCTCAACTTCCTATAACATTGCCTATGAAGCTCGCCATATCCATCCTGGCTGGGGTAGAGTGCTCCACAAGGAGGAGGATACAGGAGGGCCTTGTGGTTAAGCTTATCGCTATAGACATGTGGTCAGCCAGAACGCTGGGCAAAATCTGCTTTGACTTTTAACTGTTTTTCATCTCAATTGTTGATGAATTTTGATCTAAAATATTAATCTGATAGCTCTATATACTATCGCACCTCTGTGCATATTCAGGCCCTATACATATACCTGGAAATTCAGGTTCAAGTATGTATCACTTACCAAAAATCAAAAAAAATATTTAACTTTATATACTTTGTGAAGAAATACTCACATTTCAAAAACTCAATTATGAAGTAAAATTACTCCAAGAATTCACCATTTGACTCCCAATTTTCAAAAATTTCCTGGGGGACCCAGATCCCCCTAGAAGGGCTTGGTGCTTTTGACCCCAAAGCACGCTCAGCTCCATGTGACAGACTAGGATTTCCGATCCTCACAGGTTGGCAGCTCTGCATTTGTGCCTCATCTCATTCCCCTCTCCTACCTCCTACCAAAAATAGCTGGATCAGACAGCTTTACTCTGATTATTGAGGGTCATTGAATTTTTCATTCTAGTCATGGAAAAGACATGGAAAAGTCATGGAATTTGAATCCAGATGTTCTGTGGGAACCTTGATATAGGGGTGCCTGTAGGATGGCCCATGCAGCGTCAAGTGCTGGGTTGGATCTGGCATTTTTGTGTTCAAACACTGGTGCAGTTGCACTTTCACCTCTTCCTCGCCCCAAGCACTAGTGGAAGACGGTGAAATTCTTCAGTATTTCTACTGAAATCAGTATTTTTGAAAACTTATACAAATTTTCGAATTTCCCCCAAAAAATCCATATACGGTATAAGTATAGGATTTTTATTCTGATAATCTTTTAATACATAATCATTCGTCAGACACACATAGCAGGTCTTCCGGGCAAACCCATCGTTTTAAAAGATTCCATCATTTTTAGCCCAAAATTTAAAGAAAGAAATGTAACCTTATCACTTGGCCCCAATGGATTTAGTAGTAAAATAAGGGCAAGGCCCAGTCATCAGACGATCTGTGTTATCACTGCTGACTATCATGACGTAGCTCCATATAAATGTTAACGCTATCTCATGCAACACCTGCAAAATAAAGTGCAACAGGCCCCAGAGTCTACGCCTGGGCCTGGGTTACCCGGGGGAGTTGTTGGTATGGCAGGAGTTTTGATTTAAAAAGTATTTTATTTGGGAAATGAATTAAATAGGGGCCCTATCAAATGAAATTAAGTTAAATGAAATATATTAAGAGTTGGAATAGAATGTATAGTAAACTATAAACAAAGCTAATATGACAAGCTACATGTCACAATGCGAGGTCAGATACGGAACTTCCCTTTATGTGTTTTTAGGATTCATGAGTAGAATTTTTAGAAAAGTATTGTTAGTTTGTTGTGTAAATGTAAGGGAAAACTTATTCAATTCAATTTTAACTGTTTCTCCAATTATGCTCAATACATCCGAAACAATCTGCAGGCGATAACATATTGATAATACAAAGAAAAAACGCGATGTTTAGTTTGGAGACATGATATTCATTCAATGGTATGTCATAGATATTTCCGGGTGAATTTGAAACATAATTTCGTTATGTAAGCATACAAGATCATTGGTTTTTGTTTGACTTCCTTCATTTAATTTTAAATGTTTTACATGATCATACACCAGAGGTATTTTTGTGAGGCAGTATATAATATATATGAACACAATGGTTAAGATTTGTATCACATATAAACATAGATAAACAATTTACAGAGCAATTTTATCACATTTTCGCCAAGTGCATAAAATAGAGTTGTTGTTACCCCAGCTATATATGGGCATAAGTAATGACCTGTCCCACTGTACTCTATGTCTATGTTGACACTAAGTTGGGATCCATGGAGCCGGCTCAGTGCACCAGCCGGTAGCAGTGCCAGTAGTATACAATCCTGACCCAGTCACCCACCTAGTCCCATCGCCTTCTTACAATACCAGGCGAAGTACACCTGTAGGTCGTCATTCAATCAGCTGGTAAGTTATTTTACACGGAGGACATTGAATGCAACTGCTTCCTTGCACTGTTGCAGATAACTATACAAATACAATATGTTGGTATCAAGAGCTATCAAGGATAAAGCATATAATATTTATAACCATAATTATATATATATATGATATACTCTATAGCCTACTGCAATAATGAAAGTGAATATTTCATTACTATTCCTAATAATTCTACTGCAGGTGCACTACCCAGCTGATCTAATAAACTTTTCAAGTTTTTGAAAGAACGAAAAGGGCACCACATATTAATCTGCCTGATGTAGACTAGATGAATAATCCTAATAATAGCCCCAGAGTAATAGAAACGCACAGTTGTCGCATACTCGACAACCTGGAATATCAAAGTCCATGCATGGAAGTCCGCTACATGGCATACAGGTCCATAGTGTAATCTAGTTCATGCCCCATTTCTGTCAATACAAAAAGAGAGTAAACACTACATGGACTACTTCGATCCATAACGAGTGGGTATAATTATATAATGAGGTAGCCGGTTGAAATATCATCTGTGTACTACCGTATGCTTTTCCCCCCAACACGGGTATTTATATTCCACCATAATTGAACCAAATTACGTATCCAAAGCAATTTACAACGAAATTTACATTATATAATTGTTTCTTTTTTTGGACCATTTCTTCGACGCCTATATTGGAGACACCTTGTACCATCGTATGGCGAACATACTATTTCATCGTACACTTCTTGACTCTTGCTGCAATATTAATTCATAGACCATTCTAAAGAACTTTACCAATACATAATGCCCTTTGTAATGTATATATATTTTTTCATCGAATAAAATTCAATAATAATACTCTCATAGATCATTAAATTCCTCCCATTTGGAGAATTCATACGAGATGTTTAATTTTGAGCTTTCTTTCAGACTTTTTAAGTTAAATCTCACCTCTCTTAAAAAATCAATCATACACATTTGTTGTCATGAAACAATTTCTTCTTATACAATCTTATACACATAACACCTTGCATTGAGAAGTATACAGCTAAACATATTGTGACATTCTTCATTCTCAGGGACACCTAGCTAGGATGATATGTTCTGCATTTATATGTTATTTACTGAGTTAGGTCCTTTTTGGCCCAATTGACCAAGTTTTCTCCCAAAGGAGTTGGACATTGTGCAGTCAATAACAAAATAGAAAATATCGTCTACTTCATCACAGTCAGAAGTGACACTTCTCAGACTCTTTGATATTAATTCTTGTTAAATATTAATTACACTTAAGCTGTTTATGACTCTAAATTGAAAATACTCGAGTCTAACATTTCTTGAACAAGTATAAGGGATGGAATACCATCTTAGAAATGTCAATCTCCTTCTCAAAAAATAAGTTCTTCCAAATAGTATTTCTGTTGCTAACAGTCAAAATACCTAATAATTAATAGTTCTGTGCTGAGCATTTAGAAAAAAGAGATTTTTTTTTAAAATGTTACCTTCATCTAATTGTATTTATTTAATATATATATATATATATATATATATATATATATATATATATATATATATATATATATGTATATATATGCAAATAAATATCTTTTTCTTTAATTGATTTTTATTCAGGAACTGTGCATAGCACATGACAGCGTTGGTTATTATATATGGCTTGGGTGACCTCAATCTTCCACCATATCCTGAGTTATTTCTTTATTCTGAGCTTATTTGCAAGTTAAATACAGGACATTCGGGTGTTGGATTTTAGGTACAAGGTTTACATAGACATTTGGGATTTACCAGTAATACTCAATTTGCCAATGTTTGCATTTTACAGAAAGATGGAGGCTTACAAACAATACTTTATCGGAGGTGGTGTCGTGGCAGTGTCTGTTGTCTTCATAATTGCAATGAAGAAATACACTGACAAGTAAGCAATAGAGTTTAATCTTTTAACCAGGTTATAATTGTTGATTTGTAAATATGTTTGTCGGGGTGAAAGGTTTACTAATGTTTTATTACCTAGAAATGAGAAAAAGTATATTGTCGGCGAAAAAATGTTGACTGCTGCACTTTTGTAATAATGCTCATTAGTTCACTAGATCAACTTTTAAGTCTGGAATATACAAATTAAAAATGTTGCAAGAATTCTCCTTGTAATATAGAAAGAATTTATAATATGATACAGGATACAAAAACCATCAAGATGCATCTGAAGTGAGAAATGAAAAAAAACCTACAACAACAATATATACACTTGTTGCATTTTCCCCATCTATGCACACATTGGCAATACTCATTTAACTTTTCATATTGCGCATTGAAGACGAAAGGAGGAAAAAAAGAGGAGTAATTATCCTAAGAACACAGTCATTCTTCACCAGATTGGAAGGGGTCCATATGCTCCCAGCCTTTCCCCTTTTCCAGTGAAACTTGAAACCTATCTTAGGATGGCCAAAATCCCCTACCAGGTAGTGTATGCATTTTAATTATTATTATGATGACAAACGATGATGCAATTGGGGTATTCTATTGGAAATGATGGTGCGTTGGATGTGTTGTTGTTTTGGATTGATAATTTAATGTTCTTGTTTGGCAAATGAAATGAACTGCCTCAGAAAAGTACATTAATATTCCCCCTATAGTTATCGCTTATTGTTCTGTAATTCAATTGGCAGAATTCTATTTTTGTATCATTTTTCAGAACGAAATGTCTTTCCAAATGTCAAGTAAGGGTAAAACGCCTTGGATAACGTACAATGGTGAAGATCTTGCAGACTCGCAAATCTGTATCAATTTCCTTAACAAGAAACTTGGAATTGACTTGAACAAGCATTTAACCGAAAAAGAAAAGGCTGAAGGAAGAGCATTCCAAATTATGCTGGAAGAACATCTCTACTGGTGGGTTTTCCTTGCTCAAACTGTCCTGAACTTTATTCTTTGCTCTTGATCTTAATCATAGTAAATTGAAAGCTATTTTGTTTCATCTGATCATTTATTAATACATTAAATAAATTAAAGGTAAAATGATGAATTTAAGTATATATGGGTCAGATTTTCCGAAAATGTACAATTCAACTTCGCCAATCTTCTCAAATAACCCAAATTTCAGACGAAAATAAAGTTCAAAATACAGTTCAACCTAACCAAGCAGATTGTTAGAATCAATGCAATGCAGAATATACTCGAATTTACCAAGTATTGACCAAATTGCAGCCTAATTTTGCAGAATTGTACATTTTCTGAAAATCTGACCCATATACGGAGTTAGTGTTAGTTCAAAATTTAATGTCCTGAGTGTTTGTCACCAATCACCTGTGAAAACTTATATAAATATGTAGATAATCTATTTGAAAATATATTATGTTATGACTGTTCCCTAGGGCAATGTGTGCCGAAGTATTTTGTGGGGATGGAAAACTTTTACTGAGTCTTCTGCCATACCCACCCATCATTAAGTGGATTACATCAAAAATCCTAAGATACAAATTACAGCAACAACTTTGGGGTCAAGGCATAGGAAGGCATACTTTTGATGAAATCGTCCGCATTGGAAGGAACGATACAGAGGCAATCAGTCGTTTTCTTGGTAAACATTCCAAGTAGTATTCTCAGTGTTTCAAAACAATTATGGGACGAACTTTAGTATCAGAATAGGCAATATAAGCACATATGATTATAATGTGTACATTCATTGTGGGTGTATAACTTAGTTGGTAGTTTTACCTCTTAGGCATGTAGATTAACTCCCGAAGAGTGTAGAGAGGAGAAAGGATTAGCTGGCCATCCATAGCAATGTTATTGGTCCCAATTTATTTTTACTTTGTTCCATAATAATATAACATCGCCAACTATAGGAGTAGACTTTCCTATGGGCCAGTCTCTGATTTCTTATAATTTCCATTTAAAGAACTCAAATAGCAGGTTAGCCAGAAAGGCTTTAGTTTGAAGGATGGTGCGTTTAAATTCTCTCTACACTCCTTGAATTCTAGTTTATGAAAATAATGGTTCATTAATAATATACAACTGGTGTAGAACATTCCTCCCAATGCACACCTTCCTCTTTAATTATCACTATATTTAAGATGGTCACATATTGAATGCACCTTAATAATAGTATGATAAAAAATTATGACCTACCAGCCTCTGTAGCTCAGTGGTTAGAGCCAAGGATTCAAGGACGGGAGTTAAAGACCAACCAAGGATAATGGACTGGTCATGCAAGGGGTGGTCTCACTGTCTGTTGGTGCAAATGGAAGGTTGACTCATTTTCAAATGGATGCGAAGGGTTGTGGGTGTCCGGCCTCACTAAACCCAGTTAACGCTGGGATAGCCATATGCTGCTGGCAAGGGAAGCCTGTGCTGGTGGCTGGCTCCATCATATCATGCCCCCCAAATCAAAAATGGACCACTGTAAAACATGTAGACACTCTAAAAATAAAAAAGATTAAGTGTCCCCTAAAACAAAGGCACAAGCTAGGAAAAAAGATCATGCTCCTAATAGGACTCCTGTGGGGTGGTGGGGGCGTTTGGGGGGGGGGGGGGGCGGGGGGCGTTGTCTTAATTTCAATTGTCGCTACCAAGAAACAGCAATTGTCATTTGTCACCAAGAAAATTCTTTTGTCGTTTGCCGCTTAAACTTATCTGGTGATCTCCTTAGATCTCCTCATTCTTTAGATCTATTAGGTTTCTCACTGTGTTCCCTTGTCTTACTCACTAGATAGAATATACTTTCATTTATTCATTAAATTAGTTATATGACTTCAGGTAGCCTCCTTATCATAGTAGGTGGTAGTTTTAGGTTGTCTTTTAGGTTGCACTAAAATAAATAGTACCATGATAGGTTACGTCAGAGCCATACTTGCTCCAGTTACATGAATTGTTTTGCTTTCCAGGACTGTAGCCTTGCATCGTTGGATTTATGATGGTGGTAGATTCTTGAAAAAGTATATTCCTTGGCTATTTGGTTTTATGGTGAAAATAGTTGCAAGGAAACTTAAACAACAAGCTTGTGGCCAGGGCATTGGAAGGCACTCACAAGAATATGTTCTCCAGTTGGCAGTAGATGATCTAGTGGCCCTGTCCTCTTTCCTTGGTGAGAATTTATTGATAAACAAAAGCTGGTTTCAGAAAATTTCCCATTTCGGAAAACTCATACATGTATATATATATATGCACATTTTTAAAAATAAAAATCCACCAGAACCTTAGTAGTTAACACCAAATCACAAATCCATGGCACCAGCATTCAGTACCATATTTAATTGTATCGATAAGAGCTTTCCTTTTTTTGTTCATTTTTAAGATAAAAACCCAAACCAAAG
The DNA here is from genome assembly GCA_942159475.1 of Sthenelais limicola. Lineage (NCBI taxonomy): Eukaryota > Metazoa > Annelida > Polychaeta > Phyllodocida > Sigalionidae > Sthenelais > Sthenelais limicola. The sequence continues at coordinate 15,931,141 of OW804095.1, forward strand.
TACATTAAAATATAATACAAATCACTATTTATCACTTTCATCGCAGAAAGCCTACATGAAATGAGAAAAAAGTGCTCAATTCCTGTTTCTCATCTTATACCCAACACCTGAACACCAAAATGGTCACTGCCACAGTTGTATAGCTTTCACTTCTTTAGTTTCTGTCTTTAAAAAAGTTTCTATGGTTCATATTGATGCCAAATTCATCCTGGCTGCATTCTTTTAGAAATACATTAGAGGAAGACTAGTAACCTTTACATGCATAGATGACACTAACAGACCAGTGCAACAACCTGACATATATTGTTATGAAACATTAATGTTATTAGGAGGCTAGCTTTAAGCTTGTTTTTTGTTATCATATTAAATTGGGGAAAGCCTCCTGTTAGAGCCACTAGGAAAGGTCGTTTTTGCAATTTTTGCATAGGAATAGCATACATGATATATTACATATCACAAATAAATATGTAATGACCACAATTAAATATTTAATCTTAATAATAGTGTCAGCAAAATTGCCTCAGTCTTGCAAGATCTTCACCGATTTGGATCATTTAAAATTCTACATGATGCTGACAGTTTCGCAATTTTTTGTGTACATGATCACTTTATAGAGACTTAATGCGATGCGTATAATTACACAAAATTCTGTGTTGTATCGTGACTGTCGTATCGTGACATTTTCACCTGTTTCTTTATATGAGAGCCAAAATAATAGAGACAGGCATTATTTGGATACCTATTTTGTCATAGCCACCTACAAATCCTCAGAATTGAAATAATTCCATATTTAATAATGAACCCTGGAGAGCCGTGTTGTATCGTGACATGCTTAAAAAATCAGTATCTATGTCCCGCCTTTAACCCTCTAGCAGCCCAATGATAATACAAGGAGTAACATTTTATATAATCATAAGAATACATTGATGTGAAAGCAATTAATTTCCGTATTTATCATGAATATATATAATTAAGTATAGAGCACAGGTCAGTTAAAGGACCGTTGTGTATTATCATGACATCAAATCGACAGTCATTATATTTGGCTTATTCCAGTGTGAATTTAGAAGTGAAGAAAAAATTCCTCCTTTTTTTCAGAAGTTAAGAATCTATTCTATTGGTTTATGATGGTTTTTCACTTAATTCTTATTTTATTTATATCTTTTTACAGCTGACATAGCATTTTTAGGGTGGTCTCCACACTCAACCCCCAAATGACCTCTGATCAAACCATCGGAGACATACAAAAATACATATTAAAAAAACTCTCATGATACATAGAATTCATATTTAATTAAAGAAAAGCATTTACTATATTTTCCTCACCTTCAGCATGCTATAAAAACAAAGACACCATTTGCAAGACTTTTCTGAGAATGGCCAACTAGGATGGAAGGCTTTTATTTCATGGTTTATTGTATTTTATCCCAGTATTAGTAGGTGTTTTCTCTAGCTCTGCTCACTGATAAAGGTGTAGTGGAAGGCTTGTGGGTGGGTAATTTACATAATATTATATTGGTTAATTGAATGTAAAAAAAAAGCCATATTGTCTTCAGCCTCTGTTGCGTCCCAAAGTAGACATTTGTACCAATGACGAAATTGGTACAGTCTTTTCCTCTTTGGTACAAGCTATTTCACATACTACAAATTCGTTTCCAACTCCTCACTTCCTATTTCCCAGCAGATTTGACTATTTTCCTGAGATATCCACCACACAAAAGTATATCCCCGCACCTTTTTTTTCTATTTCACCTCTGGTACACTACTTTTATCTCTGTACCAAAGGAGACGTCCTATGGTGACTCCTATTTCACCTCTGGTACACTCCTTTTGTCTCTGCACCAAAGGGGACATCCCCTGTTATGTAACACATGACCACTGTGTGTTGCTCCCAGCTGCATGCATGAGTGGTCACTGACCTGTGGTCACCATAGCAACTAGACTATGTCCACACACATGTCTCCTTTCCTACCATGCTGTCTTCTCTTCCTTTCTCTTTCTCCCTTTCCCCCTCTCTCACCCTCTCGGTCACCCTCATTCTCACCTTCCCTCTCCCTTCCCCCCCCCTCTGCTCACCCTTCCTCTCCCATTAACTCTACCTCTCCCTCTTGTATGTTGGCATAGGAATATGGTACTTTTGGGTGAAAAGAACTGAGAATAGCTAAAGACGGTGGATATTCCAAAAAGGAAAAGGACACTCCGAAAAAGGAAAAGGACACTCCGAAAAAGGAAAAGGATATTCCAAAAAGGAAAAGTATATTCCAAAAAGAAAAGTCTTTGATTTATCCCATTTCACATAGATATGCTTTCCAATTGGGGACAAAACAGCCTCCAGGGTTACCGCACTCCCTAAAGGTGAGTTAGGGTATATTGTTGTCCTTTCAATCCAACATATAGGTTACAGATTGATTATTCTCTCTATGCTGGTTGTGCTGTGTGGATCATGCACCTGTATCTGTCATCCTTTAAGCTATGTTGATTGAATTCTCCATAGAAAAGTCCATAATTACCACTTCTGTAAATTATCATTAGGGGCCACACCATTTGACCAAAAGGCCAGTTTGGTTTCACACCTTTGTGTTATCTGAAACCAAACACTTAGTTAATCTTGGATCTCAATCTCATCTTCTTTCTCACCATCCATCTAATCTTTTATCTGATCTTGGGGGCCAGTAAGTGCCTTGTGCTATACTGACTGGGAGTGAGGGAGTGAGTGAGGGAAGACAAAGTTTGGTAGCTGTGTTATGTAACACATGCACACTGGACAAGAGGGAGAGAAGGAAAGAGTGCACTGTGTAGAGGGATACAGGAGGAGAGGAGAGGGAGAGAGAGATAAAGAGAGACTTAATGATCCATGGAAACACAAATATTTAGGCCGCCCATATTTGGTGCAATATGGTATCATATTATGCTCAAAACAACAAGCATGGGTTAAGGTTGTTGAGGCCATATTGCTTGTATTGATGATGGATGGAGGTGGATTACTAGTCAGAGTATATAAAAGACATGAGGCTTTGTTGTATCGTCATACCGGAGGAAGAGCAGTTTATTTATTCTCATGAGCACAGGAGAGTTCCAATGAGCAAACAGGAGAGCTCCGATATTAGTTCTATAAGATGACACAAGGGGGCGGCACCATACGGTGGTAAAGTTTACACAATCTAACACGCCCACATAAACTTTAGTTACCTGTTTTAAATGGCTGTCATATTTACAAGTTTGTTTAACCTCGCTTTAGTTACAGCCTTTGTAAATACATCTGCTACGTTGGTTTCGGTCGGCACATAATTAAAATGTATTTCCCCATTTTGTAATTTTGTTCTCACGAAATGGTACCTTATATCAATATGCTTGGACCTCTGATGTTGCACAGGGTTTTTGGCTAAAGCTATAGCACCTTGGTTGTCAACAAGTAGTAAGACACTCTGTGTTTCTTTGATACCTTGTATATCTTTCAAGAGTTGAGTCAGAAATATAGCCTCTTGAGTGGCTGCTGCCATGGCCATATATTCTGCCTCACAAGTAGATAATGCAACACTTTGTTGTTTCTTACTTTTCCATGATATTAGTGGGCCTTCTTCAGACATTTTGAATCCGTACCCAGTAATGCTTTTTCTATCTTCTGAACTACCCCAATCTGCATCAGAATACCCGTATAGGGCTAAGGGGACTTTTGACTTACAAAATACCAGACTGTAGTTGGTAGTACCTTTCAGATAACGCAGGACATGTTTGGCCATGCTTAAGTGGCTCTGCATTGGGTTGGCCATATATTGGGACAGTTTTGTCACGGCATAACATATATCTGGCCTTGTCGCGGTCATACAATAGATAAGGCTACCTACAATTTCTCTGTACACTCTGGTGTCAGCAGTTTCTTGTGCTCCATCGGCACTGGCTTTATCTAAACCTGGTTCACAGGGCGTTGCCCGAGGTTTACAATCATCCATTTTGAATCTAGAAAGAACCTTTTCTATGTACCCCTTTTGACTCATTTCAATGCGGTCTGGCATGCAATTGAACTCTATTCCAAGAAACCATGAGAGTTTTCCCATGTCCTTCATTTTGAATCGGTTACACAAAGAACTTTTTACCTTGTTCAATACATTCATATCACTGGCAGCTATGATCATATCATCAACCCAAATTAGAATAAGAGCTAGAGAACCATTTTCCTCCCTTCGATATACACAAGGGTCTGCTAGTGATTGACTAAAACCATCATCTGTTAGATATGTGTGCAATAGATTGTTCCAGTTACGTCCACTTTGTTTTAGACCATACAGAGATTTGTTTAGCTTGTACACAAGTTTTTCCTTCTTTTTGTCATAGACTTCATAACCTTCTGGTTGCTCAATATACAGTTCACAATCTATAGGTGCATTCAAGTACGCTGTTGTAACATCAACCTGGTGGATAATCATATCATTTTGTACAGCAAGTTGCATCAACATACGCATAGAGGTTATGCGAGCAGTTGGGGAAAACGTTTCGTAATAATCCATATCTTGGATCTGTGAGTAACCTTTTGCCACATATCTCGCCTTATAGCGTTCTGGTCCATTTGGACTTTGTTTCACAGTATACACCCATTTCCCCCCAACTAGAGTTCTACCTTCAGGCAGCTTAGAGGGGACAAATGTTTCATTTTCTTTCAATGCGCTAATCTCGTCATCCATGGCCTTTTGCCATTTACATGAATCAGGGGATGAGATAGCTTGTTGGTACGACTTTGGTACCTCTGATACTCTGTAACAACAATCATAATCTACCAAAGTTACATAATCCTCCAAATGTTTGGGTTTCTTGTGATCTCTCTGAGGATATCTAGTAGGATTACCTGGGTTTTCACCTACATGTGCACCCTCATTTTCCTCAGCAGGTACACCTTCATTTTCTTCATTAGGTACACCTTCATTTTCTTCATTTGGTACACCTTCATTTTCTTCATTTGGTACACCTTCATTTTCTTCATTAGGTACACCTTCATTTTCTTCATTAATTTGTACCTCATTTACCTTTTTGTTATCATTGTGTATTACATATTCATACATTGGTTCAGGTTTGTCCTCAGATACTGGAAATTTCTCAGTGAATTTTACACACCTTACCTTTTTCACAATGTTTTTCTCAGGAAAGTACACAAGATAGGCTGGACTGCCTTTGTCATACCCTACAAATATTCCCTTCTGACTCTGAGCATCTAGTTTCTTTTTGTTTTGCACATAGGCGTAGCATGTGGTGCCAAAGACATGCATGCCACTTACATTTGGTTTTCTATTGGTTAATGCCTCATATGGAGTTTTCTCAAGTCGGGGGTTGTAACATCTGTTACGTATGTATGCAGAAGTCATAACAGCATACGACCACAATGATTTTGGCAATTTTGTTTCAAGAAGCAAACACCTGGTCATATCGAATATAGACCTCCATGACCTCTCTACCTTGCCATTCTGGTGTGGCGAATATGGAGCGGTTTTCTCATGTTTTATACAATTCTTCACCAAGAGAGATTGGAATTCTGAACTTACAAATTCGCCTCCATTGTCTGATCGTATACACTTTATTTTCCCTAGAGGGGCACAATCAGCTATAAACCTTGCAGTAGCTTGGGCTGTGTCAGCTTTGCTTTTCAGAAAATACACTGTAATAGCACCGGAATAGTCATCAACAAATGATAATGTGTATCTAAAACCATCTTTAGCTACTGGTTCAATGGGACCTGCCAGATCAGTATAGACTCTATCAAGTGGGGCCGTAGCCCTAACATCTGGTTCCCTGTTCCTAAACTCAGGCATCTTTCCCAGTGCACAGGTTTCACACTCAAACTCACCTTTGTTGGTTATCTTTATACCATCAGCTACCTGCTCTAGTTTCTTTACATCTTTTGTATTGCAGTGACCAAGTATTTTGTGCCACTCTTCAATTGTGTGATTTCCATTTTTACCTGATACAATGTTGCCAATATAATACAATCGACCATGTGATTCAATTTCGAATACAGTACCATCTGGGGCTTCCAATTTAGCATGATTTGGGGTAAAAGATAGACTGGCACCCATATCAGTTGCACCTTGAACAGATAATATGTCTTGCTTGTAGGAAGGAACATATAAAGCATCCTTAAGGGTTATACTCTGAGGCTTACCATTTACATCATGCATTGTAATATCTGCATTGCCTCGACCTTTAGCTACCCCATTTGAGCGTACTCCATCAGCTAACTCAATATAATGGCGTTCAGGTTGAAATGAATTTTCAAACTCAGTGAATTTGGCCTTATCAGTAATGATGTGGGTTGTTGCTCCACAATCAACTAATAGGCGACACACTTTATCCCCTGGTGGGTCATATACATCTTCAGAACTTACACTCAACTTAAAGACATATGTATGGTTGTCCCCATCCTTTTCATATTGATCATTACCTTCTCTATGAGAGAGGGATTTAGCAGAATCTTTCTTACGACAGAAATTAGTGTCATGTGTAGTTGATTTACAATTTTCACACCATCTACCTTTTCTCTTTTTGCTTTTACACTCAAACGATTTGTGACCTGGTTGTTTACATGTATAACAGGTAATTTTACTCTGTGACTTAGCTTCAGTGTGGTAGGTCTTCATGACATTATCTTGGCTTGAATCATCTGGTCGGGACAGGCATTTCTCAGTCTCTTCATAGTTTCTCAAAGCAATTTTGAAATTAAGAATGTTCACAGCAGTCTCCTTCTGACTGATGACAGTAGAAAATGTCTTGTATTCAATGGGTAGGCCCTTCAGCATCATAGCAATGAGTAAACTGTCACTAACTGTCTCACCTGCATCCTTGAGTGATGCACCAGCTGTCTCAGCCCTGATTATGTAATCAGTAATGTCCTCCTCAGATTTCTTCCTAAGTGAGGTCAGCTCTGTGTAGAGAGAGATGATCCTTGGTTTCCCTCTTCCAAGATATTGGCTTCTCAGGATCTGTAGTGCTTCCCTTCCTTTGTCCTTAGCATCCCTCATGATTAGAGATAAGCTTCTATCATCTAAGAATTGGACTAATTCTGCAAAGGCTTCTGCATTCTTGTCAGCATCTGGATCTTCAGCTGCAGCCATAGTAATCACATCATACAGTTTCTGTAACCTCATATATCCAAGGAACTTCACCTCCCACAGCTCATATTTCCGTTCATCACCATCAAAGAGCAAACGATGCCTGGGCCCATAACCTGTTGAGGCCATATTGCTTGTATTGATGATGGATGGAGGTGGATTACTATTCAGAGTATATAAAAGACATGAGGCTTTGTTGTATCGTCATACCGGAAGAGGAAGAGCAGTTTATTTATTCTCATGAGCACAGGAGAGTTCCAATGAGCAAACAGGAGAGCTCCGATATTAGTTCTATAAGATGACACAAGGGGGCGGCACCATACGGTGGTAAAGTTTACACAATCTAACAAAGGTTTGGGAGCTAAACCCTAACTTAGGGTTGCTTGTTGCTAACCCTAACTTTATTTGCCCCCTGCCACCGTTTCCCAGAGGAAATGGTCATAGAAGAAAAGACATTAAACCAAATTGATGTAACTGATATGTCACTGGATACTTAAAAGACAGGTTTGACCCTGCCATGTGTACATTACTCTCAAAGGTGTAACATGTACATGTGAAATGATGAACATTGGATAAAGATCTTATCAATCATCTCATCTGAGACTGCCCACTCCCACATTGGATACAGATCTTGTCTCAATCATCTCATCTGAATTCTCCATGTGTGTTTATTATCTCAATTTTTGGCAATGTGCATGCGCAAATTGGAACCGTGCAAGGGTATATTGTTGCCGAGTGGGATATTCCGCTGGCAAAATGCATGGCAGTTATAAATGGGTATTATCATAATTCTAAGTGGGAGGAGGAACATAATCTTTTAATCAATAATTTCTTTGTGTGCAGAAAAAAGCAGCATCCTCCTTAAATCTCCAAGTAAAGTTTGTTCTTATATAATCTAACATTTTTCTTATATGTGATTTAATATGGTCCAAACATACCAGATTTATTTGTTGTGTTGTGCATGTCAGGTCGAACCTGATCATTATTCTACTTGCATTTCTATTATTTCTTTTTCATTTATTTCATTTTTATTTTTCTTAGGAACCACTGATTTTTTTGTGAGCATTCATGGTTATAAGTAGTGCTAGGCTTCTCTTTAAAGCTGCACTCTCAGTTAATGTCAGTCAAAAACTGAACATTTTCTACTTTTTGTTCAATTTTTTCCCAACCCATTTAAAAGTCGTAAGACCAAAATTTTGAAGGATTTTGTCCAGTTGTTTTTACTAAAGGGCTTCAATTGTATTTGGAGGACCTGCCCAGATCTTTCTTGTGATGACTTTACTTATTATCACTCACAGGCGGAATTTGGTAAGATGTGTTTTGTTGTAATAGGTGCGAATGCAGCTTTAATTAGCCTTAGAAATGGACCCCAAAATTATTGTTATAGCTTTATAGGCTATAGGCATTCCTGAAGGATTATTTGAGAAATGCATGGTGAAATAATATGGTGTTATTGCCTGATACAGATTTCAACAATTGTATGAACAAACATAATGTATTGTTTTCTCATAATGTATCTGTAAAGTGCCACCTATTCCCAATTACATCTTTAGGAGTCTAGTAATGCAGCGTTGGATTTATGATGAGTGCAGATTTGTAAAATCAGTGATCCCCAGCGCCCCTTTGTTTATTCTTAAAAGAGTATCAAAAGTGATTAAGGAAGAAGCGCATGGTCAAGGAATTGGAAGGCATACACAGGAGTATGTGCAGCAGTTGGGAAGAGATGATCTGATTGCCATGTCCTCTTTTCTGGGTGAGCAGCAGTTGATATCACTGTGCATGGATGCAAAAAAATAGTAATGTTTGCTGCCTAGCTGACCTTCTTTGGTTATAACCTACTAAATTGACAGTGAATGGGGCTTAGTTTGTCTTCTGTTCCTTAGTTAGTAATGAGAACTTACTGAGAACATTATTCTTTCATGATTTCATTTGCATACTAAAGTTATAGAGGTGCGTCCGAAAATATGGCCCTATGCGGCTCCTGGTTGAACTATTAGCCAGTGGTCATTCTCATATGAATCTATCAGCAGTGGTCCCCCTAGTGTCTTTTGTCTAAATCATTTCCATAATTTTCGCATAGGTTCTAGGGATTACCATGACAAATAAACATTTTTCACTGTGGGAAGTATAATCACAATCATATTGATGCACGAATATCAATGTGAAATGAATGGCATCAGCCAGACCAGCCACAAAAAGTAGACTACATGGTCAAGATATGATTTTTTGGATTTTTTTTGTGGGATATGACCTCAAATAAATGTGTAGCAAATCTTAACTAATTTGGACTGGACATTTTTTTATTATTCCTTAAAACGTGAAAAAAAAACACATTTTCTCATAGACTTCCATAGTAAACCACCGTTTTTTACAAGTTATTCTACAAAAGAACCTGGGGAACATGTCTTTTTTTTCATTTAGTTGTTTCTTCTGTAGTGAGGAACAGTCCCTGAACGTTTCATGGCAATTGGACTGGGCGGTTTTTTTCATTGAACTGTCCTGTACACCTTTAAAGTTAAGATATCATAACACTGTAAGTGTAGACCATTGAGGGGATGATGAATGGTGTCACATAAAATCACATCTGGAAAAAAATGAATCAAAAGAATATTTAGTTTGAATATGCTATTACAAGAATATTCATTTGTTTAGACAATGATTAAATAATCAAATAAATAGATCAAGAAAATGGTTTTAGATATTTGACTACCACAAAGGTTTGACCATCAATTCATATTGGTGCTTTATTTCTAAAGGGAGGAATTCTTGAATTAACCAAAGGTTTCATTTAGTTCTCACAATGCCTCTGCTTCATCCTGTCATGGATTACAACAGCAAAATAATGTACATAGTGTATAACAATTATTCAGTATCTAAACACACTGTGCTTGAATTACCTATGTAATAATACCTCTTATTTGAGGTTGCTTTGCAAATGTATCTTGCTTTCCCGCTCTTTGTTTAACTATTTCTATTATAATGCCTTTGCACATTTAGGGGAGTAGCTTTGGAAAGTTACAATTAAGACGCAAAACTCGTTCAGAGCATTTTTCTCACCTCCCCAGAATTCTTCTAGAAACATGTAATTTGTAATATTCTTTCATAGTTAATGCAAATATATGGTAAAACTGTTATCATATATCAAGTTTCATCATCAAAATATATTTTCTTTGAACTGTTGAATAATGTATTGAAATAAGTTATTGATGATTGATGTTAATGTCTAAAGATTAGAGATTAGACCCAATAAAAGCTATATTCAGCTCTCCAAACGTGGACCTACGCTCTACTCGAGTTATTATTACACAAGCTAGCGAGATCAACTAGACTCAACACGATCCATGAGAATCTACATTAGCCATTACCAGTGATTACGCAACTCCCTATTATATCCGATATAGAGGTAATTCATGAAGTGTCGGTCACCCAGCTCCCCAGCATAAAGATCGACATTTACATTAAGAACCATTATTTATGTGCTACATCTTCTTGGCTGGACGTATATTAATTCATTGTATGTATTTTTCCGTTTATAATGAAGCAAACAAACCATTTCTAATGGGAGATGAACCTACTGAGTTTGATTGTGCTATCTTTGGGATGTTGGCCCAGGCTTTGTGGCAAATGCCAGGCTCTATTCAAGAGAAAACAATGAAAGGTAAGTCGTCGTTTGCAAAGAATTCACAAGAGATATAAAATGCATTGCCCAGTATAATGAATAATATATATATGTCGTTATATTTAGTATGTACACCACAAAGAAATCTATCTTACTTATGACATGTCCAGGGATTGTGGTGAATAATGATCTAGTATGCATACAGGTTTACATCCCTTTATAGCCTACTAAAATATCATTTTCCATAACTACATACTTTATATTGGATGAATTCTTTCAGAATGCAATAACTTGGAAGACTACTGCTTGCGTATGAAGGAAAAGTTTTGGCCTGATTGGGATCAATGCAACACTGCAGGTGGTACCAAGAAAGCAACAGCCTGAGAAGGATTTCTCAGCTTTTCAACTGAGACGAAAGTCCGACTCAGAGGTCAAGTCTGACGCTTACCCCTTTGTGGAGACTGTCCAAGAGCAGCATGTGGAATATTGTTGGACCTCTAGTATTTATGGCTGGTAGCTTCATGTGAAAATGTATCGTTGTCTTTGTCATAATTATATATTTTATGAGACAATAGTTACTTAAACTCCAGTATTCAAAATGAGCTATCTGTAGCAGGTATGTGGTTTAATACTAATGGTTTGTATGATTTCACATGCAAAAGCATCATAATTTGTGCAGTATAGGTAGACGGTATGTACTTTTTACAGTAATACCTATTAGACTTACAAAGTTTGTTAGATTGACATGGACATGCTGTTGCTTACTATTTTCTGTAATAAAATGAAATTGAAAGATTGCTTTGACTCAAGTGAATTCCTAAACTGAACGTATCCTCAGCCATAGGAGCCTACCACCCATCTTGCAAATGAAAAGGGGAAACTCAGAATATTGTTCTTGCTGTAACAATTCTTGCTTCAATATTATAGATTTAATCCCCATCTTATTAATATAATTATGAACTACTTTCTTAAACGATCTAAAAAAATAGGACTTAATATCTCTTGCTATTGATATCTCTTGAGTACCCCAATTATATTAAGGAGTACCCCAAGGCGGTCATCTGGGACCTATTGTCTCTTAATATGCATCAATTATTTGCCAAATATTTACAAATTTTAAATTCCATCGAACTCCCTATAAACTTCACACTATATGCTGACGATACTGCCTCCACAGTCACTGGTGATGATATCATGGAATATTTGTTAATAACTCAAAGTGCTGCCAATCAAATCAACGATTGGATGACTTGTGGATATTTTGATGTCCGAAAAGATCTTGGATTTGGGATATTCTTCAAAGTAGACGTCTCTCAGTTTGAATGGAGCAGGATATGGCTTTTCAAGGGGGTAAATAGGAAATACCATAGAAGAAATAGGAAACAGGTGTTGGGATATACTTTTCTGTGGCGGATATCTTAGAGAAATAGTGGAAAAGGAGGCTGAAATGGATAAATCGCCACTGAAATGAAACTTTTTGTTGTGGAAATAGTTAAATCTGCCTGGAAATAGGAAGTGAGAATTTGTGGTCTGTGAAATAGCTTGTACCAAAGATGAAAAGACACATTGCCACATTGGCACAATTTCTACTATTGGACGCAACAGATGAATGAAATCTCATGTGTAACCAGCAGGCGCACACACAGAGACAATTAAAACGAGACGATTTTTAGCAAATCTAGACAATACCGCGCTCATAAAAAAATTGTCCTTATGCCTATTCTTAGGCAGTTTTGTCTCGAAATGTTGAAGTTTTGTCTCGAAATTTATAATTTGGAGACAATTTTGCCATAGATTGTTAGATTGACATGGAGATGCTGTTGCTTACTGTTTTCTGTAATAAAATGAATAGATAGATTTGAATTTAACCTGGGCAAACAAGTAAGCAATCAGTCATGAATAAAGGTTTTTTGAAACTTTCAAGACTTGAGACAATGTCTAGGCAAAAATCTTCAATAAAATCCCCGACTTCAAGGACAATCTCCAAAGGTGTGCACATATTAAAAGTCAGATTGACCTTGTCCTTGAAGCCTGATTATGTATTTGTCCCCGGTCTCTTAAAATTAGACACTGTATTGTCTTTTCAATTTTTGTCCTTATTTGCGGTAGTTTTCTGGCAGTTGGCGGTAGTTTTTCGCATAGAGAAACAATCTATTTTGACTTCAAGATTGTCCTTGAAGCCGGGGATTTTATTGAAGCTTTTCGCCTAGACATTGTCTAAAGTCTAGTTTTTTATGTGCGCGGGCCCAGGTCGGGCTTCTATCACCTAGTACCATTCTTTCTATCAGTATGTAATCAAAAATTTAAGGGGTGTTCGGAAGAGCTGTGACAGTCACAGACAATATTCCTATTCCATTCTTTTATTCAATTTGTATGACAACGATTGTATATGTGAAATGGAAATAAAATCTTATAATAATAATAAAGTTACACGACCTACCTTTGAAAAGGTTAAAGATTCTCCACCCTACCAAGGATCAGTTATCTGGAATAATATTGGAAATTCATTAAAAGAATTCCTAAAGGAAAGTAATGCTTGGTTCACGTGAGAATATGAGATAGGTAATTGATTAAATTCAAGAAATTAGCGACAGTATGATGTTAAACCGAATAGTAGAGAAATAGTATGTATATTATATTCTGTAATTCACGTGGAGGGAAAATAAATGTGTATTGGTCAATCAACTATGAAGCAGTTACATTATCTGATCATTATTATTGCAAGAAGTAATCAACTTAAATATTAATGTATGTATATGTTTTTGTAAATTTCTTTGAATGAGCTCTATGAGAATATCATATAAATATGAAATTAGACTCAATAGATAGAATTTGGTGCATCATATGGGGCAGTCCTTTTATTCACCCCTTACCTACACGCTAAACGCGGACCTCTTTAAATTACGGAGATTTGCTGGAAATTCCCCTTCATTTTCTGCGTAATCCTTTTCTTGCGTTTTTTTGTAACTCCGTTATTTTGCAAGTGAGAAAGCTAGATAGATCTCCTAATCCCCGGTGTGCGGTGGTGCGTTAAGAGTTGGCGCGTCTGGGGGTGTGCGGCAGTGCGTGAAGGAGTGTGCGCTCACTCATGACGAATGTGCGCTCACCCATGACGGATTGTGCGCTCACCCGTGACGGCCCCTGGACGCAGTACCACTGGGTGTTGTGGCTTCTAATTTTGCTCGAATTTGCGCTATATATAATATATTATTGTGCAGCCTATACTGGCTGAATTTTACTTGCATCTATTACATGCATATATATATTATTATTATCTGGCATATCATGGAGCGATCTGGCAAATGGAGCTACGGTAGACAATACAAGGACACAGGTTGCTTTCATTATGATTCTGTATTTATTCAGTTTGGAATCATTCAGATCACATAGATTATACAGGCAACATATATACAAATAAACAACTCCCCCACGATACTCCGACGGAGTATGCCTTTAAAAGAGCTAGGAACCCAAAATATAAGGACACTCCCAATAGAAACAGAAGAAATTTTGATTCCCCAAGATTAAAAACCCCTCGTTTTAGAAATAATATACCAATGGAATGCTGTATTTTGGAGGACGTTTGAAAACTTTTACATTCATCTAATAACCTTATTTCAGATGATGATCTACGAACTTGTATCCCCGAGTAAATAAATAAATAAATAGATAAATAAATAAAAAAATAAATTAAATAACTAAACAAATCAATAAACTATTAGAGCATCGTTGAAATTGGAGATAATATTGTTGCGTTGTTGCATTGCATCTCAAAGAGTTCCATCGCTGTTTTGGAAGGCATCATGCATAGCAAACCGCTGGTAGAAGGTTGTTACTTTTGCTGGAACATTACAGGACGACCCTGTTCCCTTCTGGGGGTTGATCCCTGCAAATGCCCTGCAATAAAAATGTCAGATAATCAGTCGACTGGTCACTAAAATCGTTTAAACGAATACTTTTTGTCTTAGTATTGATTCCATAAATCAGTCTAGTTATGACTCCCATTGTGACGCATCTGCATATTTCTACGATTATTATTACCAGGTCCTATGCTGGCGACAAACTTTGTCATTGTTACATTGTTAATTTGTCATTTGATATTGCTGACATAATTACTGGGTATTTCATCTCAATTTTATACTATATTATTTGATTTATCAAGATTAATATGGGCGAAATAAGGCAAAAAATGGAGGTTTGGAAGCATAGGTGTAGGAATCGCACTATTTGACCCTGCCTTCCCAAACTTCATCAGGATAATGTCTGCGCGAATATCTTTTTTTTTTATTATGATGATTTCGCAATTCGGCAACGCATGAAAAGCGCCATCCATATGGTCATGCGTAATTTAATATTGATAGTTTAATGTTTGATAGTTTTATGTTTGTGGCCAATACAAATATTTTTTTAAAAAATTAATCTAACTTACCGTTGGAAGAGGGTGGCTGTATTCGTTGCCCCCTTTGAGTAGTGGCTGTTCGTGTTGAAGTACATAGCGAACAACACAGCTAGGGCGACCGGAAAGCTTCTGATGTTTCTGGACACAATTTGCCCATCAGATGTGATGAGGAATCGGTTGGCGGTCAATGGTGAGTCTCCTGCAATAGAAATTTGGTATCTATTAAGTTTCAGCGAAGTGTATTACCACAGAACGTTGGTTACTCCAGTTGAGCGATTTAATGTTTATACGAAATGTTAACATATTCGCAATAACTACCCATTTGTATTCCATAGTATATATAAATGGGAATCATTTTTTACACATAGTATCGTTTTAACACATAGTGATATTGTTTGTATGGTTTTTTATAGTATTGTTTGGATCGTTTTTATAACATTTAGTAGTATTGTTTTATAAAATGTATTAGTATCGTTTGTATAATATCTAGTAGAACATACCACAGGACACAATGGCAGGTGTTGCTGGAAGGGGGGGAAGCTCAGACTCACATACAGTGGCCTCGGCCTGCTGTAGTATGGAGCCAAGTGGCTCGGCGAAGTGTGTTGCCATCAGGACAAACAGGCCAGGGTAAAAGACAGCATCTGTACCTGTTGTCTGGCGGGCAGTGTCGATCTCAAGCCTAAAATTTAAATTCAATATTGTCAGTCCTATAATTGAAGGCAATATCACAAGATTTAAAATTGAAAGGCAATATTGGCAGCTCTAAAATTTAAAGGTTTTTTTGTTTGTTTAGTGAGTCTTATCGATATACAACCTCATATGCTCGAATGTTACGTAAATCATTCTATTCAAAGGTGTTATGGAACACGTTTTATAAGATTTTTTTTATACATGTATTACAAATAATATAATTTGAATATGTAGCTTCCTATTTAAACTTACAAGACTTCGTTTGTTGACTTCTTGTTCAACGACCTGATGAATCCAATGTAACGGGCCGCCTTCTTTTCATATGCCGAATATATATTACTCAAGATGTTTTCTCCTGCAATAAGTAATAAGTATGTGGTATATTTATGTGTTAGCCATAATATTTATTTATCAAAATACCAGAGGTTCTGCTCCTGGCAATATAGACAGATCAATACAGACAGAATATCCAGCTATCTATATAAATTATTGAAACACTTTAATATCCAGCGATCTATCAATTTGAAAGAGGTAGAATAATTCAGCCAATTTTATTCATTGCGGTTGTACACATTAGTCTGATTTTACATATTTACATAATAGTCTAGCGTTCAGTATACAAGTGGCTAAACATACCAGTTAGCTGCTGGCAATGAAGTAATGCACCCTCCGTGCTGAACATTGATGGCCAGTTCTCTAGCATTTCAGTAGATGCAATGCCTGCATAACAAAGAAAATGAGTATATAATACAATGTAGTGCACATTTAAAACTTTTGCGATGGAACTTGCGAGTAGAAAGTTGTAATCATTTTGTAAGCTAGGTGTATATCAGCACAAGACATTCAATGAAAATACTAATATGTGTAATATATATTGTTTATCTCTCGGAATTCACTGAAAACAATAAGGAATTCAAGGAAAACAATAATGAGTTTAGAACAATATTTAGTAGATTGTATTTACCACTGTTGACATCAACACGTTGCGCGTGGAATGTTTCCTCCTGGAGTCGTAATACAGCCCTGCTGTTTGGGTCTGTGGCATACACCCGTTTCAGTTCCACCCTTTTTGTTTCCAGGGAAGCACTTGTCTCGTTGCTGGGCATCGATGGCTGCCAGCTAACACATCCATACCTGTAACAATGGTTACATATTAATATCATATTTATATCATCCCCGTTGGTTAAATATTAACTAATATATTTATGGTCCACATAAAATTAATTAAAATTACATTACACTAGTGAAAAAGTCCTCGCCGACCAGCAGGATCGACGAGCTGGCGTGATCAATCATGGTCAAGCATGATAATATAACCATGAACATTTTACTGACTCATTCACCAACCCTAAATTAACACCACTCATTACTAAAATACTCACTTGTCTGTCACCTTGACCCTTTTGGTTACAGAATCTTGTTCAGGCATAGAGCGCTTGGTGCTGCTAACCGCGTCTTGTACAAGTCCCCGCCGGAGATTGTCTAGTCGCCGCATGAAGCGATTGAGGATGGCCTCGCAACCATCCCCAAACACCTTCCCATCATCATGGTCCGCTAGCAAGGGGAACTGGTGTATCAGCCGTTTTGCCAAGATTCTCATCTCTGGTCTTCGTGCTTTGGGCTCTACCTATGAATAAATGGGACAAATCAGAAATGGGATGAATTATTATGTATGGTATTATGTGTATTGCTGAATTATTTAATCACACATACATGAGAATTCAATTCACTTTTTTCCTCCTATATATTATCCATATTTGTCCCTTATATAGTATCCATATAAGTATTTGCTTCTGTATTCTTAACTGAATTGCAATTTAAATCAATTTAAATATAAACTACGTTCTTTTATCCAATTTACCAATACATACTCAATACTCATATAATGAATCATAGGATCTCTTTACCTCCTTGGCCTGATCAACTACCAGTTGTACGAACAACCGGACATCCCTAGCCCTAGCTCTCTGCTGGAGACGTTGGGCCAATGCCGAGGGGAGTTCAAACTGGACTCTGTCGGTCCATGAGCGCTTCCTTCGTGGTGGTGGGACGTAGGAGCTGCAGACAGCTGGTTTCGTTGCAGCAGGATCGGTTGGACCCGATATGTAGTGGAAGTCCTGGAAAACCTGTGGTGCAGTGTTTTGCCCTAGTGGTGCAACGTGTTCTGGGCTGACCCGCTGTTGTACCTCTGGCGATGGTGTTAGGGGGGGGGAGTGCGATACGACAGGTTGTGGAGTAGGCGGCTCAGGTTGTGGAGTAGGCGGCTCAGGTGACAGTTTAACTGGGGAATACAGATAAATAAACATCAGTTCTAAGAAAACATGAATAGTTCATAATAGTTAAAATAATGATTTGATACAAACAGCAATACACATATTATTTCATGTGTGAATGGGCAAGTATTATTACCTTTCAGTTTCTGCATAAACTTTCTCGCAGGTATTGTTTTCAAGAGGGACTCCAGGTCTGACACCTCGAATAACAGGAGATCCTCATGCGTTTCTGCCCCCCCGTCTATGAAAAGCTGGTCCAGCTTGTTCACCATATCGCTCTGCAGGTTGGGCATAAGCTCCGTAATCAGTGCCTCGAATGCCATCTGAAAGAACAAATGTTATTCATACATTTATCAATATTATTCTGTTTGCTTATATTTATTTATTTATTTATTTAGTAGAGCACAAAGTATCACGTTGGGGGTACTGCACTGGAATACTATCTGAAAAAAACATTTGTTTTTTATACATTCATCAATATAATTCTGTTTGATTATATTTTATAATAGTGGAGAGAGAGAGAGAGAGAGAGAGAGACAGTACAACTTATCCCATTGGGGGTACTTCACTGGAATGCCATCTGAAAAAAACAGTTGTTAATTACACACTTTTTTTTACTTCATTTAAGGCCAGTACATTAAATTGGGAAATTATAATATGAGAAAAAACCGAAACTGTTACCCTACCCAGGTGTTTATGTGCGTTGCCTAATGCTACCTTATGGGTGTTAAAATACAATTATGAAAAAGACATATATACTAAGCAGAAACGTTACACATACATACGACATTCTATTTTGTATGAATAAAGGAATACCTTGTTTAGGTTATCATGGCTGATTACCAAGAATCGTACACAAATTCTATTTGCTCTCTTCACCGTATTGCTCATTCAATTTATTATCTGGTGAGATAAGAGCATTACATTCTCTGTTCATTAGAAACAAATCAATATTATACAGCTTGAATTATTTACAAAAATAGCAAAAAAAATAAATGAACAAGGAACGAACATCCTCAAAGGGGATGGGGCCTTCCAGGTCGCACAACAACTTATGGTCAGTCCCACCCCTCATGTAACTGTCTTCATCTCTATATGCGAAGAAAGGACATTATACTAAACACATTGACAGTGAGAGAGATAGGGAGAGCGAGCACAGACTAGATTGAGATAGAGTGGTAGAGTGAGAGAGAACACAGGGAACACAAAGTATCACATTGGTGGTACTACACTATGCTTGGGAACGAGGTATGCAATATGATTAATAGTATAAAGTTCCAGTGGCCAAGCATCAAGGAGGGAGTCGGTGCTGATACATAGGGTGTCTTCCTTCTGGGGGGACCGGATATAAAGGTGGGTGTATGGCAGAGTTTCCACACTGAACTGCTGTAGAAGTAGGTAACAGCAGTCTCCGTCTTGCAAGGCGAACATGATCTCCCCAACCTTCTCCCAAATCTCGCCCTCCACTCTCAACACTACATACTGTCCACTGGTGTAGGTGATTCCCCTTGAATTGACTTTTGTTGCTGCACTGATTGGATTGGAACGAAAGTCAAGATCAGCTTGTTCAACTGCAAGTTGTATATCGGTAGAACATCGGGAGGGCACAAATAGTTCATCATCAGCCATCACTGGCCCACCCTCTGTCAAGTTATGGTCGTTGTATGCTTGGAGAACCTGATGTTTTTTGGCGAGGGATTTACTAATGTTACGGTAGTTGCAGTTCCTATTGGCTATTTTCTTGAAGTAGGAATGTTTGGCTTCAAACCGGAGTGTCCACGAATGTTTGAGTGGCCCGAAGTGAAAGGTGAGGTTGGCATAATGGGAAAGATAATGGTGTTTAGGTTTCATGGTGTTGTTGGGGAAGAGGGTCTGTCGGAGTTCTAAGTATTCTTTGATGAGCGAGTCCATGTAGTACACTTGTCCATGGGAGATCTTTGGGGCCATCAGATAGAGGACGATGCCCTGAAGGTTTTCAAGGAGGAGCCACACATCATCGTTCTTATCGCTTACATAGGTGCCAAAAAGGAGGGGCATGAAACGAACAAAGTTATATACCTCCATTGCCTGTCCACTGATGCGTTTAGCTGTTGGGGAGATTGTAACTGGTGCGGATGCATTTTCACTGCCACGGAAGGGGAATTGACGAATCTGTTGGTTTAATTGTTCCAAGGTAAAGGACTTCTTTACTTTGATGAAATAATTTATACACAGCCACACATCCTCTTTCACAACCCCCTCGAAGAGGTCATGGCCAAGACATGGACAAAGGCCGGGCGTGGCGGAATGGAAAGAGTCCAGCTCGTTGAAGACACAACCACGTACCACACCGTTGCTGGGAGTTTCTTGTCTTGTTGACCTTGCAACATCTCTGTTGTGGGTGGCAGGGGTTCTTTTGCGGCCAATTTCCGCAGCATCATCAGTAAATTTGGCCCTGTGGATGTCGCAGAATCGACAGATGTATGGCGCATGGCTGAAGTTGGTCTGGAATCCCCCAAGCTGGTGCTGACCTAAGTTGTCCCCGGCGATGCAAGCTAAGCCAACAGATAATCTTCTCCCATTTACACACAGTCCATTTAATTCAAGGTCCCTTAAATCCTCAACTAGAGGCCTAAAAATAGCGTTCATTCCAAATTCAGAAACATGTTTGTCATAACACAGAATGGCGAGTTGCATATTGTCACGTTTCGAACGGTTCTCTGGAAGTATGTTTAGTAGGGTGAAGTACACCCCCAAAAGCTTGTGATGTGTCTTGGCTGACCCCAGTACATTGACCACCTCAAAAGCATCTTGGAACAGTAGGATCTTAATGCATGGTCCATTTTGCCGGTTAAAGTAATCATTGTCCTTACACAGACGGCCATCTGTGACATCTTTGAGCACACACTTTTCGTTTGTTGGCACCGCCTCACATTGCGCCATTACCTTTGGGTTGTCAAGCATTGCAGAAAGAGTGTTTTTGATGGGGATATATTGCATATGACTGTCTTTATTGTACTTGTCAGGGCCAAAATGGATAGTTACTGGTTCAACAAATTTGAAGTTGGATTTGTAGAAATTCAGTCTCTTGTGTGCGGTGCTGAAGAAATTTTCGTTGCACTCTGAGAAAGGGTCAGGTTCACTCACGACATTCATAATCGCATCTCTGGCATCAGGATTCAGTTCTAGACGTTGGACAACATTAGACACACGGTCCAATCTCTGTTGAGTGCTTATTTGTGAACAGGCACTGAATTCACTGACGATGGAATCTATGGTGGTTTTGGGGACAAGTAGTTTTGCTTCTAGCCTCATATAGAAAAGAGCCATGTTGTGCGAAACTAAGTCGTCATCATAGTCAATGTCACAGTTACTATCCATGTCATAATCATCACCAGTTTCATTGACGCACTCACTTGTCTGCATTTCATGTCGTGGAGAAATGTCTGAATTCTTGTGTTTGCGGGTCTTGTGGATGCGGAATGCATTCAGAGTGCAGAAGGTAAGCCCGCAATCTTTGTATGGGCATGGCACCGTACGTCCTTCCTTCAGATGGTCTTGTAGATGTTTAAGGAGGCGATCATTTCCCGTCACATGCTCACCACACTGGGGCAGGGGGCACACTAGACTGACGTCAAGGTTGGCATGACCATTGGTAGGGAAAACCTCATCACGATGGTGGCGGTAGACATGAGTTTCAAGGCCCTTAGATGACCTCAATTTCTTGCGACAGCCGTCGTAGGGACATGGGACACAAAAGTTACGTTCATTTCGGTGGTGATGGCAATGTTGCACATACTTCGGGAGCGACGGTAGTTGAACGGCACAGATTGGGCAGTTGAAGCTCGGCATTTTGGTAGGTCAATCTGAAACGAAATGAAAAACTCATTTAATGAACAACTCAATTAATTGTAAATATTGTAATAGTTTCATTGCTTCAATCAGTTCTGAATGACAAAAATTGGTTTAAACAGTTCAACTTACCATGGGAGGTCTGATGAATATCTGTATGCAACGATCGCGTACAAAGAGATAGGGTGAGAGCAAAGCAAGGGTACATACAGATAAGGTCATATCAAAGTGAGGCCAGGGTACATACAGATAGGGTGATATGTCTCTACATAACGTGTTAAATCGAAGTAAGGGTGATATATGTCTCTACATAACATGATCAATAGAAGTAAAGACATAGAAATAGTACAGACAGAAGATCTTAATATAAATAGATAGAATCTTTTATAGTAGAGACAGTCATCAAGAGATAAACATCATCTGTTATAGTAGAGACAGTTAAACATCATAACATGGCAGTTAAATATCATAACATGGCAGTTAAACATCATATGTTAAACATCATAACATTATATAAACATTATAACATTATAATACATCAATTTCATTGATGTCCCGGCTGTCGCCATGTCCTGGGAGCTGGTTAGATGATTTGCAATATATTGACGTCATGTGAAACCTATGTATACTTGGTAGCTTATTAAACATCTTAATACTACTGTTTGCAACATAGTGGATTAGGTTAATGTTAAATAACATGCATAAAATAAGATACACTCAACGACAGTTGAATCAAAGTTTGTGATGAGAAACTTCATAGTTAAGAAAACTTAGACAAGATAATTTCATTGGAGACAGTCGGTCTCTGGGTTATGTTGCACACTGGTACTAGATAACTTATTAACTTCTTAGTACTAGATAACTTATTAGTAGTTATTACATGGTTGTCACGTAAGTTCAATCTCAAAATCCATTACTGATTAAACAATTTGCATGCAATTTTAAAGACCCACTGACACTGACTGAAAAAATATGGCCTTATATACCCCCCCCCCCCTCCCAACTGTTGCCTTTGCCAGATCAGATCAAGATTAACATTGAAGTCTATGAGGAAAATTATCGATCATCTTCATAGTAAAGAAACCTCTCAAAAATCTAAACTAAAATGAAATCTAGCAATAATCCATTTAAATAAGACCTTGGTACATCATATGGAAGCCATTTGGAAGATATATAACCCCCCTGGCTGCATAAAACAGCCATAATTTTCGTCGGAAATTCCTGGTAAATCCTAAATTACCTAAGAATTAAAAAATGGCTAACCTTCCTCTATCATGTTAACACTGAAGTCTATGGAGAAACATTTGTAAATCGAACATCGTCATAAATAAACGATCTCAGAACCATTTGTGACCATCAGCATTCAAATCGTGGCAAAACACATCATATGTATTAAGTTTGAAACCAATATTCTCAATATTTTCACCGTTTAGAACAAAAAATTATCCACTGAGTGAACGTCGCCGAATACGGCTACGAATAATAGTGATTCTGTGACTACTGGTTTTAACTACCTTAGCCACTTTAAAACTGGGAATCGCTGCCCAAAATATCTAATAATTCCCTACTAACTAATAATATCTCCGAATAATCTAGTTAAATATAATATTTGCCCATCCTATTCTTTGCCATAAAATCAGTGTATACTACCTATGTAAATGGTACTTTCTGTACTGTACATTTCTATACGGACAAAATACTAAGGTTCACATTGAAGGTGCATTTATGCCATCAGCTATAATCAATACTGGTTTAATAAAATCAATACTGGTATAAAATACCTTCCTGACGTCTAAAATATCCAGAATACACAAATTTATATCAGGCCGATGCTCATAGTACAATGTGCGTCGATTGGATGTAAAGTTGATTATGAGGTAGCACCCATTCTACAATGAATACAATTATCAATTATGTTTCAAACAGTTTCGAAAGCTTTTCTAACAAACCTCTCCCTCTCCCTACCCTGCCCCTCCCCTTGCAGTTATTCACTATTGGTGACACAATGTAATTGTATACTTATTACAAATATCCTATACTGTTTCAAGTTATTTAAAAAATACCAGTCAAGTTATACATACAATCAAACCAATGTTCTTTGTTTGGTCGTTGCTCATATTTATAGGCCTAGTATCGTATATACCCTTAGAGAAGGAGGTCGGAAATCTGACAAACAGAACATACCATTACATATAGGCCGTATTAAAGTATTAAATTCTAGCTCTGCCTATACTTCGGATGGGATAGTATTCTTAAATATACATAATAACAAATATAACTGTGCATGTATACATAGAAAGAGGTAATATTTCTTAATGGTAGGAAGTCTGACCCATACGATTAAGGAAAATTGGAAAATGTACCTGCTCTTTTCAGACAACTAATAGCTTGTTATTATTATTATACAACGGGACATATAGGGCATACAAGCATTAAATCAACAGATATATATTTACAGTCATGATATTATATACCAATTCCTACCATGTTTACCTCGATGTGGGACTACCTCCTAAAGTCTAATATGTCATATATTGGAAATATAGGATTTTGCACAAAAAGAAATACTAAAAATGAATCTCTTCTCGAAATCTTACAGACACTACCATATCACATAAGAGCTATATATATATAGCCACCACCGACGGTACCCATACATAAATAGGCCTAGCTACATATAGGCCTACATATGTTCATACATATGCATACAAACATAGATAGTTATTCCTCTCTGAAGATCCCAAGGCCTAAGTTTACAGAATCAACTCGTCTTGTTGTCAATGATATTATTCTCTACCATCTAGATATAAGCAATATGCTCTACCCTATATGAGGCGATATGATAAAGAATCAACAATTCATTTAATCTATTTAAAGAAAACTAAAAATTGCCCCCACAAGAAGCAGCTCATAGGCAAAACAGCACAATTGGAAAATCTGACCCAAAGAGCCCAATCTCTGCACCCACTGCCAAATTTGCCAAATCTCAAAAATTCTTGTCGTACATAAAATCTCTAAAAATCTCCTACTGTATATTATTGACCGAACTAAATCTCCTACATTCAAAGTCAACCATTATCATAGAAACACTAGAGCTAATGATGCCCCTGTCTTGAAATCGTATCGAATCAAATCCACGAAAAATCCTATCATTTATATTTAAGTAGTGCTATCAACAGCAATTACCATCATCTCTCCTTGGTAAAAAATGATATTGAATAGGTCTGTCTATGTATTCTTTTTGTATCTTGGGCTGACGGAACTAATCACGAAAAGGGGAGTCGGCAACCCAAGTTTAAATAAAATCTTTAACAAAAAATAAGGTACAAAAACTTCAAAACAAAGTTCTACGATCAATACTAATGATATCAACCAGCCAACGGTTGAAAATCATGATACCATATTGAGTTCTGAATGAATAACATATTGAGTTCTGAATGAATAACATATTGAGTTCTGAATGAATAACATATTAAATATATCATTGAATATATTGGACATACATAACCTCCTAAGTGAACCTCCTATTGAATATATAACCTCCTATTGAATATATATCGGACTGAACCTCCTCTTGAATATATCGGACTGGACATACATAACCTCCTAAGTGAACCTCCTATTGAATATATATCAGACTGAACCACCTCTTGAATATATCGGACTGAACATCCTAAGTCATAGGCCTACCTCCATAGTGATTCATATTTATGTGGTACAGAAAAACACTCCCCTGGTCTAAATTGCCCATTTAAATCTCCTAGTCTATCGTCCTAAAACAATCTATCGTCCTTACACAATCTACCATCACAATTTTCCCTACATGACCTGAAAGGATTTTCCCTGGGCTAGGGTAAATTTCACTGACTTTTAAGTCGGCAACCCTGTAATGTGTACTATATTGGCAACCATGTAATATATACTATATACAATAGAACATGTAATGTCCAGGGATGCAAGATGGGGTATTCATAATTGACGGAAAGGGTTCTGAGCTGTACTGGTGTGTTTTGAGGTCAATGAATAGACACTAAAATAGATGATTTACAAAGCATATATTGATCGAAATAATGCTAGTCAACTGTCCGTCAACTGAAGGACAACTTGCATCACCTGTAAGGTCCAACATGAAAAATAACAACCTACCCTAGGTACGGGAAGAAGTGGTCCTTCTTAGAAGTTCTAGAAGCAGTGGTCCTTCTTAGATGCACTGGATAGCGTTAAGACCACTGGTTGTTGTAGTTGTCGATGTAGTTCAAGGTCGTTGTAGGTGCAGTTTAAGTTGTTCGTACTAAGCTCTGGTGAATACTGATTATGATCGAGGACTGGGGCGTTCTTTATACTAAGCTGCTAAGCGATCGGGCCAATGAGCATAGATTAACACCCCAAAGTCGTGCCCACTAAGGCTGACTAATTTTGCTTAGAAGTCACTTCTAAGCTAAACATCTAAGCGAATCCCCCATCACATCAGAGCGAATCCCCATCACATCAGAGCGAAGCCCCGGCACATCTAAGCGATTCCCCATCAGATCAAAGCGAAACCCTGTCGCTCAGTTCACCTGACCTGGAGCACACACCCCTAAGTCACACCCCCTTGACTAACCCTGTGATACGTTGTTGTTTCGCCAGGCCGGGCTAAAATAGCCTGGCTTCCTAGGTCAGAAAAGCCGCATCATACAGACTAAAAAATTAATGAAAATTGTTTCCCCTAAAATGACTAGCACTGAACCGCAGCCCGTTGGACCCCGATCAGTAGTTGACGGCCTGTGTGGCCGTATCTCCCGTTGGACATTACCCTAGACCTAGCACTCTCTCTATGCCGGACATTAAAACTGCTGAGATCCACAATCAAATCAAGCCTATGGTACTTACCGCCTGCATATAAACTTACCGACACCAACATTAGTTAAATCCCCTAAGTTGGAGTATTCGATTGGTGTGTATAACTTGATTAGATGAGAAATGAAGTGCACCGACTGAAGTAACCGTTGAATCGAATTCGGCAGCCATGTTACCGGAAGTTGGCATTTTGAAAATACACTGATGTTTATTCTATTTCACGGCCGATTTGTAACCTATATATGATTGTAAGCAAGCAAATTTATCAAAACACAAGTCATATTTTATTAATTGTACTAGCAAGCCATTATATGTAGGCTACAAACATCATGTTGATGATTTCTCTATCGGTCATCATTGCGTTGTAACTGGTAATCCTCTTACTGTGTTTGGCCATTTTTCAATTACGGTTTTTCGTGCTTCCCGCTTCATCATGTAATCGTTGCAGCATCCCCCCATCCCCACACACAGAGAAAAGAATAAAAAGCAAATAAATTAATTCACAACGTTTTTTATTTGCAATTAGTGGCGATTACAAAAGGAGGTCCCAGTTTTTAAACCTTTGTTCCAAGTATTCCCGTGGGTTCCTGGGTTGGTGTTTTCCGAAACAGGCTTAACAATCATATATTATGCTATAGATGATATTGTGATATAGGGCTCTTGAGGACTTAATTAGACAGAGTTTGATATAATGGTAGGGAGTGTTCTATGATATTTCAATTTCATTTACGCAGGTGTGAATAATTTTGCTAAAGGCTTAAAGCCCCACCCCAACCCCCCTGCGCACACTCTATCACGCCCCCACTCCCCTGCACCCAACACACACAAATTACACACCTCTCCAGGTGTGGAAACAAACGCATTGGCCAATTAGTTAGTTCGAATTGGTTTGTAACAATATGGTGATGAAACACCCTACAGGTGATTGGAGGATAGCACACACACCAGCAATCACCCTTAAGTATAAGAGGGTGTTCATCCACCTAAGTAAACCACTCCTTCCAAGAAAAGAGACAAATCCTACACCAATACACTGACGAGAGACAGACATATCACCAAGAATATGGAAAAGTCTTACAAGGAAAGAAAGGTTGATGGACCTGTGAGACAGTACAGGTGCCATGGACAGAATCGAAGGAAAATATACCTGGGCATTCAATATTTGGATAGCCAGGATTCGCAATATGTCTCCTGCTCAACTCCTGCTGTATTACCGGTCAGTGTTTTAATAATATTAGGTCGAATGCATTTTCTACCTTTTTTTTCTCCACCCCCGTTGTTATTCTATTTGAGTGTTTAAACTATCCCTATTACACTTGAATAGTACTCTAAACCCATTTCTTTAAATGATATATAGAAACTACCTGCGTTTGCTCATTGCTTATATATATTAGTGAAAAATATTTTCACTATATGAAGCCCTTAAATTGAACATCATTTTGATATAAAGGTAACAAATATTTCTCTGAACTATTAATCTCGTAATGCTATGAAACGATTCCGTGACTGAATGGACAAACACTTGTATGGCCCAAAAATGGGGGGTCAAAAACCTCTATGGCCCAGTGCTAAATGCTGTTTGGACACCTTCGTTCGCCGCCCCCCGTCAAGGTGTGACAGTTGCTTAAGTTAGAAATAAATAATAAAAGTGTATGCATAATGTTTTGAGTTAATGCTGAGGCTGAGCCCTTATATTTAATATTCATTCGCCTAGAGTGTATATTACGTTGAATTGAATTTTTCATTTGTTGATATTTTCAAATCTACTAGGTCGGATTCAATAAACAATGCACTAAATGAAAGCATATTTTCTGACATTTATGATTAAATTACCTCTTTACAACAATTATTTTTTTACTTAAACAGCTCCCGACTTTGAGAGAAGACTCAGATTCAGACTCTTCGATGCCCAGCCCAAGTCTGATAAAACGGTGCCTACCCTACAAGAGTGGCAAGAACATTGCAACTCGAGATGATAATGTAAGTATTTTTCATGTTTTATAGGCAAGCCTTTATACCTTTCCTATGATGTGTATATTTGTGTTGGTGCAGTGTTCTCACCAGCAAAAATTGACAGTATATCTATATAGGTGGTTCAAACCTCCATCAAGGGAGTGTTTAGGGGGTATGCTCCCCAGGGAATATTTTGGCAAAAATGAGTGCTGATTTTCAAGAATAAGCAACTCTAGGTTTAAAGCATTCTCTCGTAAATGATATTTCTCCATTTTTTCGTAGATCATACCAGGAACTCCCCCGCGTGCCATTACGTCCTGCAGGAAAAGAATCTGGCGTCCACGAAAGGTGGTGCAGAAAAAGACTGTGGGGACAATAACCAAAACAACTATACACCCAGAAAAGCTGATGGTGGCATCCATGCTGGTCCATAACAGCCAGCTACATACAACGATGCATGGCCAACAGAAAGGCACCCAAACGACCATGACAGGGGAGATCTACCTGGGTCAATTATAGTCTTGATATTTATTGATTATCTATATTGACGAGTCTTGATATTTATTGAGGATATTTATTGATTATTTATTGACGAGTCTTGATATTTATTGATCTCAGATATTATTTATTGAGCTCGGATTGATATCGGATGTTATTTAGTGACCTCAAATGGTTTTGTAAATTAGCTTGTTTTGAAAGTAGAATAAAATACCAATATTCTAATGTATGCAGTTGTTTCTATTGTGTTTTACTACTGTTCCTTTCTATATTACCTACATGTACTTATTATAATTGTAAAACAGATAATCACCCAATCGAATCTGTACAATATTATAAATATCTTGGTATAGAGTTTGATCGACTCTAGACTCTCTCCTTGTCTGGCATTAAGTACAACTATTGTACTACTAATGTATATGCTCCCAATGATCGATTATTTATCATATGTCCGGTACCACCATCATTTGTGGCAATACATATCATTTAAGGCAATACATGAACTACTGAAATATTTCCTTGGTTTGTGGTTTTTGGAAATAATGTACCTAAATCTGTTTTTGATATAGTTTTTGATAATAGCGTACCTATAACCGATATGTGGAAATAATATTGTGGATATTAATTGATTATTTATTTTTCTCCAGTTAAACACGCTCTATTACAAACACTCATTTGTATTCTAGTGCTCACATTGTGCCAGGAACAAATACGACCAGACCTTTAAATAAAATTTATAAAGATTTTCGTAAAAATAAAAAAATGCAAGGCATAGGTGAGAGTTTTTGTATTATATTTATTTTATATAAGTGATACGCACTGGAGTTCGTATATTGGAATAGCATATTTCAGTTAGTTCAAACCGCAGCCACCGTAGCCAATGAAACATCTTCAACCCTTAAAGATATTAACATAACAAATATAATACATACAAATACATACAAACAAATGTCACAATGGAATGATATGTATATAATGCGTAGTGTCCATGATGAACTCCCTTAGGCACTGAGGGCTTTCCCGTTTTCCGGGTGGTTTCTCCTACGTCCATGTTGGCATGAAAACATGAAGCCAGGCCGTAGGTCAACAGCCAAATCTGTGTGGTACTGGTTGCTAGTTGTTCAGAATGATTTTCCTTAAAAGAACATTGGTGGTAACGGTGGTAAAAGCATAGCCTTGGTGTATTGGTTCACATTTAGGCTTTGGAAAAAATGTCTAACAGTCCAGATAGTTGGCTGACATAAGCAGCTAGAAGGCAATGTCAGGTGAGATAGGGAACTCTGTCGAGCTATTCGTGTATCGCACCTTGTATGTAAAGTGTCCGTCCGAGGAGACAAGTTTCACATACATAGCATCAGGGCCTTCACATCCTCCATACACTTTCTCTTCCTCCTCCTTCTCTTCCTTTGGATCGGGCATGTTGGCTGTTTATTCTTGTTTTCTGGTTCCTCGGGCTCCATCTTATTGGGCGGAGGGATCCCCCCACGGGTTCGGGCTGGAACGAGAAAAATTAACATTAGTACTCAAGTCTAGGTACACTATATACATGGTTCCCGCGGCCCAGAGCACATCATTTTTCATGACTTTTAATGACCAATTCCCCCAGTTTTTAATGACCAAATGAAGGCATGTCAGCCGATAATTTATGACCATGAAATGACACAAACGATATAGTTGAACTTATTTACGCAGAACACAATTTCTTTTGGGCCCCTTCTTAAACATATCAATGTAATCTCGTCAAAAACAGTGAATACATTTTTTTAAAACAATGAATACTTCCTCAGCTTGTGTGTGTACACATATCTTATAATATATCTTATCATATAATTCTAAAAACGCATCAATGAACGCTTAACACTAAGGGGAGGTACGGAGAAGGAAAATTGACAAATGTATGGGTGTGTGTGTGTGTGGGGGGGGGGGATATATCTCATAATCTGTCATTCTCATCTCTCCTCTCCCTCTCTTCTCCACTCCTCCCCGCACCGCCCCCCCCCCCCCCCCGCCCCCCTCTCTCTCTCTCTCCCTCTCTCTCTCTCCCCCTCTCTCTCTCCCTCCCTCTCTCCCCCTCTCTCTCTCTCTCTCTCCCCCTCTCCCGGAAGTTCTGAAAGAGCATATGCAGGGGCGCCACCTCGCAAGTTTTAACCAAAAGCAGGAAAGATGGCGTCCGTCCCGGCAATAACGAAAGGTTTGATGACAAGCAAGGCAGTCGACAAGAAGTGGGAGCAAGCGAAAAAGAGGGTAAAGAAGATGGAGGAGAAGATCAGGTGGTTAGTGAGAGCGAAAGCCATCAACCGAGCGCAGTGGGATTTGATAGACCTACGGAGAGACATGGTGTAAGTCTTTTTATGTAAACTTATCCATGTATCGGGCCGGGTGACAAGATGGTGGATCGGTGGCTTGCCCGGGGGCAGGTTGATAATTTGGATCTTGTCGCACCCAGCACACAGCATGAAAACACAGGTTCTCGCCAGCATCGGACTAAAACATCCGCCTGGGGATATTGAGAAACCACACGTTTACCCATATGTAGTGTTAAGGACCATGGTCCTACCACCCTTTTCCACCAGCTCCCAACACCCGACCGACGCCCCTTGGTGGGTACGCCGACGAGGGCCCCCATTCATTAATTTCTATAAATGAATGAAATGACAATGAATATTTGATCTACATGTTTAGTTGCATCTGATATACATGTTTCGTTACTTCTGATCTACTGTCAAATTCTGCAGATAAAAATTTCTCAATTACAATCATTCGTTTATAGTGCTTGAAATCTGAAATCTTGAAAGCTGAAATCTGACTCCTTCCTTGTCAAAAATCAAAAACAAAAATGGCTGCCACTCATTTTTTAGAAAAATCATAAAACACACATATATAGTCGTGTGATACCTCAAAATGATGGAAATTGAGAGGACAATCCATTTTACACACTTACCCGGGTCTTACAGCAATGTGGTTACCATGACAACCAAATATCCACACATAATATGTGTTTTTCACTCATTTTTTGACAAAAATCATCAGAAACACATATATGGTCATGTGATACCTCAAAATGATGGCAATGCAGAGGGGAATCCATTTATGATATTCTTATTGTTGTCAGGACTTGTTCTAACATATTAGAGCATATCATAGCAAAAGAATCTAAATAAAAATTCCATACATTCCTGGTTATACGATCATAATTCAACCAGTTGAAGAACTGCCATGTGTATGGTGCCTATGTACCTGAGTAGTACATCAATCTGATTGGATGCAATATCCTTCTTCTAAGCTCTCCCTATATGCTAACAGAGGGCTATAGATTCATGGAGGTAATTCAGAGACTAGAAATATATACAATTGTACAAAATCAGAGGTACAGAGAAATGCACCAACAATTGAAATGACAAAAATTGGTTATATGCCCACCATCCAAGCATCTGCCCATGAAGTGGACACATTTAACACTGAGGGGCATGTATGTGTCAGAGCAACTTGGCCAGTATTATACTGTAATAATGGTTGATCAGGCCTTAGTTAATTGCTTGATGGAACTGAAGGCCTCCAAGACAAATGAACACCCTCTTCTGGAATAATGGAGTATGTACTCCATTATTCCAGAAGAGGGTGTTCATTTGTCTTGGAGGCCTTCACATAGCAATGAACTGTCTGAAACCAGCCAACATATACAAAGTACTGGCATAGTGGAGGCCTGGGTTAAGAGTGACATCTTGGGACAAGGTACATGACTACAACAAGGCTACAATGACTACAACAAGGCAATGCATACTCACAAAATCACACACCATGCCCTTTCAAGCATTCTGCTCCCCAATTTTCTCAGCTATCTCTCTGAGAAAGTGTTATAATGGATGTAACATAGAGGACTGAAGAACTGGTAGAGTATAAACTGTGTATTGCCATATACAAAGATGGTATATACCAGGTGAAATAGGTAATGGCAAGTTCCCTTTTAGGTGCGGGAGGCACCTGTAAAATACCTGAATGGATTACCATCAGGTAATCCCTTCACATTAAATGCTGTATTAATTAATATTGATTATTAAATGAGGTATAACAAAAGGTTTAAACCTTTTGAACATTAACTTTCTGTACTGGTGGCAGAACAAGGACATGGTTAGGACTCTTCTACAGCTGATAAGGGCCTACTGTGATGCTGACTTGCACCTCCACATTGAGGCCTTCAAGAAGATGCTACCATATTTCATATGGTATGATTATACCAACTATGCAAAGAGGGGTTCAGTCTACCTTACAGAGATGGGCAATCTTCCACTTCATGTACTGACCACGTTTGAACATGGAAACTTCATTGTCACACTTTCTGACAGACAGGTCAACCAGGTAGCTGCTGACGATGCACTGTAGTGGATCAATCTCTGTCCCCACATCAGCATCACTGTATATATGCAACTACAATGTTGAGAAGAGTGACATTGTTCTCAATGAAAGTCAGAGAAACCATATGGAAAGAGATAAGAAGCATGAGGATGACCAACTTGCTAATCTTGATTGTTCTCTGCAATGGAATTCTTATGTAATCTGTCAAACAAAGATCTTTTGACAATTGCAATTCAGGATGCAAGTACAGTATATCCCAGGGGCCAGAGACAATTAGAAACATCTGTGTCAATGAGGCTGATTGAAACACCTGAAAACGTCAATGATACAATGGTGAGGAATAATACCCTTACTTTCTGTTGCTTCTACAAAATCAAGAAAAAGGGAAAGACAAAGGATAAAAACATCATTCTTAAAGCAGATTGTAACACTCTGCAGAGACTATGTAGCTGGAAGAGAGTTGGATTGGATTACACAGATGTCTTTACTGATACAGTTCTGAAAGTGGGAAATGCATTTGGAAGAATTGATCTTTTATTTGACCAGTACAAAGACATTACTATCAAAGCACAGACAGGAAAGCACCACCAGAAACAGAAAGTACCCATTAGGAAACTGGTTGACAATCGGAATGTGCCACTTCCAGCCAACTAGGCTAACTATGGGCCTAACTAGTTGGCTCATCCAAATAACTAGCAAAGTTAAGATTTTAGAATGTGCTGGTCAGAAGTTGATTGTTTTTAGTGGCAGCTTTCTCAATGGTGAGGTGAAAAGTACCATTCTCCTTGACCTTGGTCCTCTGGTAGCAGAGCATGAAGAAGCAGATACCAGACTCCATGCCATCCATTCTTCTTCAAAAGTATATTCCAGTGCATGAGGTTATACACAATATCCCAGAAGATTCCTGCTAGCATTTTCCTACCTTCAATGCTATAAGAAGGCCAGACACAACATCATTCATAGCATTCACCACAGACAACAAACCAATGTGTTTCTTGAAAACCACTACTTACTTGGAGCAAACTGGAACTCAGCCAAGATATGGATCTTCAATTGAGAAGTTCTTGTGCTATGTATACAAGATACCAGGAGCAACATCAATTGATAATGCAAGGTTACTTCTAAGACAGAAGCGTTGCCATCCACTGCTGATGCACTGATGCTGCATACTCAATGTGACCATTACTAAGCCCTGGTTTAGAATTTTGCCCATATGACTCCTGACCCTACAACACTTGGGTGGA
Organism: Sthenelais limicola; assembly: GCA_942159475.1. Classification (NCBI taxonomy): domain Eukaryota; kingdom Metazoa; phylum Annelida; class Polychaeta; order Phyllodocida; family Sigalionidae; genus Sthenelais; species Sthenelais limicola. Next base: position 15,965,937 of record OW804095.1, read on the forward strand.
AACTAAAGGACCAGCAATTTGTGCCCATCCTTATGACCAAAGATGCTGTAACTGATAGCTTGCATATCACTGACATCAAGTCAATGCATGACTGGGAGTACAAATCAACATTGGGGTTGCAGGAACACCATTCTTCCATGCACTTCAAAACAGTCAGTGTGATAAAAGTGCAGGTGTCTAAAGCAACATAAGTGAATAGATACAACACTTTATGAAGGTTGGCTTGTAACCATTGCACTGTACCTCTGATTTTGTACATTGTATATATTTCTAAACATGTCTCTGTCTCTGAATTGCCTTCATGAATCTATATCCTTCATAGCAATATTGATATGCCAATGATATTGCATGCAATCAAGTTGATGTACTACTTGTGTACAGACCACATACACAAGGCAGTTCTTGATTGAACAATGATTGAACAATGAAGTTATAGTCAGGAATGTATGGACTTTTTATTCAGATTGTTTTGCTATGGTATGGCCTGATATGCTATAACATGTCCTTACAACAATGAGAATATCATAAATGGATTCCCCTCTGCATTACCATCATTTTGAGGTATCACATGACCATATATATGTGTTTTTTTATGATTTTTCTCAGAAATGAGTGAAAAACACATATTATGTGTGGATATTTGGTTGTCATGGTAACCACATTGCCGTGACATCCAGGTAAGTGTGTAAAATTGATTGTCCTCTCAATTTCCATCATTTTGAGGTATCACACGACTATATATGTGTGTTTCATGATTTTTCTGAAAAAATGAGTGGCAGCCATTTTTGTTTTTGATTTTTGACAAGGAAGGAGTCAAATTTCAACTTGGCAACAGTGATTTTCGTGTTCAGCACACCCAAATTAGCCAGAAAAGTGCTGATGTACCTTTGTACTAAAAAATGCTCCTAGGAGTATTAAGAGTGATGTTTAGGTGGATTTTGCCTAGTCTATATGTGTATTTTGTGTACAGAAGGAATTATTTAAATACAATATTTAAAAAACGATCGGGGGGAGGGGGGATGCCCCCAGACCCCCCTAGTCTTATACTTAGCCGGTCAAAAGCTAAAAAGTATGAAATTTAGTTGAAATTGTATGAATTTGTCTAATTTTACGAATATGATTATTTCCCATAAATAAAAAAAAATAATAACATAAATACCTTTTTCGCTGTAGTCAACATTGAAATTTCTTGCCCATATGGATTTTCTTTTCGCCATTTCTTTTCGTCGATGTGGCGCGAGCCCAGCCATCCAATCTGTTGAAAATGAAGGGATAAGTTTAAACACCTTATTTAAGCTATAATACACACGATTCATATTCAGTCAAATGGCCAACATTATAATATTGCAGTTTTATTATTTACAGTGTTAGTAAGATGAGCAGCCAGATGAGCAGCACCAGTTGAAGTTGTTTGTTCCAAGTTTGTTTTAGGTAAGTATAATTTAATTGAAACTGACAACTGACATCTAATGATTGACCTACTTATATAATATTGATGAGCTGATGGCACCATTTCCCATGAAACCTTGAGTAAGAATTTTAGAATCGTTTTAATTTGCCCTGTATTGGTACACGTAAATCTCCACAAATTTTCTACCAACATTATAATATTGCAATCAATGGGTGCTGGACCAGGGACCATTTTAAGGGGTCTAGGGGCCCACCAGCCCCCCCCCCCGCCCTGGTACCGCCACTGTAGAGATCATGTCCTCTGTTTTTGTTTATTTTATTTTCTTCCCTACATGCCTAGGTCGATGTTTAAGGTGATTTCACTCATGCATTATTGCTCCTTCTTTCTAAAATATTGCTGTCAGTGGGCTGATTTACAAGAATGTTTCTTTTTAATGAAAAAGTTCAGATGGACATATCTTCCAGGGTGTCAAGTGAAGTAGGGTAACCAAAAAATAGGAAAATAGGAATATTGATGTGCGTCTGAACCTACCTAACAAATCCCTGAGATGCGGAAATTATATATTTTATACTTTAACAGATATTTTATCATAAAGGGAGTGAATTCATTTATAGCTGCCGTCGCAAATTCGGGTGAGCGACCGTTGCAGTTAGTGAGTTTGTCATGCGCAGTAGGTCATAGGAGAGATTCCTCCAGTCACGGCTAAGCTGACCCAGTTTGGCCAGTGTGTATACAAAACAGACGCAGTTTTGTAAGTCGTTTTTTGAAGTTTGGATGATGGGCTTAATTCTGCATTTAATACGAAACTGAAACTGCAAGTCAGGGAGCTAAGTTAGACCCAAAAAATAGGTATGACACTAGCCATATTGCGATTTGAGATCGGTTGACAGTTCTCCTCAACCACATTGTGACCCAGTTCTACTGTTTCAAATGGCCATGGATGCCGTAGTGAGGAGCGAGGCAACAGCTTTCAAAAGCACTGTATTTTCCAAGCAAACGGGAAAGCTAAAATTAAAATAAGATTATCATAGGACTAAGAAGGTTCGTTTTAGTTGTTGGGGGCATTTTCAAGGCGATTCTTGCCTACTCCCAAACCCGTCATATTAACTATCTTAGCCACTTTAAAGAGGAAGGTAACCATTTCATACCGATCGCAATACAGTACCGTGACACCCACACCACTGGCGCCGAGGGCACTTGTCCTTAGCACTAAACCGGAAGTCAACACGAAGTCGAAAAATAAGTCACATCATTTCCGCAGAGAGCATGGCAGCATTTACACTGAAATACAAGAAAGAAAGTATCAAACTTAAAGTTACAGCCGATTTCAATGACATAATTTGTCATGTCTTTCTGATACTTCTTGCCATATCGCTGATGATTTTGGGCCTCGCTTACCTATGTGAGTAACAATAGAAAACTTTGAAACATAACTTATAGGCTTCCTAGAGAGGTCGGGCCATCGAGATCCTTCACATGTTCAGCTTCTGCGAAACAGCCGTAATGAACTAACTACTTTTGTATGAATACAATATATCAATATCACCTTCAAATTGAACGTAGCCTGACTAGATCTGTTGTTATATATCTTTAAGTCAGATTTATGTACGACCATCGTGTGGCCATTGGATAGCCTAAGAAAATCCGCCATTGACAAGGCACTCGTCTTAACATTGAAGTCTATGAGAAAACATACATCGTCGTAAATATAAGTTCAACTCCGACTGTGCAACATAACTCGGAGACCGACGCCCAGGTCTCCGTTGAATTTGTGTCGGTCTCTGATATTGATATTAGGCTGGGTCCGACGGTCTCCAGTGAAATAAACAAGTGATAAAATGATCTTGTCAGAATTTTCGTATTCTGGGTTATTTTATTAATCACTATTTACTTCGAAATTTCTCATAAAAAAATCCGATTCAACTGCGGCGCAAGGAGGGAGAACTTGCGAGGTAGCACCGGCCTTAGAGTAAAAGGGACAGAGGGGAGTCAGAGGGAGATTCAAGGGTTGTGAAATAAACATATAGGTCGAAGGGTCTGAAATATCATCACCTTGAATCCTGTTGGAATATTTTAAATGGCCTTGAAATGTTCGGAGATTCCCAGTTTCTTACACAGGGAAGTCAGTGCCGAATATTTATTGCATCTCTGAGTGTAAATGATTGACCTACTTATATAATATCGATCAGCTGATGGAACCAGTTGCAAATTTATTTTCCATGAAACCTTGTGTAAGAATTCTAGAATAGTTTTAATTTGCCCTGTATTGGTGTGACTTCCTTGTGATCAAACGGCCAACATTATAATATTGCAATTTTATCATTTACAGTGTTAGTAGTATGAGGCACCCATGTCCAAGTTCCTATGTTCCTATGTTGAAGATTATGTTCCTATGTTCCAGATTGTTTTAGGTAAGTAGAAATTAATTATTATCAGGGTATCGCGCGTGTTAATATAATCTCATTGATTATACACAAGATTCATATGTCAGTCAGACCAAATAATGTTTGTTTCTTAAATTGAAACTGACAACCCACTGCGCTAGACTTTAATCTAGAGCTTATCAGTTAGTGATAACAATATCTGCTGATAAGCTTGTGGCTAATTTATCCAAAAACATATCAATCTGTGATTATAGCTTATCGGTGTTATCCTGTCTATCACAAGGTGATATATATTACAAAATGCTGTTTAATATCTTTGGAAATTTAACTTTCTAAATGATTGGACTGTGACTTCCTAGTGATCAAATGGCCAACATTATAATATTGCAGTTTTATTATTTACAGAGTTATGAGGCAGCCATGAGTTAGGCAGCACCACCAGGCCCACACGGATGCACAACCGTCAAGGTGTTCTGACGCGCAGTGATTATACCACCACCACAGCAGAGCCATGACTTTCGTAGTCTATAGTTAGACTGGACATTTTAACGTTTGTACATCCTGTGGTGAAATAGTAAAAATTGAAATTTCTATGGCGTATTCTAGTGTTCCTGTTTGATGTACAATAAATATCGCATTCATGTTGAAAGTTACAACCTCAAGTTACAATTAGAATATTCCGGGCATCAGGATCTCATTAAATGAGATTGAGGTTATCGAGTACTTGTATTCACGGTACAAATATAGTTATCGCGGCGACATCACCTGTAATTATCTGCTCTTAGTCTAGTCTAGGTCGAAACTTGGTCACTTATCGAAATATAAAATTCAACTCTTTAATCTGGAATGTGTAACTGATAAATTGGTATACTAATAATTTTAGAGCCATACTTGAGATTTGAATTATTTTTCAGAATTAAAATCACTTATGTAACCCTGACAACCAACTCAGCCTAACTATGGCTATGCTCAGGGTCAATTGGAGAGATGTCTGGAAACATAATGTCTACGGGCCTTATTTAGTGTTTCAGGCTAGAAGGAAAGTACCAATCAGCCTGATAGTAATCCAAATTAATTCTGGCCACTTTGATCTTACAAATTCACAAGAAAGTGCAAGAGAGGAGGGCATTATCCCCACCACCCCCATCATCCCTTCACAAGTCCAATCACTGCTTGTAACCATGATTAGGAGTAAAGCGACCTCAAAGTGGCCTGAAGATCGGGAAGAAATCACATTTCACAAAGGGATAGGTGTACACACTTATGTCATGTTTTGTATATTTTACGGGGAAGAGGGAGAATTACCACAATACACTATTAGCAACTAGTACTACAATAAAATAGTAGGGATACAAGGACGCCATTTTAGATCGACACGTAGCTGGACGATTCAAAGTAGGTCAGGGCATAGTTAATGTTATGTGGTAAATATTGTACAGTAAATCCACTGACTTAGTGTAGGTAAATTGGCTTATTTTTCAAATAAAATTATATCATAAGTTAGCCGACTTGTATATGAAGTAGGCGCTAGGCATAGTAAAGAAAAGCAGGTAATGAAGGTGATGGTTGCGGAGGAGCGAGCGAGACGGTTGCTACTTACATTGGCGGCATGCACTCAATATCCATCGCACTCTGGGTTCCTTTGACTGCTAGGGCAAATTTGTAGAAATAAGGAGACTTGTCACATTAGGTAGAAAGGTATCCAGTTCACAAGTCCAATCATTGCATGTATCCATGATTGGGAGAAATGAGACATCCAAGCGGCCTGAAGAAGGGATGTGTATCGGCGAGTTGGGCCTCGAGTGTCTGGGTGGTGATCGCAGGCGTGCGATACAAGGACGCCATTTTAGGTTGACACATAGCTAGAGGATTCAAAGTAGGTCAGGGCATAGTTAATGTTATGTCGTAAATATTGTACATTAAATCTACTGACCTAGTGTTGGTAAATTGGCTTATGTTTCAAATAAAATTATATCATAAGTTAGCCGACTTGTATATGAAGTAGGCGCTAGGCATAGTAAAGAAAAGCAGGTAATGAAGGTGATGGTTGCGGAGGAGCGAGCGAGACGGTTGCTACTTACATTGGCGGCATGCACTCAATATCCATCGCACTCTGGGTTCCTTTGACTGCTAGGGCAAATTTGTAGAAACAAGGAGACTTGTCACATTAGGTAGAAAGGTATCCAGTTCACAAGTCCAATCATTGCATGTATCCATGATTGGGAGAAATGAGACATCCAAGCGGCCTGAAGAAGGGATGTGTATCGGCGAGTTGGGCCTCGAGTGTCGGGGGTGGCGCGTTGAATCAGGTCGTTGTGGCCTGACACGAGGAATGGGGAACAAGGTCAAGGCCTAGCATAATAAATAGCCTACATTCCAAACTGACATTGCATCGAATTACAATTAAAGCAGCCATTATTTCGCATAAATTTACCACAATATCATTATAATATCCTTTTAACAATTTTACATTAATTCAGTCCTAATTATGTCATCAAATCGGTGCTCAATCAAATAAAAAATTACACAATATTTAGCTGTCTCAAGTTACCCCATGTCTGTCACAAGTTACCCCCCAATGTGCCTTTTTCCTCCATTACCGTCAGGTTCAGAAGGCAGTTGTGGTCAACTAAGTTTCAGGGAGTCATCAACACTTTAGCCTTAGTCTTAACCTTGCGGTTAAGCTTATCGCTGGATGTGGAATCGAGGAATTTGGGTGTCTGGACCTAACTGATTAATTGATGATAACAGTTAAGGACTTTAATCAAAACGATTAATAATATTTATACTGTAATCTCAAAATATTTTGACATGGTATTTATTATACTATTCTGGGTCTACCATCACCGAAAAAAATACACAAAAAGACAGTCTACAATATCCTCTAAAATGCTGGTAAAAACAACCCAATTTCAAGTGTGTTTTACATGCCCAAATAGTATTGTAAGTTTGCGACTACTTTTGTAGTTAATCTAATTTAGGAATCTCAGGAGCAAACAGAAACACAACTTCACTCTTAGCTGGCTTTCAAGAAGTATTTTATTTTCCAAGTCCATCCAGGTGTGCCAGGTCTGGCCCCGCCCCCCTCTGCACAGAGCAGCCCTGCCCCCGTGGTCTACTCTCCTAACTATAGCCTCCCACCCTTACAGTATGTTCCATTCGTCTTCAACAAATCATTTGTGTCAGGAATCATTTGAATTTTTTAATTGGTACATAATGTTTATATTTAAAAAAAAAAATTGAACACCTGTGCGACAATTGGCATCAAGTAGGCCTATAAAGCCTGAAGTGACCAACTCACTTTAAATTGGCACCATTGTCGCGCGACGGGTCCGGTTGTCACTCAGTTCGTGAGTGTGAGCTCCTTGAGTGTGACCTGGCAGATGTCAGATGCCATCCTACCAATATATAAACCGCCCACTTACTCCAATTGAAATCATTCTTTCGAAATACTCTACACAACAACAACGCTACAATGCCTCTGCCAACTTGGTCGTACGATCCGCAAGACATTGACGACCTTATTGACGCGATCGATTCCAACGGACGCAAGCTGTACAGATGTACCGAGCAGATTGAGGTCTTATTGCGGTCGTTTAGACCTCTTAGAGTGAGATTTATGCGGGCCATTCACTGTAGGAGACTTCGAAGCTATTTCATCTCGCAAGACCTGGCGCTGAGGGCTTCAGTCCACTACAGGGTGCTGGAGATGTTTAAGATCTACGCTTTTCAACTGCGAGACAAAATGACTGAGCAGATCAACCGACTGTATAGAGACTACAACATAGTCTATACACGCATGCTGTTGGATGAGGAAATGGAAGAACTCGCTTTTGACGAGGAGGCAAACTCAGGTTACCTCACTCTGCATCAGTTGTTCGACCATCTTCCTGCCGACAGACACTAAGACAGACAAGTTCCCCCAAAATAGCCCTTTTCAGGGCTCACCAAATCGTCTCGAGAGTTGAAAATATTCAAACAAGAAACCCATTCCTACCATTCCTCCCATTCCTATGTTCCTCCTGCCCCCATCATTTCCCCCAACCGATGTGACACCCCGATTATTTTCCCATCATCTACTGGGAGAATCCGCATATAATAATTCGATATAATATATTCATAATCAACTGAATCAACTTCTAAATCTTTAGATAAGATGTTAATTATCAGAATCGAACATAGGAGATTTAATCTATTTCAGCGAAAATTTGGTAGGTCTGTACAAGGAAAGGGGGGTCATATATTTCCCAATGGCAGCCATACGATGTACCAAGGTCGTATTCAAATGGATTATTGCATGAATTTTATTGTAGTTTAGTTTTTTAAGAGATTAGGGTGCTTTTAAGATTGCTTTTGTGATCGATAATTTTCTCTATGGAGATATAACACTGATATTTGATGTCAGAGCTTTTTAGGTATTATTAGTATTCTTTACCGATTTTAAAATTTCTTTCACTGGTTATATAGTCAGGTGGACTTTTCCCACCATATGAACGAAAAGATTTTGAAAATATGTTAATTTTTAGCGTTTTTAAACTCCCTTAGAGAATTACTATACTAAGCCTATGGGCGCGAGATTTAGGATTTACCAGAAATTTCCGACGAAGATTTTGGCTGTTTTACGCAGCATAACTATTAAACAAATAGGATGGTATAAGATAGACACAATACCCAATAAGACACTGAGAGATAAAGTTTTGTTGTTGTTGTTTTTTTGTTGTTGTTTATTTATTCACGACCATACATGTTTCGGAGATGGCTTGTCTCCTTCTTCAGTGGTTAATAGTTATGGAATATGAAGCTATATAGACTTTCCATGGTATGTTTATGGGTGGTCAGTGGAGCGTGGCATCCTTTGAGAAAGCCAGCAGCATGTCGCGCCTGACTGATTTTGATGGAGAGCTTGCTGAAGGGCGCGCTCGACTGATTACCTAATCCCCACATTGCGTAATTCCCATACCCGCTACCCCGAAGAATTATAATTACGCGATCCACAGTATGCTACTACGCTATTATTTACTAGATCTAGAGTTTTTTCTTAGAGTGTATTGTCTCCATAGGTCTAGCTGTACACCAGCAGAACCCCATGTGATTAGACAACTTGGAACAATCTACAATAATAAGCAAAGTAATGAGAAATAGAATAGCTAACACCTATTTGTGTGAAATAATGATTACATTTGTAGTAGTTCTACAATCCCCCAGTGTGCAGCCTATCCATAAGGGATTGGTGAACCTACATAACACCAGAGGTGCCTGTTTGCCTGACTTGTTTTTTATGTATTTTATAGCCTACTCCTCTGCCTCTTATATTGAATATATCAAGTGAAAACCCTATACCAAAGGACTTGACAACCCAGTATAAATACAATTCGTTGAAAAAATATTTCCTTTCCAACGATCTAGGACCAGCGACTATGTTCAGCGACTTCTTAAACGCCTGGTTTTTGTGATAACATATCTTGCCTTATACCTATTTTTCATTACTACTCTTGGTTATGACATATGTTCTTACGCCATGTTTGACATGAGCTGCTTCTTCCCTATCCTACCTGGGAAGGTTTACCAAAAGGCCGTTGATCGGATAATAAACCATAAGCATAGCAGGTAGTTGGTACGTGTTGACTTTGTTTATTAAAGCGTCGAGAGAGCGAATCACTACACATTAATATTATTGCATAGTTTCTATAAAAGATTGAAGCACAGAATTAGTTTCTTCTCCCCTATTCATTTTGTTATGGCTATTGTGTTTTATTAAGCCAATTATACTATTATTAATCTTTTCAAAGATATATATTCCGACTGTCTAGCCTCTCACATACACAGGTAATAAACATATATCACCCTCAAATTCTTATTAATGAAATGTCTAATTTCTCAAAATAAACATGAGTTATATGAATTACTGAATACGAGCTAACAAAGAAATGCGATATGTATATAATTCATCACTCTTTCCAACCAACACTATATATATATACATGTACAGAAAAAAAGTTAGACACTGATTTGTCTTCCCTCACAACAACAAAATAATAGATAGGATAAAATCTCTCCACCATAGTAGTATATGAAAGAATGCCTTTAACAATGGAACCGACTCACCTATTTCCTTTGTCTCTAGTCTAATCTAAATTATATATTTCTTATTGATATTTTTCTATTGATTTGTATTACGGTAGCAACAGCACTAGGCTTACCCCTTTTTTCACAGTACTTAAAGTTTTGCTTTAATTACTTATTCCCAGGCACTTTGTAATACTTATGCTTACGGTGTTGGGCCTCTGCATCATACATGCTAATGAAACCACCACAATGACTAATAAGGAAATTATATGATTAGTTATTCTCCGAGGTAAAATAGACCCTAGATGACTAGAAGCCCGAATTAAGACCAATCATATGTAACAAGAGAGTATGTGATATCGATTGTAGAGGCTGGGGACTGGAAAGAATGAGGGGTATATTTCATACAGTCAATATTGGGCTGTAACAAGAAATTTAATGTTTTCAGAGAAAAGGGACTGCTCAGGGACCATTTTTTCAAGTAGGCACATTCCGGATTGGCAGCCGAGATGGGCCAATTTTCCCGAAATAGGATGCCAGTTCACTGAGAAAAAGGCTAATCAGGAATATGGTTAGGTAAATTATGAAAAGTATTACTAAAATTGTGTACATTTGGGTTATATGTATAAATGGCTTTCCATAGTACAGTCCCTTAACGTGCAGGTGCGTGTGTCTTTTAGGGCACATCGTTCGTAGCCGCGCATCGTAGACCAGCATAATCGATCCAGCAGGTCTTGAGAAAGGGGAGGGGCTGCCACATTATTAAATGCTGTTCCCTCTACAGGAGGTATGCCCTCTTCCCAAACGACACGATCTATTTTTAGACATTGAGTCATGTGAACTTATGCAAGATGACGTTATAACTATAGACATTTAAAATTGGTTCGATCAGAGCGGCAGGGAGTATGGAGATCGGTATCACTGCTGTGCCGATGAACCCTAGACTGTATGTTCCAGGATGAAATATAAACGTACCACCCTTGACTATGATCGTACTTGTAGGTAATATTGCGTACCGGTACCATAATTTTAAATGATTTCTCACCAGTCATTATCATAATTGTTATATTGCACAACATCCTTTCATGCTACCTGATGGAAAATATGAATTTTGGATTTCAGTTAGGGGGGGGGGGGGGGGGGGGAGACTACCTTAAGTAACAAGGTATAACCGTATTAATGCTAGATTTATACCATAGTTAATTAACTGTTCTCTTGGCCGTGCGACCCAAAGTAGGCTGGCCAGGGTGGGTGTAACTTGTGAGAGGCTCGCCAAACTGCACTCAGCACGGCAGCCATCATACTTTCCAGCGAAACTTTTTATTTTTATATGGTCTTGGTTCACCTACTTCCCATCAATCAACCTTAACTATTTTAGGGTTACAGATCGATGCAAGCATATATAGTTCCGGTTTTACTACAATTGCTAATGTATAGATTAATTTTCACTTCACCACAAATTGCTCAGGTTTCAGAGAAAGAATAGGGCTCTAGAAGCTGAACTGTACATGGGATTTTTGTTGTTTTGATGTGTGTGTGTGAGGGCTTAGATTGCATCGTCGGAGGCCTCACTTATGCCACACATAGTTGTGGTAAGGCACGTCGGTCCACTCTGTACGTTCACACTGTCCACCTTGCTTATCAAAAGCCCGATCCAGGTCCTGAATTTGGTGTTAGCTACTAGACTGCATATGTAGGCTATACAAATAGGAATTGTGAAAACGAAGACAATATTATCAAATGTTATATAATAATTATGAATGATAAGTTACAATAGGCTACAATTATGCAATATTATGTAATCGACTTTGAGAATCACGGGTGGTATTTCACCCTAGACAGATCGTACAAATACGTCTCTAAAATACACAATGTAACAATATATCCCTTCATTTTAAAGAAATACCTTGGGCAAAATTCCATTTGTTGAATTAAAAATTATCAAATGGTTGTGGAAATTAAGATAAATAGGGAGAGTTTAATATTCTTTCGGCTGAGCCATAGTGCAGACACTATCATACTATAACATATAATTATGAGCAAATTTCAAGGAGTCTATTTGGAGTATGATTAGAAAAAGACGTAGGCTATCATAAGATATAGTCATGGAGGGTAGGCCTAAGGATTTATAACTCATGGCCGTATATCCTACGTATATGAAACCTCCACTTGGTGGCAACAGCGTATGGAACATTTAGTATCCATATAAAATGCTTTCAATATGATTGAGTTCATTAAATGTGTTCTCAAACCAGATTATCAAAATGAAGGACTTGTGCAAGTCCACAATAATAAGTACGGTACCGGTAGGCCTCCACTAGCCTAATAATATTGGATCTTTTAAACTGAACATTGCCTTGACATTGGAAAATTGTTATATATTATCAGGAAACTTCCATGTCCGCATTTTTAGGAGTTTCTTTATTTCGCCATTACTGGAATTAAGGATAGCCTACCGGTAGTCCTTAATTTATTACGTTAATTATGATTGTAGACCTATATAATACTTTTTTTTAAAGAAAGAAAGCAAATTTAAGTCTCCACAATTTGGGCTAGGCTATAGCCTAGGCCTAGCCTATATGTAGGCTAGTAGGCCTATGTCTGAACATTGTAGGCCTAATCTATAATGTCATTTTCCCTTTAGAACTAATGTTAGGCCAGGGAAAATGTGTGCAGTTTTCTTAGGCAGTTTTTATGATGAATAATTTGGTTGTTGGACTACAATTAGGCATAGGCTATGCCAGAGTCATACATCAACATGTTATAAATGAAAGAGAATGAGATTATATTTTATATGGCTCTGTATGATCGCACCGTGCAAAAATCTTTGAATATTTTATATTCATACCTGTATCCTTCACAAGAATGGGTAAAAAGGATAACGAAAAAGTTGTCTTTTGACCGAAATCAGAGCCACAGGGTCTACATATTAAGCGTCTTGAATGTGCAGCAAAAGGCTGAATGCATTCCTAAGCGCCATTCGCCATTCTAACTGGTGTTTCTGGCCATAGAGGGCAGCACCCTCGAGCATCCCGAAGTAGATTCACTGAAACAAGGGGTGGGCGTGACATTTTAGCGATCGGTATAATATATTCTTGAATGGCCTTAACGAGAACGAGTAAGATTGATTGATGAAATTGATCAATTTTGATATTCCGGATGTTTATCCAATGTGAGCCCTACTCGAATAGTGGTTAGGTAGCGAGGACAGCGATATAGCGAGGAGTCTCGCTATCCATCGGAACTGCGCGAAGTGGGTGCGCGGTCAACATTTCACGAGACTACTTAGCTATCGGAACCAAAACAAAAGATGTCACAACTACGTAATGTCCTCACAGTTCGCGTAGGTTTGGTTTTATATTGTTATACAATTGTGTAAAATGTCTTGTTGTGGTCAACTTGAAACGATGAGATTCCTTTGTATAGCGGTCTCGCTAAATTGTGTAGCAGATTTTTCTGTAGCGCATATTATCGCTCAGAGTCATGCACTGAGCAAGCCTTGAGACTTGAGTTTTTTCTGCATTCATTTTTAGATTGGTAGGGTGAGTTCTTGCGTAGGTCATATAATTATGTTGGTCAATATTATGTATGTTCTGTGTAGGTGCGGGCTAAAAGATGGTCCAAGGATGAGCTACAGTGTTTGATGTATGCAATCCTTAACAATCGTGACGAACTGCAGGGGAAACCTCGCAATGAAGCTCGACTACAGACATGGGCGTATATCGCAGGTAAGGCAAAATGAAGTTACCCATTGAATAATGGATAACAATAATAAATACATCTGAGACGAATGACTGCCAAGTTTCCAAATAATCTGATTTGATTGCATTGGTGTAGGGGCTGGGGTGGGATCGGGGGTCGGTTTGGTGGGGGAGGGGGGGGGGAGGAGGAGGAGGAGCCCTCAATATTCTGACCCCCCCCCACCCCCCAAAAAAAAAAAAAAAAAAATCATTTACTTTTTCAGCCTAAATCTTACTAACTAAAAATCTATGAAACAAGCTGAAAACCAAGTTAATTTATTTTCAATATTTTTGAATATTGTAAAAAATAGAAATAAAAGGGCCTAATAAAAAAATAGAAGAAAAACAATTTGGAAGAAATTACATTTTTTTTCCCAATGGAAATGTGGACTCAATTATCTTTGAAATTTGGACCATCACTTCAATTTTTTTGCTTTATAATTTTGTTGTGACAAATATTGCACTTGCAGGTGCTTTTTCAGTCCATGGAGCATATATGTAGGCCTACCTTCTACATGGGTAAATTTTCTTCGGTGATCCAGATTTTTTTTCTTGTTTTCCTGTTGTATAGACTACTCTAAACTATAATATCTTATCACCTCCATATGTTATTTTCTGTTCTAGAAACTGTCAATGCGTCTCACCCAAACAGACGTGACGGGAAGCAGTGTGAAGACAAAGTCCGCTGCTTTACATCAGAGTCAAAGGCAAAGGTAACATTTCTGCTAAACCTGAATCTGAGGGGAAATAAAAAAAGTTAAGAAAAATGAAGAAATACCCATTCAGACTCACAGATTTGATTGTTTTTTTTAAAAAAAACAAACAAAAAACAATGAAATTTCAAAGTTGGGGGCGGAGGGATAAATTCTAACTAAATGAATTTCAGGTTAGTACAAACAAATATACAGTATTGAATTGCAAACAATTTAGCTTGAGACAAAATTCAGGGTCAGTAAAAAAGTGGTCGCTATTTAAAACTGACATCCCCCAGCTATCTCCTCTTTTACTTTTAATGTGTTGCTCATGCTCATTTTCTTTCCAGTTTGTGAGCATAATGGACAGCCTGGAGAAATCTGGGGGTGGTGGGGTGGAAGCAGCAAAGGAGTTAATGAACGAGACTGAACTACTGGCACTACAGTACATTGGTGCTATTCCGACTGAGACCGATTGGCTGCCACTACAGTATTACGGTGTTGTTTCAGTGGAGGGTAGGTTTACTGGGTAATTTTCTACCTCGTCTAATCTTATGAGTAACTTTTCTTAACTTTAAGATTGTTTTAATTATAATGGTATATTACCTAAAAATCTTTTTACTATATTTATACAGCATATCATCAGGAAATGAAATCATATTGCTGTATGGCATGTACAGTGTCAGTGTACAAAATTACTTTGATATGAAATAACAGAGTCATTTAAATATAGAGATATGGGATCAGAGAAGTTAATTAGAATTCGAATGACCATGGTCTTCCTCCCACTGCTGTGTCTAGCTAAATCTAAGCTCTACATAAAGGTTATCACTTCCCTTACCGGGTGAAACATTAGGCAGACTACAAATATAAGGTAATGAGATGATGTGGTCAGCTTATAGATTGTTGTATAGACACCGATGTAAGATTTTACAAAGCCGGATTGATGTGACAATCTATTATTGAAGTTGCCACATCTCATTTTTTTGTGTATGTGACTACAGAGCTATACATATACATATGTATATGTATAGCTCTGGTGATTATAACATTTTTTTTTTTTTTCAAATAAAATTTCTCTGAGTAGTAAAGAAGGTTAAAGGTATATATCCAGCATTCAATACAAAAAGAAATCATGGAACTTTTTAGAACCTTGATTTGGAAATTGTATATATATAATATACCTTTTATTTTAACTCCATTATTCAAGGCATCCATGGAATCAGGCCATCTCAGGAGCTAATTGGTGATGATGATGAGGAAGTAGCCTCACCACCCACACCGTCCACATCCACATCCTACTCCAACCATTACAGGCGTCCTTACGCTCAGGAAAGGGGTATGTACTGATACAACTACTATTCTCCAAGAGATGTGTAAATGGGTAGAGCTAGGTTATGTCTTGGAGGTGTACATGTATAGCAGCGAAGCGTCTAGACTTTGCGCAACCGCCCCGCCCCCTACAGGGCAGATTTAGACCACCTTTAAACTTCCTTACGTTGCTCCAATACCCCTGGTCTTCTCACTTATACAGAACTCGCAGCCATGGCCCTGTTTTTTATGTATTCCCATGTAAATGGGTACCATTACATCGTCTGTAAGGCAAGTCGTGTTCCTCCTGATGCCTTTTTAGGGGACGACTTATGTATAATGTGGTACAGGAAAGTTGCATTTTTAAATATAAAAATTGGTTTAGACTCCCACCCCTGTCGGACCTCTCACACACACTGCACCTACACTCACTCACATAGCTTCACACAACCCAGTACCACACACTGCCCCTCCCGCTGCCTGCCACTGCCTGCCACTAGTGTGTGTGTAGCCTTGCCTCAAGGCTACACACACACTAGGCAGGTAGGCAGTCCGGTATCAAACACTAACACATGGATTCTAATGTGACGGGAGGAGTGAAAGATGGGTGGTTGGTGGGCATGCAGTGTCATTCAAGGTGAGAAAAACGACAACTATATGAACAAAAACAGACAATAAAATAAGTACAGCAAGCAAAAGTACTAGCGGGGTAAAATTTCTGGACTAGCGATATAGCCTAGAGCCGTAGAATAATAACACCAGAGATTGGACCTGTTTAGACTCAAGCGTATTATTCCAAAGACATTGTATTTATATGAAATATCATGTGATCAATATGGTCTCTAAGCTGAGTCTATATACCTCATGTGGAAATAGATCAGTTTGTAGGTCCATATTTCAATAACAACATAATAACAGCAGTCAATCACACAATCCATCCATTCAATTACATTGACCAAAAGCAAATAATTAATTCTTTCAAATCATTTGACCAAAAGCAAATCATTAATTCAATCACATTGACCAAAACTAAATCATGAATTCATTCAAATTGACAAAAAGTAATTATTTTAATTCTTGAGAGACTGATACACATATAATATCATATATTTCTTTCTTCAATACCAAAGTAAAAATTGTTATTTTCTCTGTTTTAATCTTAGAAAGGTTAATGTCTTCAGCCGCCGAGGAAGAGGAGGGGGAAGAAGAGGGAGAAGAGGAGGAGGAAGAAGAGGAGTTTGTGGGTCCTCCACCAAAGAAAAAGCAGCTGCAATGTGCTCCATCCTTCTCACATCAGCAGACCGCTAGGAGATCCTCTTCTTCTATTGCTGCCATCGGGGAGATGCTGGCCGAAGTGAAAACTGAGTTTACAGGGAGGGGAGACAGTGGTGATGTTAACCAAATTGTAGACGAAGTTAGGTCAGACATTGACGACGCGAAGAAACGCGTGGAGGAAGTTGAGAAAGATGTTGAAGATTTGAAGAAAAGAAATGAGGATGGTAACACGGAAGTGGATGTGGTGAAGAAGAGCGTCCAGGAGGTTAAGAGAGATGTGAAAGAGTTGAAGAAAAGCATGGAGGAAGTTCACACTCATCTCCGGGCCATGGAAGAACGGATGACGACGAGACTGCAGCGACTTGATCGATTTCTCTCAAGAGAAATGGGTGATGTGGTCGATGTTGGAGGTACTTATAAGATAGCAATATTATTTATACCAGTTCTACCATTCTCGTTATACAGTCGTCGCTGTCGTGTGTAATTTCAAGCAAATGTTGCTAATGTCTCCTTAATGCTAGAACACATGGAACCATAGAAAACATGCACTGGAAGAAGAATGACATGCATTTCTTGTATGTCCTTGTTATGAGATTGGCAAGCAAATAATCCTTTTATTATTACTACTAATATGTATTACCATTACCATATATCCTTAGTTTATGTTGTTTTCCAGTGCAGGTGGATGCCTCCAGCCCACCACAAGAAAAGACTTTCTTCCAGCAGGTGTGTGACGCGGTCACAGGTACATATTTCTTTCTTCTTCTTCTATATTGTGATTCTGGGATCCTTCAATAAAGTTGGTATCATGTTGTTCCCAAATAAAAGACTAAATCTTATGTGGAACATCATAGAAAACGATTTTCTCTGCACCTCCGCCTCGCTTAAGCTTAAGGTGTACTGTCAGTGTCTAACCACTAAAGTCTGTCATTCCTGTGCACAATGATTACTAGGTACAAAGCGTCAGAAAACGTACAGTCCGCAGCTTTGCACATTTAGTAAATTGTAAAAATATAGGCTGAAAAAATGATAAATACCATGAATCTGAGTGAATTGGGTACTGTCTTGATGCAAACAATCTATTTAGTTATGTTGAGCGCCATTCTTGTATAAATTTCGGTTATTTGAAAGGATTGGTCGAGTCGAATAATACATTTTCTGACTCCCTGACCCACGAATATAATATCATTTCAGACCTCGCTAACTCGATGACAAAATCGGAATGGGCTGCGGCTCTGGCAGAGACAAGCTGGAGCAGTGGTCTATTCCCTAGTCACGACCGTCGAGCTGGCCAGGTAATGACGCTGTTCAAGTCGGAGGAAGAGGAGAACGCTGTCATGGCATTGTGTCAACGCCTAATCAAGGCCCAAGTTAAAGTGACTCCCCTACAATCAAACCGCATGATGTCTTTACTTCTTTCAAAAATTGGTATGTTTCATTATGCATTTTTCTTTTCAAAATATATTTACTCAGGTAGGTAAAACAGTTACACGCTCACGAATTCGTGTTTTTTTTTGCTGTGCCCTGAAACAAAGGCCATGTAAGTAAATGTCGGGGGTACATGTGTTTTTAGAAGAAAAAAAGGGTGTACAGTCTATAATCTATTATTTTTTGTTTTATATAATGCGATCATATGATTGACGAGGAATAGACATTCCTCATTCCAAAGTCGAGTGGTTAAAATGCTGGTTGGGCTCAGTGGCAGAATAGCTGCATGAGTTGAACCCGGTTAATAAAACGTTAAAAGAACATCATTTTACTAACTATTGATCCATTGTTTTTGGCTGCTACCCCAGACTTCTACTATGTACCAGATTCAAGTACTAGTACCGAGTCCTCGAAGCCATTTATGATTAGCAAAGACGAATATTGAACTGGTTTGTCAAAAAGTATCCAAACGTTGAAATAAAAAGAATAAAAAAATAAAAATAAATGTGAATTATTATTGTACGTGTACAATAAACATGTCTTTATTGTACACCTTTGTTACACCTTTCATACTGGACGATCATATAATACTGTATAATATGTATTTATCATATTGAATTGTAGTGAAGGAGCAAAGGGTATCAATACCTGCAGGCAATGGGGACTCACCCGCGGAGTCATCTGTATTGCAGAACATCAAGAAGGAGAAGGAAACAGATGGAAGACAATTCATGACATGTAAGTCTGTTGTGTGTTAGTTTATGATCGCAACTGGAAAGCCTCTTACATTCATATTCATTACACTATGATACGGTCAATACACATCTTATCTTGTGTTATTTTCGTTCGGATACCTTGGAGCAGCACTCGTTAAGTGATGTTATATTTAGATAGATAACTAAATGTTGTTGCTATCTTTGTTAGGACTCATCACCAGTGGAAGGACCAGTTGCATCCGAGGTTAACCCCCCAGCTGCAACTCCCGTGTAAGCGTCCATCACACAAGTCTACGAAGAGCTGCTGAACTCTGATCTGGAATGCAGCCAACAGCAGACACCGATAACATCGGCCCAGGCATCCACCAAGATAGAATGGCACCAGCAGACATCATAGAAGACGAAGTCGTCCCCAAAAGAAGACAAAAGTCTCAGCAGCACGTGCCTGCTAATGATAACAATGAGTCTATGGCTCCATCGTCACCAAAATCCCAGGTGAATATCTTACCTCGGAACGCCCTGGAAGAAGATTTCCTTCTCGAAGGTTCTCCAGTGGTTCTCCAGTACCCGGGCCCTCCACGGTAGAGCTCCACCACTTTGTATGAGTCAAAGAAAGAGAGCAACTCACAAGAACTACTTACATTCCCGTTATTTGCTTGATACACTCTCATTTTGTCGTGATAAACTATGATGATGGATTATCCAATGGCAATCATTTGGATTGATGGATTCTCAGCAAGACCACTGGTTATAGTCTGTCTAAAAAGTAGTTGACACGTGATTCCTTAGTTCCTTTAAGGGGAGGGAGAAGTGGGGGAGTTTTGACTTCAAACCTTTGCCCCCTGAATCGCCGTTTGTGACTGACCATGACCGTTTGCGACCGACCATGGCCAAATATCCAGCTGTATTGTATTGCACTGTCTCTGCTCCATGTGCAGCAGCTGTTGTGTTGCTTAGATGGAAGGACGAGCTGATTATATTGGCCCTGTTACTCCATGGTTGAGTGCAATGGGCGACTCCCTGGGCAAAGGGTTGACAGGTCCTTGTCATAAATAGAAATACAAAATCTCCCACTTTTCCCTCCCCTTAAAGGGACTGAGGAATCACGTGTCAACTACTTTTTAGACAGACTATAGTTCATTGGTGTTGTAATAACCTGGTCCCTGACCCACAGTATTATATAGTTGCAACACATGTACGCTCCTATTTTTGTATGAATGATGATGGAGTCAATTTCTTAACGATTACTATTTTGTATATTAGGATGTTAACATAGCAGCTGATTTAGTTGGTTTAAGAAGAATATGATGAAGCTCTTTGCTTGAATCATGTTGATTACGATTGGTGCTTTTTTGTAATTTTAACATTCGCGATGGGTGTTCTGATAGTTAAAATGTTCACAATTAACGATTATAATTATGATAACGATTATCTATGAAATATAGCTTTATCTATACACTATGGATGTTCAGATAGTTAAGATTTGTGTACGCTCCTATTTCTGTATGGAGTGTGGATAAGATGAGATTCGTTATGGGTGTTAAGGTAGCAACCATGCAGTTGTATGTAAATTAATCAATTTGTATGTAAATTAATCAATTTGTATGTAAATTAATCAATTTGTATGTAAATTAATCAATTTGTATGTAAATTAATCAATTTGTATGTTAATTAATCAATTTGTATGTTAACTAATCAATATGTTGCTCAAAGCACAAGTTTATTTGTTGCCTCAACCCGGTGTTAAAGATGGGCCAAAGTTATCAATTTATGATAGCTCATATGTTTGGATATGATATGATGGGGCACCTTGCTTGTTCACGTTCATAAGATGTGCTGCTGTTTTATATAATGTATATTTCATTTTTGTAGCCAGAAATTATTTTTGTATAATGCTAATGTAGAAATACTCAGGGAAGTACACAATACAAAATCTAGTCGACGAAAAGAACTCAAGCATATTTACATGTACTCTGTTGATGTATAACTAGTATTTGAAGTCTTGTCATGACTTATTCCAATGTATTAACAATCCATACTGTATTTGGCTTGTACTGTATCAGTGTTTACTGCCATTCACGGGATTTAAACAGTATGTAATCAGAATATATATAATCACTTGATGGAAAAAACACCACAACCCACTATGTTGCGGTATCTTGCTTTTTTGTTTTGACATTCGTTGGTATATATACTTACATATTATTTAAACACAAAATTATATTGTTAATTATAAAATCTGAACCAGGTGGGGTTGAAAACATCCCTTTGTTGGAGAAATGTCGATATATAGATTTATCGATCTAATTTGTGATAATGAATATTTCAACAACAATACTGATATTTTGTAAGTCCAGCTATTCAGGTATTTCAATCTCCTCGCGCACGCAGCCTATAGCCGCGACTCCCGAGTATATATGTTAATTAATCCTGTCATCCCTAAAACCTGTTGGTGTATACTATATAGCAGGTCTTCCCTTGCTATGGCACCATGTCTCTAGAGGTTATTCATAGCGTAGCTTGAACATGGAACTCTCCATTGTTCCTTCTGTTATGTACATATGTATTATACAAAGAGGCTGTACACTGTACGGGCTAGTGCTGTCTTCTGTGATTAACTCCGAATATTAACCCGTGAATGGAGGTTACCCTTCGTACAAAGGGCCTGAAAACCATGGAATCCTACACGATAGTAATGCTACATAAAAGAATACAAAGAATGAGTGAATATGAAATTCATAACGTTACATTTCTATGCTGCATTTGTAGTACGCATTTTCCTGTGATTGTCTCTTCACTGATTGTATCTAGCAGCAAAAGACTCCAGCATGTGTTGGAAGAACAGATGTGTCGACAAAAAACACGATCCCTTTTTGTTGTATTTTAAATCTACAAATTAAAGTGCAGCCAATTGAATAAAACTATATAGACTATTAATGAGTGTAAAACACCTGGCAAAGACTCCCGTCAACCGTGTGTGTTCTCTATGTGTATATACATGTGTGTAAACAATCGTTGTTCTAGCCCTCTGTGGGAGTGATATCTGTTTTGTTCATTTGTACATATATCTTGTTCCTACGGTCCTAGGCAATAAACCTAGTAAAAGAAACGCTATGGCTTGGGTCTTCAGTTCAGGTGAACAGCTCAGTACTGTGTAAAGAATGGATTCTTTTGAAGCTTTTATTTAATGTTTAAATTAATTGTATGGAGATGATATTCACTTAGAAGGTAAATGGGAGTTCATGTCTTCAGTATCAGAAAAGAAGGCTGAAATAGAATTGTGACTAGAGCACTCGGTAATTACCCACGGCTGTAGGACAGCATTCTGTCGGAACAAATGATGGTTAAGTCTCAGTAATAATGATTCATACTAACTACACTGAAATTTAACATTAAGCACACTAATGTAAATATAATGATCTGGCGGATCTGGACAATAGAATAGAAATACATTTTTGATACGTGTCATTTATCATTTCCCATGCTACCCAGGAATGTGTTACAAGGAATTTATTCTATTTTGTTGAACATAATGGAGCTGTAAAGTATACCTCCCGAGTCCTCAAATTATTTTTACATTAATAAAGAAGCAAAACATGTAAAATTTGACTTGTGTTGTTTATTTATTGCATCAAAATATTATATACAGCATGATCACTTGATTTGTAAAAGAGGATTCAATTGCAAATAATAGTGATAGTTGACCGTGCGTGTAAATATCTACTGACAGTCCTTCATCGCACATTTCAAACTACTTCTGCAGAATACAACCGTTATATTTTACATCATGTTGTGTTGCTAATAACATGAACGTCATCAAAACAAAATGCATGATATGAATGATGAAGAAATAATGCTTTAAAATCATTTATTCAATAAGTATGTGATCTGAGGATGGGTTGTAAGCATGTGATAATTTTAGTGTTATCACACCAGTGTGATACAGCTTCGGTAAAACTCGGAAATGCGCCTTCCTTTAAAATATTTCTAGATTATCTAGATTATTAAATGCATATAAAATAATCGACTAGTTGTCCCTTTCTGTGAAATAACTCCCATTATTCCAGGGGAATCAAAGTGGTGTTAATGCAAAATCCCTATAAATTATTCTAAAAGGGCAAGTTGTTAGGAAGATGAGGAATAAAGGCTCCAGCGAGTTAATTTAATAATAATTTAGATAACTTAACACCTTGTTGAGATACTCTGATTTTGTACCGATCAACAAAGACAAAAATTATGTCGTATTTAACACACATCAATAACCTTTTTGTCAAACTTCTAGTTATACAAAATGACGAAAATATTCAGGAAGAAGCAGATTTAAGCGACTAGAAGCATATACACTTATTATACATGCATTGCTCTGGAAACAACGTATCTAAAGTGATTTACGCAAAGTGCGTATTTCACTAGTGATTTACGTGAGATTGTCATGGCAACCAATCTGTTTTTTGGCTAAGATTACCGGTAAAATTCAAATTTATGACTCGATTTTTTCTATTTTCATGATTGGAAGCATGTATAATAAATCTGTTAACCAACTCAAACTATTTAAACAAAATCAAGAAATCAATAGCAACATTCTGTATTCTTTCTGGTGTTTTTGTGCCTTACCAAAGACATAGATCTAACAATTCTAACATTCCATGTGAGAAAAACCACTAATACTTTACTCTGCTCCTTTCATTGAGATATAAGTCATAAATAATTACATCATACTTTTAATGTCATCGCTTTGTAATGAAGTCTATTAAAACTGGGAGCGAATGTTAATAACCCAAGGTTTAGCAACTGATTTTAAATTTAAAAATATATATAAGAAATTTAGAGAAAAAAAAGAAAAAAAAAAGAAATGATTTTAGATTTTTAACTAATACCGCATTTCCTTTAATTAGAAATGGCATATACAAAAATCCCAATGACATACCATATGAAATAATGTTCAAAGAACAATTTTAAGTATACAGAATGAATGAGATTTTGATTAAAAGTGATGTGTACTGGCCATGGTTCAGGTGCATGAATGTCCATAAAATCCTAGTATTGACAGGAAAGTTATAATACTGAGAGAATGGTCTGATACCATTCCCTTTAATGTATCTCCCAAACTTGAACATGGTGTGGATGGCCTCATACCACTCCCTCTGATTTACATCCCAGTGAATAACATTGAGTGAAAGGCCTTGTTTGGCTCCTTTTAATCTACTTACCAGATTACAACATAGAGCAAATGGCCTGAGTTGATACCCTTTGATCTACCTCCCTGCTGAGTGAATGGCCTGAAGCCATTTCTTTTAACTTCCCTGGTTACATTGAGCTAAATTGATTGATTGATTGATATCGTTTATTTCCAGAACATGAACAGTTACATAAATATAAAGTATACGAAATTTGTCTGGAGATAGGTGCTCGCATCTATGCTAGCCATAGCTCTTCCAGAGAGTCCTGCTACACTAGGAAATATTATCACAGAATTATAAGATATATTATATTATAAATAGTTCTGTGATATTATCCTTCCAATCTGCCTCCCTGATTAAACCAAAGCGTATCTATCATGCCCATGGAAACATAATTCTTGACGATGGAGTTGGTGGTGTGATGTCATATCTGTGTGTTTACTTGTACTCTGCGTTGAGAGATCTGCCAATGAGCCAGCGCCTTATTTCACTAGTGCCGGCTCCTATCTCATACAGTTTGGCATCGCGGACCAGCCGTCCAGTCGGGTATTCATTAATATAGCCATTCCCACCTGAAATATGGCACATAGTTATGATATGAAAATTTTAAAAACTATTTATTATGTATTTGCAATATATTATGTTAGTCTTAAGTATCTATTAAAAAGGTTTGAAAACTTTCAACTGTTTAGTGACGAAAATAAGATATGAGATTTTGAGAATTCATACGGAATTTGGTTGATGTTATAAATGGAATTTGGGAGACATTTGACCACTTTTTGGAAGTTAAAATAAATAATGATTTCAGCGCAAAAACAAAAGTCTTGCATCCCTGAAATGCCATCCTCCCTAGGCAAGGCCTCTACTCCACACTGAGTTATCCATGTAGAGAGGAGAGTAATCCAGCGAACAAACTGCTATAGGGAGGATGTGAATTGCAAACACAAATAGAAGAGATAGTTACCGAGTATCTGAAGGGCGTCCAGTGAAACTTTGGTAGCAGATTCTGCACTCATTAGGATGACAGCTGCACAGTCCTGCATCAGCAATAGATTATATTCATTCAGACATGTTTATCATTACAGATCATAATAGAATATAATGGAAAAAAAGTGTAATAATATTTATTATATATGCACATTGCACTTCAGCGATAAAAATATTTTATTGTGTACGGCAAAAAATTGAATTGGTTTTCCTTTTAGCATTTAGTTACTTTATGACGATTCAAAAACAAAAACAAAGGTTTATATTTCCACATTGTTCTATGCTAGGGGTATGTAATAAATAGCGAATGGAACTCGTTATTTTACGACTCCTGGCTCGTTTCACCATCAATTCATGGTGATTTTGATGCTTTTTTTAAAAATTATTGTTTGGCACAACATTTACAAACCGTTGACAAATAACATCAAAATGTGACTAGAAGCATTAAAATAAGATTAGAAACAGAAATATATGGAGAAACGGACATCTTTTTTCTTCAGTTTTAAGAATCTGTTAATATTTGGTAAATAGTCCAAGTAAGAGTGAAAACAGAATTACCTGAGAATTTTGCTTTAAAGTTCAAACATTAGGTATAAGATGCAGCCCCTATAGTATTAGATTACCTTGGCAACGATAAGTCCTTTATCCAACGACTTTGCTACGTTATATACATAGGATCTGTTAGCGTTCAGGGAAGCATACATGTCCGCCATCTTTCCTTGTAGCAGCTGTTTAACAAAGATAACACACACTTCAATAAGATCATGAATATCTTTAATGTTTCCAAAGTGACAAATAGGGTAGAACAATATCTGCGCATCTAATTGGTGCCCCAAATAGACAGAAATAGTTCACTGATTAAAGAAAGTTTAACTTTTAATGCAAGTTCATAAAATGAATAATAATCAGTAAGAACTTACTTGGAATTCACCAATCTTTTGACCAAAAGCTGTTCTCTCGTGAGCGTATTTAAATGCCACATCACATGCCGCTTGCATTATCCTAGAGGGAGAAAAGTATTTTAGAATTGTATTAACAAACAGGATGGTGGGTTATCTAATTTTAATTTTTCCTAATTGGAAATCTACAACAAATTTCAATATGTTTATAAATACTGTCCACATGCATTGAATAACTGAGGCAAAAGGTGAATGATAAGAAAACACAACCAAGATACACTCCAAAAGGCAAATATTTACTTCCCTGCTAACTGAGATGCTGAATATGTTTGAAAAATTAATTTAGTTATTTTTCTAAATCTGGGATTTTGAACAACCACTTAATTCGTACAAATTAACACCAGATACGAAACTAAAAAGGCTAAAGACAATCGATTTTATCAAGCTAGCTCTGTATGTAATGATTTCCCATAATGCATTGTTAGTAACCACTGTATATAAGAACTGATCTCCCAAAGAACTAAGCATTATTGTTCACGCCACCCCTGATGAAGGTGCAAAGAGCACCGAAACGTTGGGTTAATCAATAAAAACAAGAAATTCCAAATCCACGAATCAATTGTTCTTCAACAAAAGCAACAACAGTCAACAACGGTTTTCTAAATACAGTTAGTAGTGCCAAATCCATCCATTGAGATGCTAAGGGTTTGGGAAAACTACCAACATGAAAACTGCCACCTAAGCATGTAACTTATACTATAAGAGAGTGAAAGTTAATGTCTTATCAACCTATATACTAGATTCAATACAGATTAGTGTTTAAGTGTGCATTTTCTCGACTCGGTTTTGGTTTGGGATTGCAATTTTCCTTTCCTACCCATCTAAAAGTGTTCCCATTAAAATGTCAGAAGAGGTTAGTAATAAGCCCCAGAAAGGCTCAGATTCCCATTTCCCATACGTCATAATTCCACTTGCATTGAGGATATATTACCATACACCTATTTTTGCTCACTTTTCAGCGGTTATTAAAATCGTTTATTTCTGTTGGGGGTCTACTGAATGCCTAAACGTTCTAAGAATGAATGTTATATGTGTTTATGGAAGAATTTAAAATATAAATTTTTGGTTCGTTTAGAAGAGAACGCGGCTATAATACAAATATTTTCACTTATTGCCTATTGGGAACATAATAGGGGAGTGAGGAAGAATAACATCCTAGGGGAGTGAGGAAGAATAACACTACAGAATGAAGCAGCAGTGGGAGTTGAATCCAGAATGTCTTCAAGTGTTTGTGTCTGAATCCTACACTCCGGCCCTAGTCTGAACCAATAAATTCTAATCAACTTCTTGTAGGGGGGCTGGGGGGGGGGGGGGGGGGGGGCAGGAGGTGACCTCATAATTGAGGAATTAAGCTATGGCTTCAAATCAATTCAAAATTCATGTTCTCATCTGCAACTAATAGCTTTTCCAGAGTGCCATTGTTTAATAAAGAGGTTTTCTAAATATATATTTTTTTGAATATTTTACTTTTTTTTCTTAATATTTTTTTTAAATATTCAAGCCCACTTTAAATTTAAACTGGGCTTGAATATTTAAAAAAAAAAATATTAAGAAAAAAAGTAAAATATTCAAAAAAATATATATATATAGAAAACCTCTTTTATTAAACAATGCTGGATCTGCTACATGCAGTGCGGATCTTACCCTAGAGGACCTCCGGACAAGATGCAGCGCTCTATGTCAAGCCCGCTGAAGAGTACATAGATGCCACGATTAAGGGGACCCATCATTTGGGAGGCTGAAATGAGTGAATTACTTAAGGGTTCAACAATCTATTAATAAATCCATAACCAGTACACATGTATAAGGAAGCAGGAAAAGTAATCTTAAGCAAATATTAATGCATACCCTTTTCATCCTGTAAATATGCGAAAACCAACGGAAAAATTATACTTGCCTGAATCTTATCGTACATCTTATCACAGAACCTATTTTTATTGCTTTTTGCTTAAATCAACATTTCAGGATCTTCATGTAATTCTTGAGCTTTTAGCTAAGGGTAGGGGTTTCTTGTGCAATAACTATTCATTCATAAATTCTAGTGTAGAGCTTGGTTTGTTTTCTTATTACAACAACAATGTATATACACGCCTTTTTGATACAGTACATTTCATATAAGTTGGTGCTGCCAAAAATGTTTGCTTATACTTGAGGAGCCAATGATATACGGGACCATAGGATTTTTATGTGCACGTTTATGGGAACATCGGTATCATTTGTTTTGTATTACCCTTTGCTTTGTATGACCCCTTTGATTTGTATTACCCTTTTCTTTTGTATTATTATTATGTGTAAATGGGAGTAGAGGGCTTCCCATTTAAGCGCACCATTTACATGCATGTTATGCATGTTCAATGGCCTAATGGGTATATTTAAGAGGAGGCTGAAGGTGAGGTATATGGAGGGAAATTAGGACCGAGGTATAAGCCGAGGTTCAAAGTCTCTCCATACTCCTCACCTTCAGTCTAGTATTTGCTGCATTTTTTCCTTTAACCATGGCCAATCCTGAATGTTATTTCTCATGATGTAGCCCATTTTACTGCACAAAATCTAGTCCCCAGGCATTGCTTTCTTGATTACTGATCATGTAAGACCGGCAGTTATCAAGAATTTGGTCTGGTTAAGAGGTAATCTATGGACGCACAAACCTGGCAAAGTAGCTCTAATTGGTTATGGACTATTAAATATTGCCCTGGTCCTCTGTCTCTTGTCTTTGTTGTGAGAGTAGACATAACTGGTGGATTTGCTCACGTCTTCATGCCACATCCACTATGTTAATATCATGGTTCTAGCCACCCCAACCCCCTACTACTCTTAACACACCAACTTATAAGGAATACACCATATAAAACAGAAAACCTCAGCTACGCAGCATTTATTTTCCATGTGGAATGAGAGTAAAATCTAAATGTCACTATCATAGGGGCTAGATCTCAAACCACCTGTGACCATATCATATATATAGCATAAATTTTATATGATTGATGTGATTATAACTAGGAAAGTGTTTTAAAGTTCAAAACTACAAATTTATGATTTATATTTATATTTTTGTTTATATTTAAGTTGATTCTGAGTTGTAGATCTCACCCCAGACATCCTGCGGCCGTAAAGCCTCTTTCAATATCAAGGCCGGTAAAGAGGACATAGATGCCTTTGTTTTCTGCACCAAGCATATTCTCCGCTATAATGGAAGTCATACTCAGTAAGTTTTGTATTACCATTTTGTTTTGTATTACCCTTTGCTTTATATGACCCCTTTGCTTTGTATTACCCCTTTGAATTGTATTACCCTTTTGTTTTATATTACATACTTGCTCAGTTACCAGTGTTATTCGGGGGTTTTCATAATCACACATGTGTGCCATTTGGATTGTCAAGGTAACATTCCACTAAGGTTTGATTCCACTGGATCGCTTGTATATGCGCTCAGGTTTCGCTATTAGTTTGCTTCTTCATAGCGCGTGTATCATTCGCTTTTCATCTGCTAATATTTTTAGTACAAGACAAGCGCAGAGTGATTCTACTGGTTCGCTTGTTTGCTTATGAAATCAATAGCAAGTTGATTGGTCCGCTCTCAGTGTGCTATTAATCTGCTACTAAAAGACGTGTAAAGAACGTCCTGAGTTGTGCTAAAACCAAACATGTCAGATATTAGCGGAACGTACTGAGCGCTTTTAAAAAAGCCTATAGGAAGCATAGTAACCGTTTCCATTGGACCGCACTGGTTTCGCTCTAAATTTAGTTGTTAGGTGCTTGGGGAAAATAAAAAAGTGGACCATGAATAAAAGAGCAGACCATGAATGGACCAAAAGAGTGATTCAGAGGAATTCCAGCTTTATTTTCCACGACAACTATGACGGCCCACAGAAATATAAATAATTATCAGTATCATACATTTCAAAATTGTTTATAATTATCAGGAACATGTTTGAAACCTGCGTCTAAATCTAACAAACTGCATACAACATATAATTCTGCCAAATTATGGTGAAGTTGACAAATGCTATGATATATCTGAGTATATTTGGTATTGCGTTGATTAGAAAATCTCTCTAGTTATGTTTAGCATGTACTTTGAACCGCATTTTTGTCTTTGATATGGATTATTTGAGAGGATTGGTTAAGGTGAATTGTACATTTTCTGGCGAGTTCACCCATACAATGTACAACTTTTTTCCCCAATCAGTCAAACAATAATTATCAGTATGTCTGTGGTGGGATTGTAAATTTGTTGTACCATAGTAAACATAACTATCCTCATTAATTTATTTTATGCTGTGAGAGTACCAGCACGATTCCCTATTTCTGCCAACGTCATGCACCGTTATTCATCAAAATTTGTCTCCTCAATTATTGACAAACTTTTTCAAAGGGTAAATATTTTACACCCAAAATTATAAGATTTAGCAATGTGTCATTATTTAGGAAAGATCCTCCCTTTAACACCTTTCTATTTATCTGCTACATTTAATTTATAATATGAAGTTGCTATGCAATGATTTTGAATATACATGTATCCAGACATGGCGAAAACTTTATTGTATCTATATTTGTGATTAGTTTTAGGTATAAGATGCAATAAATACCAGGGTTTCTTTTGGATGGCCTTTTGGGTGCACGATTCTTTGCTCATAGGCCTTTTTCATGCCTCCGATGGCCAGCTGATGTTGTTATACAAGCAACAATGCATAGCTTCACAGAGCAGTGCATTTGAAAGACAATTTACAATTTACACTACGATCATCAAAATGGTCTGTAATCGTAGTTTTGGGGGCCATATTTGATAAATACTAACAAGGTTAATCAACACTATTAATGTATTTAAGGAATAAAGTATGGTAGAAACATTTATACAAGCTATGATGAGGGTTACTATCCATATATGCTCCAAATGGAAACGTATCATATTGGCCATTTTGAAAAAGTGTCGAAAATTGGTGTTCCAGTGGTTTTATTTCTTGTTGCAAGGAAAAATATTCAAAGGTATACCCTTGCCTACATGTGTACCAACTTTGGTACTTTTATCCAAAAAATAAACGTTTTGACCTTAAGGCACCTGACTAATTAGACATCACATTGCAATGATGATGTATACATCAAGCACTAAAGTAGGGATTCATAAACTAAGGTGTTCATCGTGACACTATATAAAATGCGTTCTTATCATTCAGTCAATTTATATTTTCTTAAAAACCAACCTTTCTTATTGATACGATATCACCATGACTGAGGTTCTCTAGAGCTGTTTTGGGCAATGTGGTGTTACCAGCGAGCTCTGAAGTCCTCCATTTTTCTTAAGAAGCCCGATCTCAAGGCTGACATGTACACTTGCATTTGGATGAAATTTAGCAGTTTTTCAACCAACAAACCCTTCTGATGAAAACTTTGGATGAATTCAGAAAAAAAATTTCGTCTGTTGATTTTGCCCACCCACCCACCCCACCCCCAAAAAGTTTAAGTTTATCTTTATGAGGAGGCTTACTCTATTTAAACCTTAAAGAATATGCAAGCAGTGAAGTGTATGTTAAACCTACTCCATGGCACCAGTGACTGTTTACTTCTATGTTTGCCTTTTGGTTGTATCTAGGCTTTATAAGAAAGAGTAGCTCACCCTATACACCCTGCAGCACCTAGCCCTCTCTCCACATCTAGACCACTGAACAAGATATAGATCCCAGTATTCTCTCTCCCCAGCATATTCTCAGCTATTACAATTATAAAGGGAAAAATGAAATGAATACATTCTCCATCAAATGGTCCAGTCACACCAGACGGCATTCAACATCCATGAAAGAGGGTGAAATAATTACCCTAATTATTACCATTATTTCTACACATTTTAATTTGACAAGAATATTTAATTGATAATAGTGAAACATGCGTGGTCAACCTCTAGGCTATTTTCATGCATTGCTAAATGTATCAAAATTAAATTTCTTTTCTTATCAGACATGTATATCTATAAATTTCAAGGGTTATATAGTTACCAATTTCTGATCTATCATAGTTACACAATAAATTCAAACGTCCTCCCCCTTTAAGGTTGTGGTTCAAATTACACAGGGCAAGCATCAATTTATGATGGAGCTAAAAAGCCTTATGGGGATATTAGTCTAATTAGATCGCGCAAGCTGAGCCCTTAGTAAAGTCTAGAAGATACAACGACTGCTGATTTGGTAAATACATATCAGTTTGGTATTGCCGGCTCTACACCCGATTTATGCTTTATTTTGTAAAGATTAAAAAGAAATTATGACCCAGCCATGTGGCTAAAGGTGCAATGTAAAGCTGGGGTTAGCTTTAAAAGCATGGGAAACATATTCAGCACCAGGGTACCTTTAATTAAGATCTAAAATTTGTTTTTGTAAAGCTTTAATTAAAATTTGTTCCTCATTTAAAACAGGGGTGCCAACCCTTGGTGATGTGACATAATGTTCAAATATAATTCACAAGCTCGATAATAATTTAGTTTTTGAAAACTACATTATCAAGTCTATCAATATCAATCAACCTTAAAAGCCCAATTGAAACAGTTGGCGCACTGTTCAATTTCCAAGCAAAGCAAATTGAACGGGATTTTGCAAAGCGCTTTGGACGAACTTTAACAAGTGTATGTATATAGTTTCACCTCTTTTTCAGAAGCGATTTTTATAGAAGAAAAAAAGGAATTGGCTTGGGTAACACGCCACCTATTGATTTTGAATACATTTATCATAAGTTTTTCAAAATATTACGAGCACAAAGGAGAAACTATTTTGGATAATACGAATAAATAGTATATCTAATTAGATACTGATTATAGTTAATAAGAGCATGATAAACATATCCCCTTATGAGTTATAAATTGATGAAAAATATGTAACAAAAATCTTACCTGGAATTCGACAATCTTCAAAAATTAATTCTGATGTATTTGATCCTCTCATTCCGAATTTATCTAATTTGGGGCCTGTGCTGAAACCCTTCATACCCTAAATACAAAAATATAAACATTTCGTTACCTCAGTTGACTTATCAATAATTGTAATTTTGGCAGGAAAGTGTGAGGGTAAGGAATACCAATTGAACTAATATCCTGTTGGACTCATCCGTTTTGATCAGTGGTGTTACAACCTTATCAGTTTTCCCCAATAATTAATTCATCTATAAAATGTGTATGTTCTTAAGATACAAATTAGATATGAATAAAGAAAATATGACTTTTTGTGTGGACTCAAAAGAGTTTGGACTTTTTGTTTTATACTGAAGAGGCCATAGAGAAGATATATACATGTAGTCATTTTTTATAAGAAAGACGGAGACCAATTGTTCATCCCATTATTCATATACAATCAAAAAAGAAAGTCTTCATCAGTTTTCAACTTCAAATTGAAGTGAAGCAACATAAGTGTTCATTAATGAAGGCTGGCACTCCATGCTAAATAACAATGACCTTAGCAACAATAATAATTCTCAATTAATAAGTTGATTCTTAGCCCTTTACAATAGAGAAGGTGGGAACTTAAAGCTAAATAATAGATCAAGCAACAATAACTGACTAATATGGATCCAATTACAAACCTTTTCAACAAGGAAGGCAGTAACACCATGCTGTGGGTTGGATGCGTGCGCATCTGTTTTGGCGTAGACAACTAGAACATCAGCATCCGGGCCATTTGTAATCCAGAACTTACTGCCATTCAGGATATAGTGGTCCCCTGGAAGCAGACACATTATGGTGTTACGCTTGGTGTAAGACTAAAGGTAACAAAGCAATTGTATGGAAAGCCAAGAACAAGGAGGGAGAGGAGCGGGTTGGTTCATAAGGACTTAGTTTATTTAGGGGCTCGAACGTTTTGGGTACATTTATATTAACATTTTTATCAACTGTATTTTATACTAATATTTATACATTCCCGTACTGCTAGTAATTGGTCCAGGGCACAACGAAAACTCTTCATTAGCATGAGTGTACTCTGAAGTTTATATCCTGAAAAAAATATTTTGTAAA
The DNA here is from genome assembly GCA_942159475.1 of Sthenelais limicola. Taxonomy (NCBI): domain Eukaryota; kingdom Metazoa; phylum Annelida; class Polychaeta; order Phyllodocida; family Sigalionidae; genus Sthenelais; species Sthenelais limicola. Next base: position 16,000,079 of record OW804095.1, read on the forward strand.
AAAATAATACTTAAATGACAACCTACCATCTTTTTCAGCCTTCAATTTCATAGATACAACATCTGAGCCGGCATTGGGTTCACTCATGGCCAGGGCTCCGAAATACTCCCCAGATATCAACTGAAAGATAAAGGAACCAGAGATAACTAATGTTTAAAAAACCATGTAAACTTAAATATAAAACATTGTGTAAGGTAATTAAAGCTGCATTCCCAGCTATTACGACAAAAATAATCCCAAATTTACTCATTGTTTGAGTTATAGGACTGAATAACCATTTTAAAGTGGAATTCTAGCATGTGGGAAGAACAAAGAAGGCCATTTTGAAATTAGAAGAATTTTGGCTTAAAAATGAATCTGATAGAGTAAGTCTTTATTTCATAGTTAACCAACAAAGTGTAAATGAGTTGTTTTTTTTAAAAAAAAATCGATGTTTAACAGAGGATGGAAAATAATTGACTACAAATTAGATTTTGTTCTCCATCCGAAATTAGCTGGGAGTACAGTTCTGAAGGAGAATCCTGGCTAACCTTGGGAAGATATTTCTGTTTTTGTTCTTCAGTTCCATGTCTGACGACCTGGTTGATGCAAAGGTTAGAGTGGGCGCCGTAGCTGAGAGCTATGCCGCCCGCGGCCCTAGACATCTCCTCCATGACAATAACATGGTCCAGGTAGCAGCCCTCTGTTCCTCCATACTCAGCTATAGGAATACATTAAATAAATAATTACATTCATATTACCTACATTATAATGTATGATGTGTTACCAGGCCGTTTAGTTAAGCGTCTTAGCTGGTTTAACACCAACCCTATATAGTACAGTAGAACTTCGAATTTTTATAGGAGTCTAAAGACTCATTCATTTATAGAAGTATATTAATAGAGGCAACACTCTATTATATCAGTTCGAACATTACTGTCATGATCAAAATCAAGGACATTTTAAGGGCTTTCAAGGTCAGAGATGCAGGTTTTTAAGGACCAAAGAAACACAAAACGCCCTCGAAACAGTCCTGAGTTTGATATATTTTCTAGAATTCTTTTCAATTTTCCTGATGAAATGGCTTTGTGAACAGACAAGTTTTAAAATATATGCCTAATACCTAATACCATGTAATATTGAAATGTTATAGTTCCAGTTCGTTATCACCAAGAATATACGAGGTGACCTATAGATAAGTATAGATTATGACCTCACACTAACTAGGACCCTTACTTAACACTTATTTAGTGCACAGTCATAGATGGATGAATGAAAGTAATATTTCTCTCAGATGGGGAAATTCATATTTATACATTCGGTCTATAAGCTCCTGTTTTACAATCATTAGAATGATACTGTCTGAAAATTATGCAGGACAGTGTAATAACAAGAGGTTACTTCAATAGTAGAGTACAAAGGATAAAAAGGTACTAAGGTATGATATAGGTAATAAAGAAAGTCAAACAAAAACTCATTTGAGTACTCTATGCGTCACACAAACCAAGAAGAGCCGAATCGAAAATAATAGTGATATCCATAGTAGTTGGTAGAATTCCATCCAATATAAGGTATGATATGGTAACATACGCAAGTGCGTTATAGTAACTTAAATGACTGATCAACTAATCGATCGTTTAGACGCCAGTGAGACGTGTTAATAGCTGTTATTTTATACATTCTTTTAAATGATTACCATAGAGTAATACTAACAAAGCATATCTATTGAAATAATCTGCTTAATAATCAATGTACTAAGGGTGGCATATCAATCACGTACTTTGAAATCGATCTATTCTATACCGCGTTCAAATTAAGTGAGAATGGTTTCTTCGTCTAGGCCCGGCTATACTTACCAGGGGCTGTGATTCCTAATAGTCCAAGTTCTCCGAGCTTCAGCCAAAATTCCTAAATAATATATATGATAAAAATTAAAGGCACAATAGTTTGTGAATACACTTAGAATAGATTGAGCGATTTTCACTATATAGACCAATTGTTGTGTGATGTACCGGTAGCTGTTGTTATCCAAAATTTAGTGATTGGGTTGATCTTAGATCTTAAATATGACGCTTGAAAAAATCCATGATGGATATAATGTTTTTCCATTAAAGTATTGTTAAATGTATTGGCCTTTAAAGAAATACAAAAAAATCTTACCTTATGTTATATCATAAATATGACACAGATTACGAATAAGCCAAATATTCATACATGATAATGAAATTCTCATCTCAAATAAATAATCCTCAGAAGAAAACTTAACTGCAAGTCGAAACACGTCAGGACATGAAACTACTTCAAATAAAACAAACAATAATACCCCCCGCTTTCATACTGATGGATGTATAATACTTACCCTCAATTCTGGGAATTCGTTGTTTTTATCTATAGCTTCTGCGTGTGGAGCCAATTCCTTTTGAGCAAAGTTAAATACGGTCTGGCGGAGCTGAAAAATAATTAAATTTTCAGTGAAAATGTGTGGTCAGAGAAGAATATTATGATGGTAATTAAAACCAAAGAGCGTGAATATAAATACGCTCTTTGGTTTTAATTACCATCATAATATTCTTCTCTAATATTCTACAAGGATGGGAAAAAGCTATAACATGGTTCCCGCGGCCCAGAGCACATTGAATTTAATGACCTTTAATGACTTTATTTACATGGTTTGAATGACTTTTTTAATGACTTCTTAGAGACTAAGTAAAGACTTTACTAAGTAAATGTACAAATGGCGTTCACTGCACATATAGTAGGCTTAAATTCTGCTGAAGTATTGTAAAGACAATGTATATATCTGAGTACATTTCTTAGTTATTTAAATATTCCCGTATATGTTGAACTATATTTTGAACCTTATTTTACATTTACATTTATTTTACATGTATTTCTCTTGTATGTTTTATAGAAACACTTATGTTATTGTTGTAGTGAAGTAGAAGGTTCTGTCGAAAGAACAGTCAAGGCAGAGATATGGGACCCGTTTTTCTGAGTAAGCCATATGTAAAAATGTTGTTGGAAAAATAAAGTTTCAATATAAATATATAATTTATCAAACATGGTACAATATTATTGCTGCACTGAAGAAATAGTGTGTGAAGTGGTTGCCCGGGCAAGACTGCAAAGAGTTGGAACCAAGACATACCGGTCCAATTTTGATGAATTTAAAGGACGAAATACGAAATTTAATGATCATTAAAAAGGAAAATCTCAATTTAATTTTAATGACCCGCAGGAACCATGTATAGCCTAGATGCCCACTGAAATGAGTCGAATGACCCTTCTCTTTATATAATCGGGGTAATTAACTATTCTTACATTTAAAAATTGTATCGTAAAGATCATCCAAGTCTGAATCAGTTAATGATTTTGACAGTTTTTATCAGTTTTCAAAAATACTGAATTCAGGAGAAATACCAGAGGCAGAGCTCTGGAAATACTGAGGATTTATCCCGGGACTTCCTAGTCTCTCCACAGACCCACTATCCCAGCGGAGGTAGGTCCGTCGCATGCATGGACTAGTAGGGACTTCCATCCCTGTATTCATGTGACGTTTATTTAACTCTTTTGTCTTTTGACATCTTTGCCGTTTTGTGTACCGTAGTAGGGACTTACCTGAATTTGCTCTTCAGTAAGGCCAAAAAACTCATCATTGATGGGATAGAAACTTTGGCACCGCACAGATGTCTGGTAGACTGGTTGTCTTCTCATCTGGCATGTAGTAGACGAAAGAACTCGCCTTGATAGCGTCCGGAAAGCACTTAAAGTAGACATTTTGGTGTTTTCTTGTGTAAGTGAACCTTGTTTCTGCTTGTTGGAGGTCGGTCGCTTTCGGCCTTGACCTTGGCCAAATGGTTACCGTTCGACCTACGAGATGGCGCTACAATCGGCCTATCAGCCAATCAAATTGCCGGATACAACCGGCCTTTTTGGCGCGAGCTACAACACAACAAACTTTTCTGGCACAGGAATTTATCTGTTTTAATCAAGATTTTATGTGCTTCCTGTCTACAAAGAGTCAGAATGTTGGGCGATCTTACTTTCGATGATATTGAAAATATCGGTGAGTTCTTTTTATGTGTTTTCCCAGAAAGAATAACTTGGTAAGTGAGAATTAGTGTTGCGACACCGATCAAAACAAGCAAGCCGCCATTCCCAGCATGGACTGTGGTGCAACATAAACTAAAGTGCAAAATTTATCGCAGCGACTGGATTGATAACTCGGCAGTGAACACGCATGATATTATCAACAGACCTCTTAGTGACTCAAGCTTTATTAGACGAACAATCGATTCAGTTTCTCCAGTGTCGCCGTCCAAAATAACACCTAAACAGTGTCAGTGCTACACAGTGTCAGTGCCAGTGGTAGAACTTCAACGCGAAAACCACTCAGGCGTTCGCGCCTCGGTGTCCTCAACACAAAAGAGAAGAGGTATGAGGCTTTGGCCTTACACAAGAAGCGTTCTGAGTGGTTTGCGTGGTTTGTATGCCTACGGCATTGAAAGATATCACACCATAATCGTGGAAGGTTTGTGTTCAAATGTTCACTTTTGTTTATAATGTCATGATAACAAAGACGTTCCCGTGTCAAAAAATAATTACCGTGAAAATTATACGTCTTTAGCCAGTTTTGGCAATAATATTCGATACCTGTGGCTGTGTTTTTGTTGAGGGATGAGGCTATGACCTCATGCCATATGTCAGTCAGTTATTAAGGAAGCGTACCACCAACCAACCCTATGACTATGTCATGACTATGAAAATATAGTTGTAGGATACACCCCTACCGTATAGGTACTGACGACAGGAATAAGAGGGGTAGATATTCGAACTATGAAAATATTAATAATATAGGCCTACTAATAAATCTGGCACATGTGGTGTTCACGGTCACGATGTCTGTGTTTATGAGCTATTAATTAGAGGAGTGCCCACTGTTAATTGTTGGCAGAGATGGCATGGAACATCCACTTTCATGCTAGACGCTACCATTATTTATGCTATGATAATGTTTTGGTTGAGGCTCCTCATGGCATGCCATTCGTTTCTTTTAGCTTATTTCCTCAACAACATACGCATGATATATCTTGGCAAATATAGTTCAATTCCATCAAACTTGATCCATTTCTTAACTTTAAACAGTAAAACGTTGTTCTAGCATTTTTCCTTTTTGTGTAATAATTAACAAAGTACAATAAATGAACTCTGTCTCTGGTTCATTTAACTTCCCCAGTTCATTTCCAAAGTACAATATAAAGCTAAATACACAAGTTATATTAAATAAAAATAATAAATTTCGGTCTTACTCGCGTTTCCATATAACAAATACATTCATAATAATTATTATCTCCAGGCTTGTATTTCAATAGGGCGCTTAAATTAATTCGCATAATTTAAACCGTTTCTCCTAATAATTGAATGAGGTCTGCAGAAAGAAAAGACCCAGGCAGTCATTGTGGTTGATATCTAGACTTGTGCAAGTCTTTATTTTTTTATTTTTTTTTTATAAAAGGTTGATACTGTAACCTGTTGATGACGATTACTATTTGGCAAATGCGCTAGTAACGCCCAGTCCACCTCTTTTTAAACTAAAGGGGAATAATAAAACCATGGGGTCATTAATAAAGCAAGGCTAAAAGAAATATATATATTTTTCTATTAATGAATAATGTACTTATTATAGGCCTATATATTATATTCAGGGCTAGGATCAAGTTTCCCTTCTTGTTTTACAGGACTTTGGCTACCGTAATGTGTTAAGACTAAATTGGTACCTTGTGGTTACTGGTTGTAGAATAATTTATATTATTACACGCATCGTGTAATCTATCTATGGTGCTTTTCCTTGGACTTATCTAGACGTGTATTTTAGTGTAAGGAGCCAAAATAAGTTGTGATTATCTACACTACAGCTTTTCCTTAGACTAGGACCATTACATTACATCTAGGGTCTTTGTAGTGATCTATCTGTCACTGACAATCTATGCTCACAACACCTCAACATGTCAGGTTTTCTGGATTTAATTTCAGATGGTGTCACAGCTCTTCGTCAAATATGCGCCAGACAGAAAAAGAAATTTACGGTAAGAATTGTATCATTATTATAATATTTATTTAATATTAGAAATATATTATTATAGTATCGACAATTTGTATTTAGTTATTTTGATTAATAAATGTATGTGATTTCTCTCAGGTGTCTGTCGAAGGCAACATTGGATGTGGAAAGTCTACCCTCATTCGCTACTTCGAGAAGTTCCCCAAAGTTGAGGTAAGCATACTTAATATGTGTCTGAAGTGGAGATCTAGTTAGTTTAATTATTTGTATTCATATATGATTTATAAAACACATTCACATTAGTAGATGTTTCATGTATAGAACGATAGCACAAAGATAGACTACAGTTACAGAAAACTAGATATAATTTGTAGGAATATAGACACTTATGAAAATCATTTCTTATACAGCATTTGGGTATAAATAATCATAAAATTAATGTCTTTCTCTTGAAGGTATCCGATAATGTTTTCTGAGTGTGATTAGTTTGGATCTATTACATAGATTTACAGGGATGCAAGTTGTCCGTCAGTTGACGGATTTCCGTTTATCTCCTCATTAGCAAAATGTGTAATTAATTTCGTCAAATTACCTTTAAAAACGTTAAAAAATGTTTATCGCTAATGGACTGACTGAATACCGTGTCCATCTACCCCAGAGTAGACTCAAACCTTGCATTGGAATATAGGGAAAGCTATGTACTAGTGGCCGCCTGCGTCACCCCCCTGTCAGCCAAGGTTCCGCTAGCAACTCGGTAGAGTGATAGCATCGGGAGTTTAGCGGAATTCAGCTTAGCGGAGGGGAATCCCCGTACACCACTACCGGGCGCAGGGGCCGACGGCCTGGCAGACGGTAGTCAGTGTGGGTGGCAGCAGCAGCTCAGTGCCTGCCTATCATCCTGTTTAGCTAGCTCTATTAAGCTAATATTCTTTTCGAATATATGTCTATATGTATACTTCTTTCAGTTGTAAGCACTTTGTGGACCATATTTTTATCTCAGAACATTTTCCGTCAATTTTGAATACCCCAACTTGCATCCCTGGATTTATTGATGCATCATTATCTTGAATTGTGTATCATTTCAGACCATCGCCGAGCCGGTTGACAAGTGGTGCAATCTTCAAGGACACAATGCATTGGTGGGTTTTAATATCTACATTAATGATATATACTTTACTTGAATTTGCGTCATTAAGAGACAATAACCGTTACCCAAAAGGGACACCAAAACAGAGATTAAAAATGATCATGATATAATCCGATATTGTAACCAGTTTTGCTGCTTATGATTACAACATGTATTACAGATTTGTGGTGGAAATGTGCATTTACTGGTACATTGTATATCCCTTCAACTATTTATTGCCTGATACTCTTATTTTTAGAAGTGCCTTGTTGATTTTTATACATTTTAGAGAGAAAATTGTTGTTGTAAAGTGACTCCTCTGAAGTCGAGCGTAGAGTGATAGTTATTCAAGACGTATGACTATATTAGTTAATTCATGTATCAACCTTCATAACAGAAGCATTAATACTATGGATGTCTAGAATTATAGTGTTAAGTGGCTGTGCTGATTAAAAGGTACTCTCATATGATGGCTCATCGAAGTTTGGGCCTAGTTTACATATGTGGATTTTTGTTTTGATTGCAGCAACTACAATATCAAGATCCTGCTCGGTGGAATTTCACATTTAATAACTATGCCATGCTTACTAGGTTAGAAATGCATCAAAATACCTCAGTAAGTATATATTATTGGCTCATCGATGTTTGGGCCTAGTTTACATATGTGGATTATTTTTTTTGATTGCAGCAACTGCTTTATGAAGAGCCTACTCGGTGGAATTTCACATTTAATAACTATGCCATGCTTACGAGGTTAGAAATGCACCAAAATAATGCCTCAGTAAGTATTTTGATAAGTACAGGTTAACTGCCTTTTATCGCATTGACCCTACAGTTTTTAAAACTTGGTTATAAAATGATGTATATCACAGTGTTGTCTTTATACCTGCAGTTCAAATTAATAAACAAATTGGATGAACAATTTTTACAAATTGGATAAACTTGAGTAAATTACAAGAAATTATTTTACAAATTCTGATTATAAGAAGTATGTTATGATTTCTCTTTTTAATTTACATCGTGTTGGTACTAACTGATATTAGAACATCGAGTTCTTTTATCAATTGGTTTTGATGGACATTTAAAAAAGTTCAAGGGAAAAGTTTTCTCTACTTAATGGATTAATCTCAAGAGCAGAACCTGGATGTAACGTGGGTATTTTATCTTCAATTTTTTAGCCCAATCCAGTCAAAATGTTGGAGCGATCGCTGTACAGCACACGCTACTGCTTCGTGGAAAATAGCTTAAGAGAGTAAGTTCCATGAGTATCTACTCTGTTGTTTCAATTTGAAATATTCAGTATTGTATATGATTTAATTAATTAGGATCATCTCTCTTATGATCAATGAAAATCATGTCAATAAAATGATGAAAAGTAGGCGTCACTTTGTGTCCCTGGTCGTCTGAGCAATGGGACTCAAAGAAATGGGTGGATAAATACACTAAATAGGAATATCATAGAAATACTAAAGCGATGAGTCGTCCTTCTCAAAACAACCCAGATTCTAAGTGGTATAAGAGCTAAAATGACCATCTATCTTAGTTCTAACTGATGTACCACGTAAAGTAGGAAAGGAAACTTGGAGGATTATGATAATCCTTGGACACTTCTGATATGGGTCAGATTTTCAGAAAATGTACAATTGGCAGCTCTACACATTTAGGAAATTCTGCTAGATTTGGCTGAAAAATGATGAATACCAGGTATATATCTGAGTATATTTGGTATGGCATTGATTTAAAGTATCAGTTCTGTTATGTTAAACGGCATTTCGAAGCTCATTTCTGCCTTAAATGTGGGTTATTTGAAAGGATTGGTGAAGTTGAATTGTACATTTTCTGAAAATCTGACCCATATACTCCAATCCTTCCATGGCTTATCTCTTGGATAAAAAAGTGAAATAAACTTTTCAACATTTCTCAGCCCTTCATTAATATATATGATTTTCTTCTGCTCAGGGGTTTACTAACGGGTTTGGAGCATGCAGTGTTGTCCGAATGGTTTGACTACTTAGTGGCCACTCAAGACATTGCTGTTGATCTCTATGGTAAGTTATGTTTTACCTAAAATATATTCACACTTTGTTTGATGTCCTCAAATGCTGTTATGCATTTTTTAATAGTTTTGTAACAGATATTAAGTGCGTATGTTTGATCATAAAGGTTTTGCAATTCATTTGGCATCTCATTTAATTTCCTATGAATTTCAGAGCAAGTTAAGTGTATCGAACCATGTATGATTTATGTTATTTGACGAAGTAATGGATGTTAAGCAAACTCAGCTTTTCTGACAGATATATACGGAGAAAATGGTCTGGAAAAGCCTAGGAAATATTTCCTGTTTTTCTGGATCGTTTTCTTCCCATAGCGTACTTAGCTGTGTTGTATAGAAGATGTTATTTTTTCAGTATATCTCCGTGCGAGCCCCGATGTCTGCCATGAACGTTTGAAGAAGAGGAATCGAAAAGAAGAGGCTGGCGTTCCTCTGGTAAGTCATGTGATTTTGACAAAACCCTTCGTGAGATTCACCCCTTGGGATATTTTTTTTTTTTAGAAACCAGCGCTGTAGACCACTTAAAAATTTGATTTTTAGACTGATTTTGGATGTCAACTCATTATTTTAACCTGGAGGAAGCCACCAGAGACACCTTGTGTCATGTTCCAAACTGAATCAATGTGGTTATCATTGGGTAATGGTCCTGGGTAAGACCATACAGTGCCTTTATGTCTCTTTTCTCTTGTCTCTCTCCCTTCTTCTCTATCTCTTTTTCCTGTGTATGATCATAAACTGCCTCCCTCTCAGCTCTCCCGCCCTTGACATAACCTTTCAATGTGTTGATAAGGGCGCAAAGCAACCAATCTCACTCACTCACTCAATATTTTGGGCGGTTTTAAGTGTCTTAAATTCTTGTAAAACTTTTAGAATAGCTTATATGAAAGTATTGATTTTTTCCACACATTTATCCATATTATTTTGCATTCAGAAATTCATCCAACAGCTTCATGATTTGCACGAGGAATGGTTGATGCAGCACAAGTTCCCTGTGGGTGCACCTGTTCTGGTAGGTTCTACTTTTTTCTCTTTTTTTTTAAGGTTCTACTTTTTAAAATGTACACTGTAACACAGCCATTTTGCCATTTGATAAAAAGTAATTTCATTCAAGGCATTTAACTAATTTTTTTCATTCAAAAAATATTTATCCAACTTTTCAAACTTTCCAGGTCTTGGATGCAAGCCAAGAATTGCCACGGATGAAGCAGATGTACGAGGAGCACAAACAAGACATTCTGTGTGGCTGTGCGTAGTATACCACCACCACCACCACCACCAGCACAACCTTGTTTTACTTGTTATTGTTCATGTATATAGCAATAAGCTGCACCCACACACAGGGTGCAATACTCATTATATACACACCCCTACTCCCCGTGCATAAATACATTGATACATAGAAGGAAGAACTACAGGGTATACCAAATAACTGGGTCCAAGTTACAGTGTATTCCATATAACATGGTTCTACCAAGTTCTGCCCCATTCTTGGGGTGTTGAAGCATCGTCTTCGCCGGTCTTGAAAGGCTGGAATTTGGAGAAGAAAATTCAAAGCCTGGAACAGCCTTGGAATGGTTATATTGGTTTGAGGGCTTTGTACCATGTTAGAGTGGTTACAGTAACTATTTTGACTATATTATTTTCTGTGCGCATAGTTCAGATATGCATATATTTTGGATTTGAATCTGTTGAAATGGACCTGCAAACGCCTAGAATTGTTACCAAGTTGTATGGAATACTCTAGTGTCATTCACATTCAAAAACCTACACTGCCTTTCCCGTCAGCAGGCGAACATGCCGCAGAACAGTGGGTTTTACTCATCGGGTTTTACTTCAGGAATCCTAAAGAATCCTCAAATGGCGAATTTCAGGCTATAAGCCTAACCATTAGGGTAGAATTTTTACTATTTTCTAGAAATTATTTTTTTTAGCAGTATGTGTGACATTATCAGGGGTGCCAACCATATTATTTCGCCACAATGGTTAATTTTTGAGACGTTGATTAAAGCATTTTTCTCGTTACGGTTATGCAGTGCATGATAACAAATTAAGATTTAGCGTGAATGGTTTAATCTTTTCTGATTATTGACGCTAAAATGCCCTCTGGATTCATCCTTCATAGAATTTTACATTTTTTTTTCGTATTTTAAGATTTTTATTGGTTCTCCTTTTTTTCTAGAATGATGTGAGGGTTGGGCTTAGCGCTCCCTCAACAATAAACCAAGTCAAGGTTATGCTATATATATAGTTTGTGTTTATACAAACAATGTCAGACAAAATGAAGTCTTATTGTTACACAAACCTCAGTGACTGAGGCAGTAAGGTAAAGTTGAAACTAAACCCTAATTACTAGTATATAGTAGTTGAGGGGTACCCATGAAGTTGGGAGTTAATGTTAAGAGAACTACTGTTGATATAAAATATACGTTGCAGTCATAATTTGTAACAACTTCTTAGTTGAATCATTAGATGAAGGTTTTGAAAACCCATTTATTTCCAACTATTGTTAGGGGCTTTATCACTGCACCCGTGCATCGATTCCAATTTCACATTCACTAAAGTTGGCACCTCTATTAGATTATATGTAGATATTTGATGTGCTATATCTGGGATTTGAGAGGAGAAATCTCTCTAGGGTATATTATGACGGTATTGAGACTTTTTATTACGCACCTTTTTACCGTTCTTAGTTGGGTGATAATCTTGTTTTATTTTTTTTATTCTAGATTGAAGTGGTTCAAACTTTTTTATTTTGCTTTTTTTCTCACCCATTTCAAAGCTTCATTGATCTGTTTGTTCTTAATGACAATCGTTTTGTTTTTTATTGCCCCAAAATGCCAACTTGATTGTTTTGTCTTTGTTTTAGTAAAAATGTTTTTTTAGAAGTTTAGTTTTGAATAATGACTGAAATTCCATACAGATGTAATATATTTTTATACTAAGATCACCTCTCATTCATGAACTTCACATTGTAAATGACTTCCTACGACACATAAAATCTTCATATATATATATTTGTTAGTGTTTTCCTCTTGACCTGATTCCTCAATATCATACATACGGTCATGTTAAAGCGGTTTTAGCGCTGTTTTACGTCAAAAAGGAAATTTTCTATTTTGTGGTCTATTCCTATCTAACCCATCCAAGCCAACATAATAAATTATGGTCCGCAATTTGTGTAAAACAAAATTAGTTCCAAATTAGTAATTTTTGTGTACATCAGAACCCCAATTTTCAATGTGGCTCCACCATAGCCATCTTAAAGGGAAATGCCGGTGTTTAATAAAAATATGAAGGAATCATGGAATATTTTTAAACTTTACTTAAAGTTCTTGTAATAAGCTTAGAGCAAGGATATTATAGTACCAGGAATTCAAGAATGTAATGTAAATATTATTGCCTCTGTTTTGTAACTATGAAGAAAATATATTTAATGTTAGAAATTATTTTTTAGAAACTTTTTGCCAACATCTTGCATCCACACTTGCACAATAAGACACGATGAATCCTTCCCAGAACATGATCCATACAACTGCATGTTGCTTCAGTATAGACTTGAGAAAACGTGGCTGTGGGAACCCATAAAGCGCCCCAAAACCATGTCACTAAATCAGTTATACGGACCGCTGAAATTTACTACTCTTCATTATAGAAGCCTATGGGAAAACTGGAATTTCCCCAAATAACAGATGATTAAATCATGCAATTTTCTTTAAAACCTGGATATACATAGCTGACATGTTATTCTACCCTCCCAATTTAAAAAAGGGTCATTGATCTAAAATAAAAGTTATACAGCTGAACTTTTTGTATCCCCCCCAACCATGTTATTTCTCAAGACGATTTTGGAAAAAAATATTGTGAATTATATTTTTTCATAGATTAGTTTCTTGAATTCCCGCCTGCTGCACTGCTGACGTCGCTGGCATTTTACCTTTAATCGGCATCCCGTTAGCAGGTTTCCTCTTGCCTAGATTATGATAATGACCAAAAATATACGAAGCATGGTGTTGAAACGTAAAAACAACCAATCCCTCCACCGCCTCGATTAAATGAAAAATACAAAAGTAATAAAACGGGTTATAGAAATCTTTGGCATAAATAGACGTCGAGGAGGCTGTGAGTAATCATAAGGAGGGATGAGGTATGATCATCTGTGAAGGTACCTCAACTAATATAGGCATATAGATCTTTTTCTTTATTTTCCAAAGAAGAATATATTTTTATTAACTTTACATGACAGGTATTTGATATAGAACAGTAGCGCATATGTGGATCTGGCCAAGAATCCATCGATCTGGATTACTTAGATGAATTCTTGGCCGGACCCACAAATGGATCTAGAATCGGTGATATTTCCGAGCGCATAAACACTGCATGGTTAATGAGAACTTGTGGCTCCCCCTTTACCGTATCTGATCTGAATAAACCCACGTGAGTGAGCTGAGCTTACATACCTGGAACCGAGTAGTAGTAGCTAGTAGTTAACTTTATATCTTAACACTATCTACTAAATCGGTGTGTGGCACCGTTACCTCAGTAATATGGCATGCATAGTTGGGGCGTAGTTGCCCCTTTTTCTTTTCTTGTTTCATTGTTGATTGAATTAATACAATTATAGGGCTGACATTTTAACAGATGTGAAGGTTTAGTGTTCCTGGAGCAGGTGCGTGTACACTATGTTCCGCTTAACCTGAACTCGGTTTACCAGAATTTTCAGTTAACCTGAACATTTTGCAATTTCCCTGCTGACTTCCAACTTAATGTATTTGTTCTCTTTAGCTGACTTTTTGGTTAACCTGAACTTTTTCTGATTTCCCCTCGAGCTCAGGTTTAGTGGAACATAGTGTACTTGTAATATCACCGGCGAAGTTCTGGTCGTTAATTGGGAGAGCCATCTCTCTTATCCCTTCCTGTCAGAGAAGAAAGAACGTGTCATTAGATTCATTGCTAGACATTTCATATGATGTAGGCCTATTCAATTACACTATAGAAACAAACTTTATCATTACATCAAGATTAAGTTTTCCCACTCAATTGTGGCCTGACCATTATACTTTAACATGGATACCGGGTGGACACCTAGTAACAAAGACTCACATCAACCTTGAAATATGTAAACTTGTGACTGAAAGATCAACAAGAAAACAGGAACAAGCAAATTTATGTTACACACCTTAATTTTGTATCTCCAATTCCAAGAAAGTTAGATCCATATCTTTCTCTCATTATCGATGCCATCTTAAAAAACAAAGGTAAAACATTTTTTTAGAATGTATATGTCATAAAATGTGTGCATACGAAAGTGCAGGATCAATGTGCTAATGATTACACATATAAGTGAACCTATATTACCTTTTCCGCAAGAGATTTTTGGATCCATTTGTATTTCCCTGAATTCTCGTCCATTAGGTCATCAGTGAAATCTACATTTTGGATTGTGTATTTGATTTTGATCATGTGAGGGTGTTTGGGTACGGGCACAGGAGATGGTGTAATATCCACAGAGGGTGGAGTGGAAACCACAGGTGGATCTGGAGGGGAAGACATGGTTCCTCCGGAGATAGTAGTGGCCAGTGTATTGTCTATCAGGTAATCAGCTGCTGGAGCTGATGTGTCTGTATAAAGGTGACAAGGATGAATTATTATTCATTTAACTAAAAACATGTATAAATCCGGAGATAATTGCACTTGGAGTGTTAAATGTGATGTGTTAGAGAAAAATGAGTCACAAGTTGCAAAAAAATTATTTTTCAAATGTCTGTATCAAAAGAACCCTTTGTAGGAATGTTTTCATTTTTTTTGCATTTTAGTGTTGTCAGTGGTAGGAATACACCTACCGAATTTCAATTCATCTATGCGTTTCCGAGGTCACCCTAAGTAGTATATTATTTTACTAATTTGCTTAATGCTAGGGATTGACCCTCAAGATTTATGGCTAACTTTTTTCATGCATAAAAAATATAAAAGTACTTACTAGATGCCTTAATATTTACCAACACTTAATCTCATTCTTTCAAATATGATGGTATCTCAAAGTCCATTATTTTTGTGACTTATCTTTTTTGTAACACATCTCAAATAGCAGCCAACGGTTGTGATTCTTTTTGTTTGGCATACCTGTCTTTTTTTAAGTTAGCCCACCTCTTTAAATACATAACATGGATACAATTTATATATATATATTACATTTCAAGCTTGACTTTTGAGGTCCTAAATTCCAGGTTTTCATTGCGTTGCTTTGTGTAATGAGTCAATTAAGAAAGTTATCTCTGTTCGGTGAGGAATCGGGGTTAAAATTAAACAGGGATAAAACAAAAGGCATTAATGTTGTAAAATTGACAAGCCTAAATTGTAGGATCGTACTGATTTGAAGCATACATCTCTGTGTGTTGCGTTGATTAATTTCTCGCCCAACTACTGACCCTGAATTATTACGAAGAATGGCCCGCATTTCTTCAATGTCAATAATATATCCTTATCTTCTGTTGAATCTGCTGAGATTTCATGGTCCGACAGCCTAAAGCTTTTAGGAGTAACCTTAGTGTATCCCCCCTGATCAAAAAAAGTTGAATTTGATTAACACCACTGAACTCATGGAATCTCTGGAAAATATTGCAACGCAATGGAAGCGAAGAAGTCTGTCCTTGAAGGGAAAAATTATAATCAGGCCAAAAAAAAAAGGTTGTTTCCGATTTACCCCCCCTACCTAGAAAAACCTTACCCTACTTAAAGTTTTTTTTACCATACCTGATTTTTTCCCCATCATATCTTACTTTTTTTGGATTTTTTGACAAAAAAAACTTATAATTATTATTATTGGCTAACCACGAAGATGAGTGGACGAAGATGAGTGGACGAACAAAGTGAGTCAGACAAGTAGATGCTGCACCAAGGTCGGGATACTTTTATTTTCCCCTAAACAAATAAACAAATAAACAAAGAAAAATTTTTCTCAACCGATCGCCAATATGGCTACCATGCACTGACGCCAGTATTCGCGCCAACAGTTCAAGCGAGGAGTCGTTGCCCCTAACAACCATGACCAACAGTACGGTGGCTCAACAGTAGCCAACAGAGAGAGGGTGGACGAAAGTCCCACTAAACAATTATATATACATTCATGAATCTATCACATAATTATTATTATTGGCTAACCACGAAGATGAGTGGACGAAGATGAGTGGACGAACAAAGTGAGTCAGACAAGTAGATGCTGCACCAAGGTCGGGATACTTTTATTTTCCCAGCCCAGTATAATGTTTTTGAAAGTATTACGAAAGGGCAGAGAGAGCAGCGGAGATTTTACGATCAATGTTCACACGATATTCCAGAGGGGTGGAAAGGTACTTCCAAATTGCGTCACTCTTCCAATCCCCTAACAGTTGAATATCAGGTACTGTAACGCCGCTCATGTACATATTCACCACAGCTCCTCTGCGCAGACTGTGGAGGCCAATGTTCTTTGTGATTCCGGACTGAACGCACCATTTCTTTAGCGTCGACAGAGCGAATGAGTATGTAACTGGAGTCCCTCTAGCGTAAGAGATCAACGGATCTTCCGGGTTAGCAGGGCATCTCACAAACCATTTACTCAGTTGAGAAGCCAAACATAAGTCTGAGTTGCTATATGTCACAGGACATTCAAGGACGGAGAGACCATACTGGTTGGTTTTAGAGGAGGGCACAACCACTTTAATGCCCCAATTCTCGAAAGTCACATCACGTCGCTTTAGCAAGTGTAGGTTCAAGTCGTCAGAAAATACATGGCACTTCCGCAACAGTGTCCTGAAGCACAATAGTACTCCCAACCAACAAGCAGTTAACTTGTCTGATGATAAATCCACACATTGGAAGATACTCTTCAATTCGGCTGGCAGAATTCCTTCCTTGGGATTTGATTTTGCTCCTAACTTCCTTTTTAAGCCTCTCATCAACAGCTTAAGACCAAAGTCCTCTCTCATGTTTTGACCAGTATGCAATTTACTCAAATGGTTCACAGCCGAGAACAGGTTATCCAAGGATGAATAGCATAGTCTGGATGAAGAATAAACTAAAAACATTGCCAGATTGTCCGCTGTAACTGGTATTGCAGTCAAATCATATAAGTGACAGAACTCGTAGTATTGATTCCACTGGCTATTTCGCGTACGTCTGGAAGACTCAGCCAAAGCCTGCTGCTTTAACTGACCCACTTGTAACTTAAGCTGCCCTGCAGAAGTAAGAAGGACAAATTCTAATACCATACTTGATGCATATCCAAAAAATATCCTGAAGAACCTCTACTTCGATTCTATTTCTAGGTCTGCACTCAGATAAGATACGATTAGTTTTAACAGACAGACCAGCAAAATCAATACTAGTACCCTTCAAACAGTAAGCAAGCTCCTGTAAACTGTGACGTACAATCAATAATTCTAAGACCTCTTTATCACTAGAATCAAGAACCTTAGGTACAACAATATCTGAGTCACTACAACCACTAGTGGGATTATCCCCTTCTCTTTCAAAGACTCCAGTAATTACATTGTGATCACATTCAGTTGCAAAGATACCTGCAGAGACTTGAACCTGTATACATTTCTCAGTTTTCAGATCGGAAAAATCATACGTGCCATTGAAAACATCAGCACAGTTAATCCACCACTGTAAGTCCGAATGCACAAGATAAGTAACACGCCTTCTACGATATTTACATTTCAACATCAAGTTCAACTCAGCCAAGATACCCCTACTATGAATCCTGCCGCCCCTAATAACTCGAGAGGCGTGGCAAAGAATGCCGGCGAGTCTCCGAAGTTGTCTTACTGTTGTCCATTTTCTACCAACAAAGAAATTTAACTCCGCGATTAACTTAGTAACTTTCTTCTCTGGTAAACGCAATTGGCAGTTGGCTGTGTCAATCTCAATGCCCAAATAGGTACACAACTGTGAAGGGCTAGTCAGTTTCTCCCAACAGATATAGAAACCTAGGTCCCTCAAAAGAGAGATAACCGCACACTGGCTTTCAATACACTTGTCGTAGGTATCCGACCAAATAAGGAAATCATCTAGGTACGAAACCACCTTATGCCCCCTATCAATGAGAATCCTACACACGGCATCTGTGATTCTAGTGAAACAGAAAGGCGCGGTTCTAGCACCGAAACACATAAAATTGTCACATAAATACTCTGTGCCCCGATCAAAAGACCAGGCCAAACCAAATAAAGAGCGTTGACTCGGATGGATAGCCACAGAACGGTAGGCTGCTTTGATATCTACAGAACACATGAATGAACATTTGTCTATACTTTGTACAACATCGTCGATTTTAACATATTTGAATGTGGAAAAGACCTCTTTCGTATAGTTATTTACAGAACACTTCTCTGGCCTTCTACAGTCAGTAATCATTCGTATGTCGCCAGATGGTTTGTTAATTACACCTACCGCATGAACACATTTGGGTTGATCTACTACCAATGACATTTTACCCGAAGCTAACTCAGAACGCAATGATTTTTCTAATTTTGCCTTATTTTCTGATGGAAAGAAACAAGATCGATAGTTCTGGCAAAAATAGGGTGATATTGAAGCACTGGGGTCGACTAGCTTGAAGCCGTTTAACACACCGTCCAATAAATAGTGACCGTCCGGATCGACATAACTGGGCGAAAATAAGTTGCGAGCCCAACTCGATGGTTTAAACTGTCTCCTAACACCACACAGCAAACCCCAGTCATTAACTGAAGCAGCACAATCATACAGTTTACACAAGTTCTTGCTTTCTATAACCGTACTGACCGTATCTAGCTGAGGGTTAGGCAAAAAGTCCAATCTCGTCGAGTGCAGAGAAGCCGATTCAGAACCAAGGCCGCCATCTTGTCATGTTGTCTTAGGTGTCGTTGGTGGGCTCTTGGCTGGGGCCGATGTCGTGGACTGAGCATGAGCCTTCTCCCAATCGGTTTGAATTTTGCACCACTTGGCTCGATGTTCAGCTCCACACAAGCCACAGAAATGATTATAATAACAACCTTCACAGTTGCGGCCATCATTCCAACGCCAACAAACCCCTTTTGGCCAAGCGTCGATGTCAAAACGGGGCGACTTTTCCTTGACACTGTTGTCGGCAGGCTTCCGGTTTTGGTAGTTGTTGTACCGAGTAAACCTGTCTTTTCTGGCCAATAAATCACGCACTACAGTGGTATTATCGGCACTAAGATGCTTTGATTCCGACAAGGTGTCCACACCATTCCAGCGAGGAACCCAACCCTCTAGCACACGGGATGTAGCATCGTGCTCATATGCCACCAGTGCTTCATCCACGAACGATTTGCGATGGGCTTTATAGGCGATGAACTGAAGGTGACTAACATAACCACGTACGATGTCCATCTTAGCACCAGAATCCATGAGAGAGCCTAACACACCAAGCCCTCCATATATGAGATCACGATAGGACATAGACTCCCACTGTTTCTTCTGTTCAACATAAGTCTCAGGACGAAACCTACCCATGTCAGGAAGACGTGTAGACTTGGGAGTCGGTGTCAACGGCTTGGAGTGGCTGTCACTGCTGTCATTGCCAGGCAGGTACGAACCGCCCGAGGCCTGATCCCCATCCAAAGACAAACGACGCAGTTGTTCTTCAGCCTCAGCGATCTTAGCAGATAAAAGAGACTTAGTCTTCTTCTGGTCATCCAGGATGGAAATTGCCTTCTCTATAGCCCCGAGATATGCAGCAGAGCCCTTATCAGGTAAGTCGTCTACTGATTCTCCCAAAATGGTCGCTAGTTTACTCGGGTCCATTGTAAATGCAGGCACTACACGATCTGTAAATTCAGGCAATACACGATCTGTAGACAATCGGTTATCTTTTTGACTTTCACGGATCCAACAGGTTGGCTCTAGATGGGATCTCAAGCAATAGGAACAATTGACAAGAGACATGAGTCAATCTGGATTATCCGAAGAAAAATTTTTCTCAACCGATCGCCAATATGGCTACCATGCACTGACGCCAGTATTCGCGCCAACAGTTCAAGCGAGGAGTCGTTGCCCCTAACAACCATGACCAACAGTACGGTGGCTCAACAGTAGCCAACAGAGAGAGGGTGGACGAAAGTCCCACTAAACAATTATATATACATTCATGAATCTATCACATAAAAGCAGGAAAACGGGTTTTCCTAACCCAGAACTGTCAAAAGGCACATTTCCCATGTTCAAAACAACTATTGTTATGAAAAAGACATTTTTTTCAGTTCCTGGGAGGTGGTTTCCAAACAATAAAAATTAACAAAAAAAAAAAAGTTACCACCCCCCCAACCTAGTTTTCAGCCAGATAAATCGGAAACACACCTATTTTTTTTTGGCCTCAGTAATGTACTAATGCTCCCTAAAATACAGCATGTTCTCTCCTGTATAACATTGGAGAATAATGTAACTAGGGATATATCCAAAACAATAAGGAGATTTATATGGAATGGAAATCATAACTTTATTGGCGTCGACCATCTGAAGCAACCCATTGCTGACGGTGGCCTCAAACTTAGAGCGCTTAATGAAATTATATTTACAAATAGTCATGTGGGTCAAACGGTTTTTGGAAAGCCCAAATGAGGGTTGGACCCATATCTTCCAAGCCTGGCATGGCATTCAGAAAGACAAACTTCTCCTGTCTCGATCAACCCCTAGAAATCCTCTTAGCCCTTTCTATAAGGATCTTTTCAAGGTATGGGCAAAGGTTTATTATATTCGAGTGCCTACCACAGGAGAAGAAGTTCTATGCAAAAGAATTTGGAACAATAAAAACATTTGTATACATAAGAAAAAATTCTTTTTCCAACCTGGCAAGCAGCCGGTATCACGGTGATTGGTGACTTACTCACCGAATGAAACAATTATGTCCTCTGCTGACATTCAAAGTTTTTTTTGGGGTGTTTTGTGATTCTCGCACTAGGCTGCTCGTTAAAAATTCTATTCCAAGTTCATGGATGAATTTGCTGAACAGTGCCCAACCCCAGCAACTAGAAAACATGACGGTATTTTGCTACATTGGTCAGAAAACAATTAATATTATAGGTTGTAGCGCTTCACCCATATACCATGCCTTAATAGCCACTCAAGCTCCTAAAAAGGAGAAAATACAGAAGTGGGCGAATATATTAGAAGGCGAAATTGATATATATAATGCAGTAGCATGGGAGGATAGGTTTATTTTTCCATACGAATGTACACTAGATGTGAGGCTCCAGTCGCTACAATACAAAATCTTTCATCGAGCCATAACATGCAACAGCTACTTAGAACAAATAAAAGTCAAAGCACACGACACATGCGATTTTTGCAATGACATTGACACAATATGTCACTTCTTCTACCAATGTCCTAGGGTATCTGAACTATGGGACAAGGTTGGAGAAAAATTAAAAACAAATGTCTTCAGTTATGATGCTCCTAATAGACAGATATAGGGAGTGGAAGAAATTCATTGACAAATGGTAACAAACTCTGAGCTCGCCTTGTAAGGTTGAAACGGTCATTCCTGGTGTGGTTTTGTAAAATCAACAAGACCACCCATCTAGCTCTAGTCCCCCTCTGTGCTCAAAACAATGTTATGGTCGAACATTTTCTCGATCAACCGCCAATGTATGGAGTATTATGTTTTGTACATGTCGTACTGTGTATTTTGTATTAGAACATTAGGATGTGTTAGGCTACCTAGCATATATTGTTCATGTTGTACTGTGTATTTTGTATCGAATATTACAAATTGTTAGGCTCGTCTGGCACATACCACCACTTCTACCAATTTGTCCCCTTTATTATAGTAGTTTGAGTGATCTGAAATTTTGATATTTTGATATTGTTATACTTACTCAGGTCAACAGGAATATTTTTCACCAGATGCGGACAAGAAGGGCTTTTGTATACAAGATGTTAATTGCCCTAGATAGTGTGGTTTTGTTGACATATTGAATAAAGTTTGTTTTAAAATAAAAAAAAAGAAAGACACGCTGTGACATTGCTACTTATAGTAATGTTATTTAGCTTTGAGTATGATCAAAACTACATTGTTGGATCTCCATCAGTTGAAGTTATTGTACCTTGCTCAGTAGTGATAGGTCCAAGACTAGTGAATACTTGAGAAGTAGTTTCTGGTTCATCTGTAGTAGAGGCTTCAGCAGTTGACATTAAGGTAGTGGCTTCATCTGCTGGGGTGGTTAGAACTATACACATTGAAAACAATAATTATTTTGAAAGTTTGTGATGAATGCTATGAATATTGAGGTTGAGAGTGGCAATGGCATACGATAATAACTAAGTCTGATAGCCTCTGTAAGGATGACCAGAAAACCATTGTACTGAAAGAATTGGAATAAGTACCCAAGAACTTAAAAATTTTCCCATTTAATGTGTGTTTTTCCTCTTTATTTCTAAACTCAGCCAGTCTTGATATTTCACTTATTAAGTTAGGTTAGTTTCAGATCATTTGATGAGGCTGTGACCATGGCAACCAAATGCAAAATTATAAAGCTTAAAACTGAAGAGATCTTAGAGTTGTGGTTACCAGAGTAAAAGATCTTTCAAGACAGTAAATTTCTGAATTCTCCTTGGTTTAACATTTCACTTGATACCACACATATCTATAGCAGGCAATTTTGTAAAAATTTATATTTTCCCCAGAGACCTTAGTCAATTGTAATACCTGTACAGTAAGTTGTTGCCATTTTTACCCTTGGTGGACATGAAAAAGCATCAAATTATATTATTCATTTTGATTTTCTTATGGCAAGAATTGAGAGTGTAAACAAATTCCAGTAAATGTTTTAGTTGAAAATAAGTTTTAGTTGAAGTTATTGTACCTTGCTCAGTAGTGATAGGTCCAATACTGGTGAATACTTGAGAAGTAGTTTCTGGCTGATCTGTAGCAGAGGCTTCAGCTGTTGACATTAGGGTAGTGGCTTCATCTGCTGGGGTGGTTAGAACTATGCACAATAAAAACAATTCTTTTGAAAGTTAGTGATTAATGCTATGAATAATGGGAACGACTGGAAACATCATGAAATAGTAGCTAGCTTTGTGATAGCTTCTGCAAGGTTAACCAAAATACTTGCAGTACAAAGAAAGTACCCCAGTATTGAATTTTAAAAGCTATGCAGATTTTTTTGTTTTGTTTTTTATTTGTTTTTGCTGTGTTCAGTCTAAATGATGTAGCTGTTAAGTTTGGTTAGCTTTACATCAATTTATGAGGCTGTGACCATGGCAGTCAAATGCAAAACTGTAATGCCTAAAACTGAAGAGATTTTAGATTTTTGGTTGCTATAGTAAAAGATCTTTTCCACATTTAAGATAAATTAGATTTCTGACTCCTCCTTGGTTTAATATTTCGCTTGATGCCACATATATCTATATCAGACAATTTCAGAAAATTCTACATTTTCCTAGGAACTTTTGTTAATGGTACATATACTTCATGACATTGTTACCTTCAATGGAAAAAAATCTTATTGATTTATTTTACTAATTGAGATGTATCTGGCTAGAATTTAGTGTGTGAACAAATTTGGATGAATAATTTAGCGGAAAATGATCATGATAATTTATGAATTATATTGTGCAAAAGTGATACACCTTTGACTGATTGATATTGTTGAATCTCCATAATTCGGATTTATTGTACCTTGCTCAGTAGTAATAGGTCCAAGATTGGTGAATACTTGAGATGTAGTTTCTGGCTGATCTAAAGTAGAGGATTCAGTTGTTGACATTAAGGCTGTGGCTTCATCTGCTGGGGAGGTTAGAACTATGCCCAATGAAAACAATAATTATTTTGAAAGTTTGTGATAAATGTTATGAATAATTGGAAAGAGTGCAAACATCATAAAATAGTAACTGGCTTTAATAGCTTCTGCAAGGCTAACTAGAATACCCGCAGTACACATAATGTACCCCAGTATTGAATTTAAAAATTAAAGAATTCATGACGATTCTTTGTATTTGTTTTTGCTGTGCTCAGTCTAAATAATGCACCTGTTAAGTTAGGTAAGTTTTACATCAATTCATGTGGCTGTGACCATTGTTATACCTCCTGGTAGAGCTATGATTAGCATAGAATGGGGTACCCATTTCCAGGTATTGCATTGAATTTATTAATGTAACTGTATTGAACTGGAAATAAACAATATACATACATACATACATATATACAGGTTGAGAGAAAGATCCCCAGAGCATGTCTACATAGTAACCATTGTATACTAGGTGGCAGATAATGATGATAGGTAGAGAAATGTCCACCTGGCACACACAATATGTGGCACAACTAGTAAGCCAGAGCTGTGATCAGTTGTATAGCTTGGATCAAATAAACACTTTACATCTACCAGCCATTGAGGACAGACTTGTTTATACTTTACTCCATTTTACATTAACTATGATTTAGGCATATATACTATCTACCCAATAGTATATCACCATGGCTACCAAATGCAAAACTATAATGCCTAAAACTGAAGAGATTTTATGGTTTTGGTTGCCATGGTAAGAGATCTTTCCCAATTTCATGATAAATTAGATTTCTGACTTTTCTTAAGTGTAATATAGGACTTGATGCCACACATGTTTATATCAGAACATTTCTGAAAAATCAGCATTTTCCAAGAAACCTTTGTTAATGATACATATACTTGTTGCAATTGTAACCCTTACTGGACAAAAATCCCATTGATTGATTCTACCAATTGTGATTAATCTGGCAAGAAATCAGAGCTTAAAGAAATTTGGGTGAATAATTTAGTGCAAAATAAGCATGGCAATTTATGAATTATTTCGAGCAAAAGTTAAAGTGCCTTTGACTGATATTGTTGTCCCCCCATCAGTACATTGTGGCATCTCCATTAGTTGAAGTTATTTTACCTTCCTCAGTAGTGATAGGTCCAATACTGGTGAATACTTGAGATGTAGTTTCTGGCTGATCTGTAGTAGTGGCTTCAGCTGTTGACATTAGGGTAGTGGCTTCATCTGCTGGGGTGGTTAGAACTATGCACATGGAAAACAATAATTATTTTGAAACTTCATGCTATCATCATATGAATGCTTTGAAAGAGATAATTTAAAGATACCTGGGGCCACCAGGGGAGATTTTGGGATGATTACAAATTTCAGCATTTTTATATTGTTTATATCATAATGTATGCTTATTATCATTACTGCAGAAATGAAAAATCCTGCTACCAATTTGTTTATGTTCTGAGGATAAGGTTGTAATGGTTAACTTTCAATCTAGGTTGGATAGAAAGAGAGCATGGAGAATGGTTGGACAATATGGATGAATATTTTTAAAATGCTATCATTCTACCTTTGCAAACTCCTGGGATGATGTATTGTATGTAGTAATAGTTTCCATAGAATGAAACTGCATTATCCATCCAAGACTCTCCTGAGACTGAACCCAACCTGGGACCTAAATGTACTGCTGTGATGAAATCTGTATCACCGGGATCATCTGAGACACAGTCACGTGGACTATCTCTACATTCAACCACATTTTTCTCATTTTCTAGAGTCACTTTTGTTCTGGAATTGGTCTGTGATAAGACTGTGGACAACTCCTTTTTGCTGATATCATGTATCTCCACAAAAGAAGGGTTGCGGCTATTATTGACAGACTTTAGCTCAAGAGTTACGTCAGTCATAAATGTGGGTGATAAGTTGTTATGTGCTTGTATGGTGGAGATTTCTGACTGGCTGAGGACTTGTAGGTGCACTGGGGTGTGTCCTATGTAGGATTTATACTTCCAGCGGTTTGCAGTAGTAAGTGAACCAACCATCAAATGCAAATCATCATTAATTGGTTCAAATTTAGCATATAATTTTGAGTTATTTTTCACGGCTGTGTAGTATCCTGGTTCTGACTTACAGACACATTCGTAGTACTCTAATCCGTTACAGGTTGTTCTATTCAAAACCATTGCGGCTAAAAAGTAAGAAATAACACAAACTAGAGTAAATGCTATGCGAAAAAATAAAGGATTATTTGTGTACATTGGTACATAATGTTAAATACAATAGAATAGAAGGCCTCAGACAGTTTGCTCTCATTGTTTCATACTTACGTATACATTCCATACCAGCCAACAAATGGTCCCATGTTTGTCCAATATATGGGCACATCAAGGTCATATTGACTTCTTGGGTTGGAAGTCCACCAGAATCCTTCCAGGAGAATCCCTGATCACAGGTATAGGTCACCTCTGTGTTAGAGCTCCTGGTCAGTGATGCATGGGCAAGTACAGGAGCCAGAGGACACAAGGATGTACCTGGAATCATGTTTGTTTATAGATGATAAATGCTGCCCACAGTAGCCCATGGGTCCAAAGCCAGCAAGTTAGATGCTTTACCAAGTTTATATTTTTCTTGGGCCATAATTATTATGTAGTGGTGGGTTGCCTCATCACTCTAACCACTCCCACACTGGCTGTAGCAACAATATGTTAATAGGGCACCTATATGTCACAAGAAAGGACATATCTATCCCCCTGACGACAGGTAACCATACCAGTCTGAACCATTGGTTCACTGAATAAAGCACCCTTTTCTGTAAACTAATTATGTAGAGTTTTTATTTCCTAGATGATGATCCAGAGTATTACCGCGAGGTTAATTTGGTTGTGGTGTCTTAGGCTATATACTTGTATTGTCTTGGAATCTTTTTCTCATTTTCAATGCTTCCCACCACCCCACCCCCTGGCCGGCCCTCGGCCTCCCCTCCTACGCTTTTGTTTTGGTGTCTAATAATACACATGCCTCAGTGAGGCATGTGTATGCAGGTGCGCTAGCGGCGGTATTGGGAGACACCACATTTCAGCGCTTTGTTTATATTTAGCGGCAATGGCCGTCGATTTGAATCTTATCACATGCCTCGCTGGTGGTAAATGGGCTTATATCTTCTTTTCTAGACAATATTGTTCCAGTAATTATTCGCTCAGAACGTTGCTTACCAAGATACGGTAGTTCTCACACCTGAGAAAAAGCTGAACGCGCATCTATTTCAGGGGCAGAGACAGCAATAAATGTTGATTCTTGTAGTGTTGCGCCCAACCGTGATAACGGGTACGACTGGTTAGGGGGTAAAGAATAGCTGATAGCGGCTTTTTTAAAAAAAAAGCGGTGGTCGTGCAGTGTCTAGCTACTAACATAAAGTGGGTCACCCCACATAACATTCTTACACCTGTGATCTACTGTAAAGCGCCAAATTTTTGCAACCAAAATATCCACAAGGGGATCCTAAAAAAGGTTTCCGCAGATCATGAAGTAATGGCTGGTATTATATATGAATAAGCATAAAAGCTTCAAGCAAACATTCAGTGCATATTTCTTCACCTAACCTAATCCAAGACAATAGACCTGATGCTAACAAGGGTGACATTTGAAACTAAACATCCTTTCACACCTCAAAAGAGACGTTCAGATCACTTTCTAGAATTAGTGTATGGCACTAATTAAAGCACTTACCAAGTTTGGTCATGCACAAATTCATACCAGCTTCCCGACACAAGGTTGTCACAAATTGACCATCTTGAATGGAAGCACAAGTAGATTGAATGGCTCCTCCAATATTAGCCCAGGTCATCTGTAAAGATTGATATCTTTATTAATCATTATCACTTACTACCCATACCATCTTGTTGTTTGGAGAATCATACTCTGAATATATAATCATAGATATCTTGTTACATTGCTGACTTAATTATCATTGTTGTATCATCATGTTGTTTGGAGAATCATACTCTGAATATAATCATAGATATCTTGTTACATAGCTGACTGAATTAGTATTGTTTATAGGCTCACCTTGAGTCCATTTGATCTCCACATCCACCCCCTATGATCCTTTCTCAAGTCAACATGAAAAGGACCTTGCAGGTTTTTAATGCTTACAAATAGATAGAAAATGTTATTAGTGGCTAGCCACCAGAACATATATTATAGCAGTGTCATACCATGGTAAAAATGAAAGTGTTGATATTAGTCAGGGTTCTTATGTACATGAAGTTGCCCCTGTAGGGTATTGATGGAGAAAGTGAAAACTATACATTTTCGGAAACGTCAGGACCCATAGATTATGAAAACCAATGTTGCCCAAAACGTGTCGGCCATCTTGGTCGCCATATTGGACAATCCAAGATGGCCGCCATTCCAAACCTATTTATGCCCATAACTATCTTATTACTGGTCATAGAAACTTGATTTTGGTGTCTACACCAAGGTTTTCAAGGTCAAGGAATACAATGAAGATATCTATTTGAGCCTGGCATGTGTCGGCCATCTTGAAATCCAAGATGGCCACCATTCCAAACATTCTTTTCCTCATAACTTCTTAATTTTTTATAATAGAAACTTGATTTTGGTGTCTACACATAGGTTTTCAGGGGCAAGGAATACAATGAAGATGGTTAATTGGGTCTGGCATGTGTCGGACATCTTGAAATCCAAGATGGCGGCCATTTGGGAAATGACTGTTATTGTAAGAAATCTTAAATCCAGTCTAACTTCTTACTTTTTATAATAGAAACTTGATTTTGGAGTGAGTGAGTAATGGTTGCTTAATGCCATGACTTGATTTTGGTGTCTAGTTTTCAGGGGCAAGGAATACAATGAAGACGGCTGATTGGGTCTGGCATGTGTCGGCCATCTTGAAATCCAAGATGGCCACCATTCCAAACATTCTTTTGCTCATAACTTTGTAATTTGTTATCATAGAAACTTGATTTTGGTGTCCATACATAGGTTTTCAAGGTCACCCTTGAAAACATTCTTTTGCTTATAAGTTCCCTATTAGATCTCATAGAGACTTGCTTTTGGTGTCTACACATGTGTTTTGCAGGGTCCAGGAAGAGTGGCCATTGCTAGCGCGGGCAGGGAGGCCTCTTTTCTCCTTTAGTCATATTGATAGCCCTGATGATCGATGGGTATTTATCTGTAAACTTTATATGTATATGTTGTTTCTCCTGCCTTTCCCATCGCCACCAACCACGCCAACCCACCCTCCATCCCTCTCACATAGAATAACAGCATCTACACGATCCTGAGATAAAAAAAACAAGGCTGTGAGAGCCTACCGAGGCTCGAACTCCCAAACCTTCACTCTAAATGCCAGTGCTCTATCCACTGGGCTATGGCCCTTGGGTGGAGTGGTTACTGAACTTTGCCAGTCATATGAGAAGGGCCAACACTTGGCAGAGGAGGGAAAAACGTCCATTATTCCTTTATTCATGCTATGATGACTGTGTTACTTTAAAACATCAATCTAGAGGTATTGAGAGGGCAATCTGTGGCAACGGAAATGACTAGATATATCAGATCACTGTAAAAAGGTGTTTGTGTGCCATTTTGAGCATACATCCTTTCTCTGAAATAGAGAGACTGGGTTGACACCTACAGTAATTAATTGTTACCTAGCGGCACCCCTTGGGTGGCCAAAACTTAGTCATGTGACGTCAAGGAATGCAATGAAGATAGCTGATTGGGTCTAGCATGTTTCGGCCATCTTGAAATCCAAGATCGAGGCCGTTTTGAAAAT
Organism: Sthenelais limicola; assembly: GCA_942159475.1. Classification (NCBI taxonomy): domain Eukaryota; kingdom Metazoa; phylum Annelida; class Polychaeta; order Phyllodocida; family Sigalionidae; genus Sthenelais; species Sthenelais limicola. The sequence goes on from OW804095.1 coordinate 16,029,867, forward strand.
GACTGTTATTGTAAGACCTCTAGATCTCAAATCCAGCCTGGGTTTTCTGTTTTTGAACACCCTATTTATGGTTTTACCATGGTATTATTTGAGTGCAAAGCTTTGTGCCAAGACTTTTTTAAGATGCAACAAAGTTTAGGAATTGCTATGCTATAGACAACAACTATATCACATCCTGTTACCATGAAAACATGGAGTAAATACAGTCTTTATGAGATAAAAATTACTGATCCCACAAGATTAATTCTAGAAGAACCTACATTTCAATTTTTGTGAACGTGCGACAATAACTGGAATAGTAGTAACATTTGAAATGAAACTGTGAGATTCAGATGATTTAATCATCTTCCACATGCTGATCCATGACCCTATTATATCCTGTATGTTGCCCCATAACCCTATTATATGCTGTATGTTACTCCATGACCCCATTATCCCCTCTATGCTGCTCCATGACCCTCCATTATACCCTGTATGTTGCTCCATAACCCTATTATACCCTGTATGTTGCTTCATAACCCTGTTATACCCTGTATGTTGCTCCATGGCCATCATTATACCTTCTATGCTGCTCTATGACCCCTTTGTTGATCCTTATATATGTATACCCTCAGACAAAGAAAAGGGCTCCATGACCATCATTATACCCTCTATATTGCTCCAGACCCATCATTATACCCTTTGTATGTTACTCCAAGACCATCATTATACCCTCTATGCTGCTCCATGGCCCCCATTATACCCTCTGTATATATTATGTTACTCCATGAACATCATTATACCCTCTATGTTGCTCCATGACCCCCATTATACCCTTTGTATATATATGTTACTCCATGACCATCATTATACCCTCTATGCTGCTCCATGACCCAATTATACCCTGTATAGAGCTCCATGATCTCTATTATACCCTCTGTGCTGACCATCAATATACCATCTGTGCTGTTCAATGGCCACTATAATACACTCTATGTTGCTCTCTGATCATGATTATACCAGCTATGCTGCTCCATGATCATCATTATACCATCTATAGTGCTCCATGACCCCATCAAACCCCCTATAGTGCTCCATGACCCACATTATACCCACCTTGCTGCTCCATGACCCCCATTTCATCCTCTTTGCTTCTCCATGACCCAATGTTATACACCCAATGTTACTCAATGGCACCTATTCTTTCCTCTATGCTGCCCCATGACCCCCATTATACCTGCCATGTTACTGCATGACCACCATTATACCCTCCATGTTACTCCATGACACCCATTAATACACTCTGTAAACTGTAAACATATTAATGTTCGTGTATTCGCACACCCCTATGTGCGCGAATTTAAATCCTGCGCAAACCTATAATTATTACATAAACATGGCATGAGGCTTCCTTGTTGTGCGAATTTTAATCCGTGCGAAAAGGTGTCAAAGTACTTAGTGCGCGAAAAATTATCTGCGCAAAAATAAATACGTTTACAGTATCTGTTACTCCATGACCATCATTATACCCACTATGCTGCTCCATGACCCCATTACACCCTGTATAGAGATCCATGACTTTTGTCATACCATCTATGCTGCTCCATGACCATCAATATCCCCTCTATGCTGTTCCATGACCACACTATACCCTGTATGCTTCTCCATGACCCCCATTATACCCCCTATATTACTCCATGAACCCAATCATACCCTCTATAGTGATCCATGGCCATAATTATACCCTCCTTGCTACCCCATGACCATCATTATATTATCTATAGGGTTCTATGGTCCCCATCATTATACCCTCTATGTTATTCCATGGTCCCTATTATACCCTCTATGTGTCTATTCTCCATGATCCCCATTATACCCTCTTTATTGCTCCATGACCCCCATCATACCTGCTATGTTGCTCCATGACCATCATTATACCATCTATGCTTCTGGATAACCCCCATCATATATTGAACTTTTATTCCATAAAAAAGTTACAGAATAAGAGGTTAGTCTCTGATTAATCTTAATCTTAATAGATTGTAGCCTCTATAGTGCTCCATGAGCCCATGATACCCTCTGTGCTGCTCCATGACACAAATTTTGGCCTCCATGTTACTCCATGACACCCACTATACCCTCTATGCTGCCACATGACCTCCATCAATACCGTCTCTGCTGCTCCATGACCCCCATTATACCCTATATGAAACATCATGACCCCCATTATACCCTCTATGCTGCTAGGTGATGCCCATTATATCCTCTATGTTGCTGCATGACCCCATTATACCCTCTATTTTACTCCATGACCCCATTAATCCCTCTATGTTACTGCATGACTATTATTATTAGACCTAGTGTCCACTAAGTAAATGACAAACTCTCAATGGCAGCCTCTCAGAGAGACAGGTCGCCCTGTCATCGTTATACCCTCTATGTTATGGCATAACCACTATATACCCTCTTATGATGCCCTATAACGACCACTTTACCCTCTATGCTGCTGTTGTTTAATGGTCCCCATATGATAACCTCCATATTGTTTAATGGCCCCTTTCCAATACCATTGATGTGATGTGTGATCCTCGTTTTGCCTGTATATTGCCCTGTACTCTCAGGGACCTTTCCCTTTAACCTTGAAATAAATGGAAGAAGGGCAACTTAGCCCGAAAGCTAGTGATGAAATAAACAAATTCTAACATAAAGGGGTTTAGTACCTACACCCTGTCCAGCCTATGAAGCACCCCCCAATGCTAGCCTATACCAGTACTCATTGAAGTCTTGGTTCTACAGAGGCTGGACAGAGTGTACCTACCATCATCCCACAACCAACATACTGGGCTTAACAATATACGTGACCTGCTCTGCAAAAACAGGTCTTATTTAGGGGGTATATAAGACCTTTGCAGGGCGGGTCACAACAGTGATATTCCCACTTACCTTGATACATCTTGAAATAAATTGTTCAAGATATAGACTGCAGTTTGTAATTTAGATTTACACAAAATTTAGTGTAGAATGAAAATGACCTCCAATGATACCAGAAATGGGTTATTTTTCTTTCCCCTAATGTCAGTTACTGTAGTGGCCCGTTCATAAGCCCGGGCTTGTATTTGTTTAGACCCCCCCTCTTGCCCCGGCTTGCAATTGAGATAGGCTTTTAATCGATAATTTAATTTCAGTGGATTTTATTTTTTCATGACCTCTACACCCCCGGTCTGTATTTGAGATAGGCTTATAAACAGGTCCCGGCTTATAAACGGGCCACTACGGTATTATTGTATGCATTAGGTTACCGTTTTCCTCTATTGCCATATTTTCATAAGAGAAAATAGGATGTCACATCCCAGAATTTTGCTATTTTTATATTTCAAGGTCATATTTGGTGACCTTGACCTTGATCAAGTTATTGTTTCGAAAAGAAATGATAACGGTTAGATACACCATCACTATTCCCAAATTTGGTCACAATGCTGACAAAAGTGTAGATATGGGACACAAAAACCTATTTCTTGCTAAAATACAAAAAAATCACTAGTTTCCATGGAAACAGGCCATTTAGAGGGTAGGGATAGGCTTTTGGCCCTTGGCCGCTGGCCTATTACAGGTAATGCATGTTATGTAAGGAAATCGGTAGTCTGAGAAAAGAGCATCCATATTGTGCTTAGGTTAATAAATAGCTTTCACTGGAGCAAACTATGAATAAAACCACATATTATATCAACTCAGACAAATACAAAACCTTTCATTGCATTAAGAGGTTGTTTAAGATTATTTCACAATTTAACCTAAAAGCCCCAGTACAACTTAAACTGCCCATATAACAAGGCTTAGCCAAGTATCAATTATCTGTGACATAAAAATAATAATGCGAAAGGGTAAAAAAAGTTGCCATCATGAAAACAGATTTGAGAATTTCTAGATATTAGATTTCAGTATGGCTGACACATAGCAGACCCAATCAGACATCTTCATTGCATTCCTTGACCTTGAAAACCTAGGTGTAGAGACCAAAACCAAGTCTCTATGACATCTAATAAGGAACTTATGAGCAAAAGAATGTTTTCAATGGTGGCCATCTTGGATTTCAAGATGGCCGACATATGCCAGACCCAATCAGCCATCTTCATTGTATTCCTTGCCCCTGAAAACTTATGTGTAGACACCAAAATCAAGTTTCTATTGTAAAAAAGTAAAAAGTTGGACTGGATTTGAGATTTCTTACAATAACAGTCATTTTCCAAATGGCAGCCATCTTGGATTTTAAGATGGCTGACACATGCCAGACCCAATTAACCATCTTCATTGTATTCCTTGCCCCTGGAAACCTATGTGTAGACACCAAAATCAAGTTTCTATTATAAAAAAATAAGAAGTTATGAGCAAAAGAATGTTTGGAATGGTGGCCATCTTGGATTTCAAGATGGCCGACACATGCCAGACTCAAATAGATATCTTCATTGTATTCCTTGACCTTGAAAACCTTGGTGTAGACACCAAAATCAAGTTTCTATGACCAGTAATAAGATAGTTATGGGCATAAATAGGTTTGGAATGGCGGCCATCTTGGATTGTCCAATATGGCGGCCAAGATGGCCGACACGATTTGGGCAACATTGGTTTTCATAATCTATGCGTCCTGACGTTTCCGAAAATGTATAGTTTTCACTTTCTCCATCAATACCCTACAGAATTGCACAAGGAACCGGACTATATAGGTGGTGATTGGAAGATGTGGTAGATGGATTTAGGGTTAAATGTCATGACAAGTGTGTTGTTAACTATACTATGCAGTGTTAATGTTAATGTCTGTAGAGCGTAGACACTACAATCAGGGATTACTACTATTGGCTTACGGAGTTACTCTAATTACTTGTGATGTACTTATAAATAGGGGTAGCTTCGATTGGTTAGATGTCTCAATGGGATATAGTGCTTGGCTTGTAGTTTCAGTAGGTATAAGGTAAGGCATGGAGTACAGAATGGCTTCTTTTATTGGACTAGGTATTGCACCAGACTTGGGATGCATTTCATCATCCTTCCAGGGCGTACTACAATGTTCAGTGGGCATTTCGTCAGCCACCAGGGCTGTTGAGAATGCACTGCCCCTTGCATCAGCCTCCAGGTTAATGGCGGAGTAGCTCACATGCAATGTCGCTGGGGGATTTCATCATCCAGAGACATTGCATCAGCTCTCTCCGCCCAGTGGTCAGACCCCCTCCCTACCACCGTTCAAATGATCGACCAGAAAATAAGTAAACAATCGACACACATATAAATACAACATACACATAGGCTTAAATATTATTAAAAATAAATTGGGACATTGACATTACCACCTGATGGAGGTGCTGGTTACCTTTCAGCATCATACTAAAATAAACTCACTTGACTACAGACACACATTGGGCTCAGTTGATTAACTTATAATAACACATGGTACCAGGAGTGAAAGACCACTAAACCATAGTAATGGACAGAGTTAAGCCACCTGAACCATTTTCACTGACAGATGAGCATGTCACGGAGAGGTCGAAAGACTTTTAATTATTATTGTGGTGCAATTGGTGTGGTATAAGAGGAAGACCAAGCTATTTCTGATGGTTGCAGGCCACAAGACACAGAAGCTGTACAAGACACGAGCATGGGCGCCTGCAGTACCAAACGGGGCACCACAAGAGGATAAAGAAGATTTTGACACTGTAGTGACAAAGTTTGATGCTCACTGTCTGCCACGAACAAACCGTTTCTTTGAAAGATACGTGTTATACCAGGGAGGTATATACAGAGGGAGTGGAAGACACGGGGTCATCACACAGGATGATGATTGTCAGGGTTGTGTTATCGCTATTGAATACCAGGTGGCACTGCGGTGCTGTTGTTGACACTATTATAGTACATCATTTAATCATAAATCAGTAAACAACAGCTAAGTTGTTCCATCAGCATACATAATCTTTGACACATTGGTAGCACAGGTAAATTTGATTGCCTTTGCCAGCGACACCATAACAGTCACATACTTAAAAATAACTTTACAATTGTTGGCTATTGGAAAGGGTGGGGGTCGGTGGAGCTGATTCAATGTTTAGAGTTGGCTAAATCTTACAGCGCCACAAGCTGTAGTGGCATTATTCTTAACTATTGGGGTACCACGCATGGAACCTGGCTTCTGCTCTCTCTGTTATATACCTCCCTGGTTTAACTCACAAAACAAGAGAGATGGAGAATTGATTGAGGCCTACGTGACAGAGCTCCGCGGCTAGGCTCAGACGTGTGAGTGGGCAGACGTGGTGGATCAGTACATACTGGAGCATCTAGCAGTTAGCATGACCAATCTAAGACTGAAGGAGAAGCTCATACAAATAGAGACCTTGAAACACTTGAAACGGCAATGAGGATATGCCAAAGGTCTGCTCAAACTCAGATGGAGATGAAGGAACTAAATCCAGGAGTGTCAGAGACTGTGAATGGGACATGCATTGGGCTCAGTTGATTAACTTATAATAAATAACACATCAAGGTTCTTGAGGGTTCTCGAGCCTATTTGACCGCTGTTCAGTGGTGGCGAGTTCTGGAACTATTACCTGACTATGGAAATATTAAGGTTTTGTCTTTCCCGTTCACTGATATCATTAGATACATATTTAAAGTATATGGAGGTGATGATATCAATTAAAAAATATCTGGTGAGTTTCTGGTAATGATCATCATTGAAAATCAAATTTTAGGGTCAATTTATGCACCGTACCTGTACCCCAACCCCCTATCAATACGAATGGTACAAAACTGATTTCAGTTTTTAAATCACTGAGCTCCACATGCATTATATAAACACACATTGCATTTGGAACTAATTTTGCGATTTAATTACAATTTTGACTATATTTAACTGAAAAGAATCCGTATTTTTGCCATTTCATATATTTCAGGATGCCTACTTTCCCCTCTCTGCTAATGATAATGGTAGCTTTGTTATGCAACAGACTTGTGCACTCATAGAGAGGTCCTCAGTACACATGTACTCACCACCTGTCACTCCACCCCATACCCACACTCATAGTACATGGGAAGCCCCCCCTCCACCTCTGTCTATCTCCCTTTCCCCCCCTCCCCTTCTCCCCCCAACAAAAATATCAAAAAAATGAGGACATTTTGCGTTTTGGCGAGAAAATGAAGTAGGCCTCTATATTTTCAGCTACCCCAAACATTTTGCAATTTCCCTTCAAACTTAATGTATCTGTTCTCTTTAGCTGAATTTCCGGTTTTTCCTTGAGTTCAGGTTAAGATGAGATCAAGCAGATTCCAATGATGGTAAACGTTAGGACATCTAATAAGTACTTCTTTGTTCTGTATTTTGTTCTGCATGAGATACTCCTTGATGGTCTCTTACTCTCATTTTCTCATTTTTCAAAAGGCGATTTCACAGGAACTACTACATGCAGAATGAAGTGGGATAATTATGTGCCTTACACATGGTTTTATTTGACCTAGCATGTAGGTGCACTATTCTCAGGGTTATTTGCAAAAAAACTAGAAAAGTCTGAAAAATTGGTGGCCATCTTGGATTTTCTTGGCATATATAAGTCAGCTCAAGTGGCATCCACCATGAATTTAATCAGTGTTAGTCAGGCTACCAATCCATGGCGTTGATTAATTTCTCGCCCAACTACTGACCCTGAATTATTACGGAGAATGTCCCGCATTTCTTCACCGTACCTCCTAAAGTGATTTCTAAGCCCCTTTTGAGATTCTACCTCCAGTCTAAATGATTGGTTTTGAGTATTGAATTATAAAAATAATAATAATATTCTTTGTTTGCAATGAATAGCTGTTTACAAAATCGGTGGTGTGCATCAGATCAAGATCTGGTTTTCCTGTGCATGCCATAAACACAAGGACCTGCCGTAAACACAATGACATTTTTCTTTATGCTAGTTGTGAGACAACCTTTTGGAAAAACTTTAAAAGATCCTGGAGCTCATCATCTGCGTGGGGCATGAAAGCCCCATCAGCAACTTCTTTTCAGAGCATGTTCTCTGGATCAAAATTAATATTATGTGTACGGGTTAAAGGTGAAATAGAGTAGGCTTACAATACATGGCACCAACATAAACGAATAGTAATACCTGAAGAAATCCTGTGCCTTTGTCATATACTCCTGGTTAAAGATACTGGCCAACTGACCTCCTGTGTTTGCACAACTCCATCTTGTCCTTCTGTGTCTCTCAAAACCAATACTTCCATCTTTATATTGACCATACATCACAAGAGAACTGGCGGGAAAGGCTGTGAATGCATTTGGAATCAATGTAAATAACAGGTGTTTGGTTGGTAACACAAAGAAACAAGAAATGGTCAGAAAGAGCAAATACAATGTATATTTATAATATAAATTTATATATGACCCATTCAAAAAGGATCAAAATTATATTTTGCTTGATTGCACTGAGATTTGGTATGTTTGAAGGTGATATATAGGTGGTACTATATCTCAGATTGCCATGAAATTGGACCATTATTTTTGCACAGGAGCTTGTCAAACTTGATCACAATGTGATCACGTAGCCAGAGGGCGATATGATCACGCTAATTGTGAGAAACACCATTGCCTAGGGCGTGAGAAACTTCCAATGGTAGTATACATGTGTCTGGAGAGTCTATGCTTATGAAATTGGGCTATTTATAGGAGGATCATTTAATTATGTTGAAAAGCACATACACTAATGTCTGGCGGAGTTTTCACTCTGTAATTTAGCTATTTCTCATTTAACAAGGTTATGAGCATAAATTCTGTCAATATATTTAGCCTTAATACATCATTTTGTTTGGTTTTCATCCCCTATTCTATAGCATGAATTTTATCTATGTATATCAATTCAATCAGAAATGAATGAATAAAATGAGATGAATTATACAAACATAAATCTCATGATGCTCGAGGCTGTAAATTGATATAGATTCTTTGATAACAAACAAATTTAAGTGGTCTTGATTCTGGTTTAACTTGCCAGAAGGGGACACAATTTTTATTAGCAGATGGAGGAGGTCAGATTATCAGTTTAATTAAGGGACTTCCCTTTGACAGATACCAGCAGTTGAATAACACTGCAAAGCTGTTTTACAATTTGCTCACTATGTGTATCAGTATAGAAGCTATGAGGGCTCTACATCATCAACAGATTATTTAAATATTAGTTATCACGGGATTTTGATGTCAGGATGTCCATGGTTTTTGGGAAAACCCGAGACACTCACCTAGTTTATGTGAAACAACAGAGAACTGATGTGTTCTCTCAATTTACTCTCTCTTTCTGCTTTGTTTATTTCAGGACAGGAATCAAGAACATTATCGGGATTGGGGTTGTTAAATTATAACTACCTGGAAAGTAGGGTTTTATAACTTATTGAGTCCACTACAGATCCTGCTAATGGGCCATACATAACCTGGAAGGTTCTAAAATCTTCGATAGACTGAAGTATGGTCCTGCACTTACGTTGACAAGAATCCTCAAGAGTCAAGTTCCAGTGAGCCTGTACTCTTGTACCATTGCCATCATTTACGTACTTGTGAGTACAGGTAATGTTTCTGCTGCTACCTATATCACCGGGGAAGGAGTACCAGTGAGATCTACACGAGATCCCTGCCTCCATTCCATCCAAACTCATGTAGTCCACGATAAGTATGTCTTGATCTGATAGCTCCTCCAGCTCACATCTAGGTACTGGGCCAATAAAGATTGGAATATTGCTTCCATTATTTTATATGAATAGAGCCAAGCTGTGTTCAAGTACTGATGAAAGTAAATTTTACAAATATTGTTATATTAAACTGATACCCACGCTCTCTATTGCTGTCTTTGTCACTCTTTATATACATGTTTGTGTAAATATATACAAATATACAGGTTAACAAGTTAATTAGATGAAGGAGCTGAAATATCGCCTAGCAGCAAGCAATGAGAGTGAAAATAACTCATTCCTTAACTTATGTATTATACAGCCCTCTAAAATGAAACTACATGACAGAGGATATAATATAATGATATATAAGCATACATACAATGATGAACCTACAAAGGAATACAACATAATAAAAAGGTTGTAACCTTGACAGGACATGTTGATGGCATTCCAGTCATCTCCACAGCAACATGGGTATTGCTGCGAGACCAGGTTGTCAGTGCCAACAATGGCTGTAAACTCGGTCTCACATGTATAATTCACTTGGTAAGTATTCAGGTCTACCACCTTGGACAGCCCTGGGAAACTGGGTGAATACTGACATTCTGTAGCTAGAAACGAAATTTGATCTACTGTATTATACTATATACAATGATAACATGATAATATTCTTCTGCCACCATTTGGGTTGTACTTTGTCATGTTCATGTGATCAAAGGTAATGAAAATAGACCTGTGTATTTTCGATTCATAGTAGCTTAACACTTGGTAGGGGGACGGTATATAGGTTCCACTTTTGCCTGGTCTATTAAAAAACGTCCGTGCCCTGAGTATAAATATGAAAATGCAACTCTTCATCCTGCCACCTGAATTTCAGACGCACTCACATACACATCACAAAGAAATAAGACTCCCGCAAAGTAATAAGAAAACGCTAAATTCTACTCATAATACATTGCCAAGATATTGAAATTCAGAATGAGCATACTTTTCTACCCCCAAATATGTAGTTTTATCAACACTTGTATTTAAATAAGGAAGATATGAGTGAAACTCTACTGTTACAATAGTTTGACAAATTTTCAGCGAGATTGAACATTGACATTTAGGGTGAAATTACGTTGACCAACTGACAGGATCAGTAGAAATTATTGGGTGAGAAACACTTTTTACAGCCATACCGTAATTCATATGAGATGTTTGAAACAAATTATTTTCATCAGTATTGGTGGATAAATAAGGAACATGTAAGGGCAATCATTCTAGCCCAATGCCCGATACCAGGAACGACACAATAATCAAATTTATGCAACATTAGTAAAGCACATTGATGATTGGCGTCCTTGACAACGCTTTATCCCGCGTGGAATGGGTAGAAGTGTGGGGATGGATTGTGGATGGTGGAGGGATCTTTTCTGTTTTGTCTAGGCCTATAATAGAATAAGGAGACTCGGGGGAAACCCTTGTTTCCTTGGTAACAGCCAAATTTCTTGTTAAGACCCTGCCCACGCACAGCCGATTTGCCCCCCAATGAATCCTAGGATTTCGTTTCCAATCCTGGTTGATGTTATTTCAAAAACATAAACCAGGATTTAAAATGAAACCATAGGATTCATCGGGAGACCCAAATCGGGAGGCATCGGGGGGCGAATCGGCTGTGTGGGTGCAGGGCTTTAGGATACTAGCTCTCCAAAACTGAACTTACAAAGTATTGGCTTCGGTGCCATAAAAGAACATCGTCTATATGATGTGTACTGAAACTACATGAAAACAGTCGGTGCAATTCGATAATCCAATAAAATTGATATAGACACATTTAATAGATTCTATGGAACACCTTATGTATGTATAATCAAGACTGAGACTTTTACAGGTCACTACACTAATTGCCAACTACATTATACTACTTACACATCTTCCTCTGACACATCACTGAATGTAGAGAGGTACAGTAGTCAGTGAACCATTCATTGCTTGATATGTCCATAACCATGCATCTTTTATCAAGAGCTAGGGGCTCAGTTTTAGTCCATGCATGAAACTCCATAGGAGCATTATATGGGGGCCATCGGAATGCCTCAACCCCTCCTACCAACTCTCCTCCAAGCCATACCGTTCTATGAGACCTGAGAGATACAACAACGTTATTGCTGAAGCAACAGTAAGTATGGGTTATGATGTGTTACAGATATCTTAAGGACACGTTTTTCACTTAAGAATACCTCGTTCACTTATACATAGATTTCACTGATGTCACGGCCCTCGCCATGTCTGGGGTCCACTTAGATGCCTATGTATGCTGCGATACTTGAAAATACCGTTTTCTGTCTGTTTTAACTTTTACCAGTTTTCATCTGCCTCAATAATATCTTCTTGATAGGTTAGATAACCTGCCTTTAGTGTAGTATTACCCAAGTATCCTGTCTTGTGAGGTTTATCAACTTTGTTTTTATACCCCCGCCATAGGCGGCAAGCGTAGCGATGACCCGAGACATGGCGGCTACCGTGATACCCCAGCCTACTGGGTGACGTCATGTGAAATCTATGTATATCATTACACCTTGGTTTGAAACTTACCCTGATTTCGGAAGCAAAGATGTTAAGTCGGATTCATCATATATCTCTAGCAAAGTTGCCTCACTTTTCTGACATTGCCTTGAGTTGTATGTCGTGGAGCTTTTCTTAATCCAGCGACACATTGCTTCTGTAAGGGAAAGTATTTTTCATATTGAACACATTTGGTCACTGGTATATATTTCGTTAAAACGTTGGTTTTATTTGTTTAAAAAGATGGTGTTTAGGATGACTTGAACAGCAATTACTCAGCAAGATATGGCATAGACAATGTTATTATGATATTAGATATGAGAAGTCATATAAATAAATATAAATATCCATCCATCCATCGGTGAACTATCATACATATACTACGCAAAGCAAAGCAATGGCCTAGTGGTCAGCTTCATGTGTACTCAAATAATGTAAAGAACATACAAAAGTTGGTAAATGAGGAAGAGGAGGAGGAGGAGGAGAGGAGGTGGAATACTTAGACACTCAATACAGAAATTTACAATCTGTCCAGATAGCATTACGCTTAGCATTTTTGTTTTCGAAGCTATTTATAGCTGAGAAAACAAATGAGTCACTATGAAATGTGCCAATCACTGATACTGGATCTACATCTGATAATATTCTTTAGCTGTCTGTGAGGTGTTTAGGGATGCCTTATCTAATCCTTTTGATCAGGTCCTATTTATCCCACCCAGTTATAGATTTCACACCTAGACGTTATTGAAGGCTGATTGACAGCCTTTCTAGGTTTAGCCAAGGGAGTTGATTGGCTGTTAGTTAGATGCTTTTCCAACCATGATAGGTCTGCAGAAGGCCCTCCCACCTCCCACACCATCCCTCTGCCCACCACCCCCCTCACCTGCCTCAGGTGCTCAAATGGACACTGCTGCCCAACACATTTTCTAAATTTTAAAAGTAAGTTACCAACTATTTAGCCTAGCCTAGCTTACTACTTTTTTTATACAACCAACTTTTTTTTTACGACCAACTTTTTCTTTTTACGATTAACTTTTGTTTTCCGACCCAACTTTTTTTTACGATTAACTTTTGTTTTCCGACCTTTTTTTAAAGACAATTTTTTTTCCGACCAACTATTTTTTACCGACAATTTTTTTAACGACCAACTATTTTTTAACGCCATTTTTTTTTCGACCAACTTTTTTTTGACAATTTTTTTTCCCCGACCAACTATTTTTGAACGACCAACTATTTTTGAAGGACAACTTGTTTTTAACGACCAACTTTTTTTTAATGACCAACTTTTTTTCAACCAACTTTTTTTCAACCAACTTTTTACGACCAACTTATTCACGACCAACTTTTTTGAACGGCCCTTTTTTTTTTCAACCAACTTTTTTTCAACCAACTTTTACGACCAACTTTTATTTTACGACCAACTTTTTTTCACGACCAACTTTTTTTTAACGACAATTTTTTTTCCCCGACCAACTATTTTTTAACGACAGTTTTTTTTCAACCAACTTTTTTTTACAGCCCTGCGTTGCGTTGCACACTGTTTCCCTCCTCAAGAATCAAACTACTGTATAACTATAAGTTGACATCAGGCACAAATGATTGTGGCTGAGAAAATCGTTTCCAGTGGAAACGCCAAGTATATGAATTAAGTTGACACTGATTACAAAGTTAAATATGTTAACAGTTGATCAAATCGGTGCATAACTTGATAATTAGTTAACTTAGTACTTGTTTGTAAAATGTTTAGGACTATTTGAACTCTGAACCTCAGCCCCCAGATGGTTCCAGTATAATGGCAGTTTATAATACATAGATTTTCGTATCATTTCAAGTCTAGGAGTGGGACATTTGAACATGATCTTACTTGGGTCGAACTGGCGTGTTGTAGTAAAGTAGGTACACCGTATTGCACCCCTATTGTGGCATGGGTTTATATATGAATAATATTAGTGTTAACCATGGTTTTACCTTTCTTTTGGCAGTCTGTAAAATTTGTACTTTCAATTGGTTCACATCGACACTTATAGGTCTTTTGTGTGAGGCCATTCTCATACTCAAAGCCCGAGCGACAGGTATAAGTAACTTCCATACGTTCTGGATCCACTGATTTAGTTGAGTTGACCAAGTGAGGAGCATCGTAGCAGTAGGTCACTGGGGTAAAAAGCATTTATGAATATTATTTTATTTGTTGGAGGGGTCAATATATCTGTGGATGACCAACAGATTTGCAGAGAGTTTATAAATACATTCATTGTTTCCCTTGTTCTATAAGGGGTGGATTACGAATATACTCCTGTAATCAATTAATCTGCTGTGACGTAAGTTACATTTGAGAATGTTAAAGTGATGAGGGGGATGTGTAAAATTACTGAAAAAAGCAGCTTTAACATATAATAATAAACTTTCATTTTTAATAATGCAATTACTTATAAATATATCAATGTGTATACGATGACCGAATATCTTACCTTTAGGCTTAGTACAGATAGCATATCCATCTTTTGGTAAAAAGATATCTGAATACCAGTAGGGTTTATCATAGTAATCTTGTAATTTAAGATAGCCACCCTTATAGGGAAACGTTTTGTTGGTGAATGCTGGATAATGGACCCAACTTGTTTCGTTGTAATAGCCGCCCAAATACCCATATTCCACGGGATTCCTGAATGAAAATAAATTAATGAATACCAATGCTTCTCTAGAGTCATATTGGATCTACAAGAGTCATATTGGATCTACAAGAGTCATATTGGATCTAGAAGAGTCATATTGGATCTAGAATAGGTGAGTGAGTGAGTGAGATTGGTTGCTTTACGCCCTCATCAACACATTTAATATGGTTATATCAAGGGCGGGAGAGCTGAGAGGGAGGCAGTTTATGATCATACCCAGGAAATAGAGATAGAGAAGAAGGGAGACAGAGACGGAGAAAAGGGTAGAAGAGGCATATTCGATCTATAATAGTCTTATTTGATCTAAAATAGTCACATTGGGTCTAGGAGAGACATATTGGATCTAGAATAGTCTTATTCCCAGAAGAGACATTGAGAGGAGCAATTCTGGAAATACAATGAAAAAACGACCAGGGTGTTGATTTTATTGTGACATGATATCACTGTCTTTTAGAAATAATTCTTGCGACAACAGGCTTTAACATTTCTTGTAATGAACGACATCTATCTATAGTCCCTACAGTTAGAAAAATTGGGTAAACTTACATACTGACAAATTGAAGAGATAATCGCAATATCCTGTCAGCTCATCTCAGCCAATGATTATATTGTTATAACTCATTGTGTCATAATATATTAGTGTACCTAAAATTTTAATCATTAATGGCCATATGCCTATACCTTCTTACCTGCCGGATTCCAACTAGGTCATACCATCATATTGTATACCTGTACCAGGAATAAATACTTCTATAAACTTCATTACTTCGTTACCTTTTGTGTTACACTAGTTGTAACAATATGAAATAACACCTAACTTACAGAAATTTTAATATTTCCTTCAGCTGTTCTTCAGTAGTGGCTACAGCAAATTGCATTGTGTAATCCTGTCCTATTTGTGCACAGACATTCTCCCCCATCTCGTTTTTGGGTTTAAATGCATGCTTCGAATAACAATACTGGCTGCCTAATACTTCGGCTAATCCTAGAATAAAGGATTAACATATTTTATTCAATTTAGTTATAATGAAATATCAGAGGGAAAATGTAGGCTGTGGATTAATTATATAATTCTACGATATTATTATATTATTTTCGATGCACGGCTACGACTGAGAACAGTATATATGCATTATGTTTAGCTGAAATAAAAATCTTTAAATAAAAATACATGTACATGCATGTTACAAACGTGAGAGGTGTGTACATAACATACTAGTCCTTTGTTGAACACCTTCTTCTTACTCACTCCAACGTTTAAACGTTTTTAGTAATTAATTCGGCATATATCTATAAACCACATAGTATATCATACTGCTCGTTTTATATAATTATTATGAGCAAGCTCCACACCACACTTTTTTAATCTATATGTGATGTGTTTCAGGAAAATGAGTCACATGTCGCAACATTGATATTTTTTAAAGTGATCTATCCAGATCTCTTGGTTTGAATGTTCTAATTTTTGAGAGGCTTACCGCTTTAAGTCATATTAATTCATGTACCAAATTCCAAGACTGTATTAAATATATCCTTGCGTTTCAAAGGTCATCCTATCGAGTAGAATTAGTTCCTTTACTGGTAATTGTCTGTTCAGAAATATTGCAAACTTTTTTTTTCAAATATAAATATATCAAACATGAAATATAGAAACACTTCTTAGAAGTCCTTAATGTTTACTATCATTGGAATCGACTTGATCTCATCCTTTTCAAATAGGATGATATCTCAAAATCCACTTTTTGGGACTTGTGACTCATTTTCCTGTAACACATCACAAATAATCACTGACCTACACATGCTGGGTAGGGTAGAGTGGAAGTCCAGTTACCAGGGCACTCACAAGGGATGTTTTTCTCCTTCATACCATCAGGGAAGACCATACCTTGAATGCACCTGTATACCACATTGCGACGGTGCACGGTGCGCTCAGCATTGTCAACCTCTGGTGCGTTTCTACATATAGCAGCTGTGGCAACAATAGATAATCTTTTTTAAATACTTTTAGTGACAAAATTTCACATTCGTGATACGTTTCATTTGCCAGAATTATTGAGAAGAAAATATGACATGTTATACTAATAATTAACAGAGTTATACATGGTGAGAAATTACCATTTCATACGTTTACCAAGTCCAACTATGATTAGGCAAGCCGCAACATAATCAATTATTTCCATGTATCTTGCTAACGGTCTATTCATTAATCTAACTATACCCTACTACAGTACTAATATACACTACAGTACCAAGTCATAGTCCCAAGATCCCATATGTGAGTCATAAGTCGCAAAATTAATATTTTTCAAAGTGTTTTATTCACAAGATGTCTTTGTGGGGATATTTTTATTTTCGGGGTATAAAGCATTTCTAGTTATATCATTATATGTTCCAAATCTCAGGACAATATATCAAATATATCCTTGCGTTCCTAGGTTTCATATATATGGAGCATATTTAGAGTAATTATCCACCCAGAAATACATATTTTCAAACATAAATAAATCAAACATAAAATATAGAAATACTTTTTAGATTTCATAATGTTAACATCTTTTGAATCCACTTAATCACAAGTTTTTAAATATAATGATATCTGAAAATCCAATTTCATTTTTCTGTGACACATCACACATATAAATGCTACCACACAGACCCCCCTCTTTTTAATTTCCTGATAAATCGATATTATTTGCAAGATTTGGAATTAATTATCATTCTAATCAATCAAGTGGTCTTGTATCTTATATCAGTACCACTTTATGTTGTTAGATCAGAACCTTCTGATTACACGCGCATTGATCAGGACCCAGACGCACAAACGCTTCCACATGCACAAGTGTAATCTTAGCCTAAAATGTGATGTGTTTCCGGAAAATGAGTCATAAGTCGCAAATTTAATATTTTTCAAAGCGTTTTCGTCAAATGATCACATTATTGGAATTTTCTGAATTTTGGGGAGTTCATCACCTAGACATATATCAATTGGTGTAGCAAATTTTAGGACAATCTATATAATATATCATTTAGTTATAAAGGTCCTCATATGGCCTAGATTTAGTTACTTTACTGATTATTGATCCCCAGAAATATTGGGAACCTTTTTTTCAAAAACGAAAAAATCAAATTTAAAATCTAGAAATACTTATAAGATTATAAGACTGTTTACTATCCTTGGAATCCCCTTGATCTCATCTTTTCAAATCTAATGATATCTCAAAATCTATTTTTTGCGACTTATGACTCATTTTCCTGAAACACATCATAAATAAGAGAACATGATACAGGAGTTCAGAAATTCACAACTGTAGTGTTATGAGATGATTATTGCTGTAAGTGTCGGGGGATTTCAATGAAATAAACTCGAACACACATAAAAGTACAATATGAACATTAACATTGGTCTTTCTTCTTGATTTAAACATAACATAATTTTGAACATAATTATGAGTACCCACGTTTGTAGAGTTCACATACAGCTTTCCTCATATCTGTACACTGCGTAGTAACCACTTTATGTTCTTCATTCAGGGTCTGACATTGAGACTGAGACTGGCTATATATCCAGCCTCCACTGCAATCAACATAAACATATTGAATTTACTAGCAAGCCTCTTTGTCCCACAGGCAGAATTCCAGTTCTCGCTTGTATTCTTGACCCTCCCTCCTAGATAACAAGAAACAGTTGATAATTTATTATTTTGTTACCGTTTTGCTGTTTTAAAGTATTCACAACATGTGTCAGCTTAATTTAATTAATTTCCGTTTCCAGGGGAAACGTTGGCAGATTTCAGATTTCTGACTCTAGCACTTTAATTGGAGGTTATACGGTAATCAACCCTCCATTGGATTCAGCCAATCGGGGTTCATTAGCCCAGGAGGAAGGTGGCTCATTTGCATAACCATTAGCACATCTGCCTGGATACTTGGACACTTGGTGGGCAGAGGTGCTACATAGAACAGCCATGGAGCTTGAGCATTGAGGTGGTAAGGGTGAGTGACTTGTGATTGCTTGGGGAGTTATGAGAAAGAAGCAAGACCAGATGCTAAGTGAGATAATCAGAGATTTGATGTTAAGCCATGCTCTCCTGCTACTGATTCATTTGAGATTAACACCAATTGCAATCCTATCAGGATGGGTTCATTGTCCCCACAGATCAGATTCTAACCAATGATGGACCCTTTGTCTACTGATTGCTGCATTTGAACATTACTGTAAATCTACAAATAAAAAGTAGCATGAACTATTGTTGTTGAAGTAAGATGGAGGCAGGCTGAAGTTCTTTTAAAGAATTATAACCATGGATACCATGATTATATAAAAAAGAGAGACATTAATTAGTTAATTGAATAATGAATTAGCCAATTAATGTTAAGTTTAAATATGATTAACTGTGAAGGGAATTAATTATAAATTCGAAAATAATAAAATGTAAGAGATAAAAATAAAGAGTACTAAGGTGGATGGTGTTGGTGTTTGAAGAGTATAGTTGCACTAGTTGTATAGTTGGTGTGATTTTGCAATTTGTGCGTGCGCATACATCTCCACTAATTTTTGCAGTTTCACATTCCATTTAGTGACCTTGACTTTGACCTAGGTCAAAGGCGTAACAAAAGTGTAAATGTCTCCTTCTAAGGTAACACCATACCAAACTTTTGACCCTGCTAAAAGGTCAAACGGATACTTTTTAGAATGTGAGATCATCATAATCGGAATGTTCAATATCTCAGCTTCATTTGATGTCCAAAAACCTTTGTTGTACTACTTTCCATAAAAAAACCCCCTTTTTCAAAACGCGCCCCAGGACTACTATTCTGGTTGGTGTTGCCAATGATGAGATACCTTTCCAATGTTGCACAAGAATGTGGCTGACATGGTTAGGACCCCTTCCATACTTATGCATACATAACTTATGTATAGAATAAGAAATTGCAGAGTGATGAGTTTCATGGCGAAAGTGTTTGTTAATTGCATTTCATGTAAACAATGTTGGAACGATTGCACAAAGTAATTACACCATCTATACATGGTAGTTGTGATATAATAATGGAATAAAATTTCATGGCTGTTCTGAAATAGCGTGTGAAAATGTTGGAGTGACAATAGGCTGTGTAAGTGTCATGGCGGCGGGGCGCGAATTAATACAAATTAGTTGTGTAGTTGTACCGATGTGTGGACCGGAAGTAAATAATCCCCATAGAGTTAGCATTTGGGCGATAAATAATCACTCTATACATCGTCCCAGTAACGGTTTGACGATTATGAAGGCTATAGTTGAAATCGTTTGCCTCTAAAGATGGATATATGTAAGTTAGAACTCATAAAACTTTATGATCAATGGACAAGATTATTTATCTCCGCAATGGTGGGGCTATGGGAGCTTTAAGCGACATGTCAACATGACGTCATGAAACTGCAAAAGTAGCTCGACTCAAAAAATCGCTGCCGTGGACTACTTACACGCCCTATGAATGCATTGTCTCTTGTGGCTTCACCACTCACGATGATACATGTACATATTCACTCCTTATGTGTCTCACATGCTAATTCAGAAGAACCACTCATTGCATTCTATCTAAAACCATCACTGGGGGAGAACCCAATAAAAAAAACAGATGGAAGCCGTTCATATCTGAACCATCACACTACTTGGTGGAACACAGGCATTGCTGGAATGCTGTAAGACAAATTATTACTTACGTTGTGCTCATACTCAGAGGTTGTGCAATGTTAACCAGATGGGCAGTCTGCCGACTACAGAAGTCATGGGCTGCCTGTTTGCTCATCCTGCCTTCACTCTCCCAGTGACAGAGGTCCGCTGATGATTCTAGACCTACAGAGTCAATAGAACTGCATCAATCACATGTCATGGACTACACTGAACCTCTAAGACTGAAATCATTACTCTAAGGTTTTATAGATGTTGTATTGATTGAAATATTGATTGAAAAGTTGAATGTACACATGCTACCCTTTCACTGTTGTGGCCAGTCCTCAATTAAGTCTTGCATTTGGAGATGGAAACTTAGAAAATCTTTGCCCCTGACAGAATATAAGTACCCTTCTGATTAGATACCTGTGCAGTTCAATGTTGACAAAACGCTAAGCCTGTCTACCGGGAGACACGCACTGGTGCCAGTCACATTTCTAGACATAGTGCCAATGTCGTCAAAGAAACGCCTAGAAGTGCATGTATAGGACATTATAGTCCCAATTAGTTTCCGTGAAGCATATGGTACATTTGGTAGAGTGATTAGTCCATCAGCTGAAATGTATACATCTTTTTAAAACAAGTGAATCCTAACCAAACAGATTGCTAGAATCAATGCAATGCCGAATGTACTCGAATTTACCTAGTATTGACCAAATTGCAGCCTAATTCAGCAGAATTTAATAAATGTGTACAGCTGCCAATAATTATTGTACATTTTCTGAAAATCTGACCCAGATAGTAAGTAGATAGATATACATTGATATATAGCTAGCAGCCAAAAAATAATATAAAAAAAACAGCATTAAGAAAGACATGGCATGCCTGAACCCCCCCCCCAACCCAACCCCCCCCAAAAAAACCCCAAAAAACAAAACAAAAAACAACAAAAAAACAACAACAAAAAGAAAAAAAAAGAAAACAACAACAACAAAAAACAAACCAAAAAAAACCCCAAACCCATCAAAAGACCCCCGAAACAGTAAGAACAAAAACAACCCAAACCCCAAACACTTATCCTCACCAACAGATCTCATGCAAATAGCGTGATTCAGCTGATGACAGCTTGTGGTAACCCATGTGCCGTTAGACCCATCAGACATGAAACACTCATCCTCTCCATAGTCATGTATAGGTCCTCTCCAAGTCACATCAACACCCTCAGAGATGATGGAGGAGCCAGTGACTTCCAACTTTAGCCAGCCGGTCCTGATGAGAGGTTGAAATAATATATGTAGAAGTAATTAACAAAAATTAGTCAGGGAATATTTAAAAAATCTGGGAACAAATTCCTTACCAAAGAATTTTTTCACCAATGTGTTGGTAAAGGTGTCTACTAACATATATCAAAACATTTAAACTCAACTCCCATAGGAGAACCCGTGACAACTGAAAATAAAAATGTCCGCCACTAAAACTCTGAAACTCCATAACTTGGGGTAGAATCAACATATAATCAAGTGTGAATACACTTTTTCTAGGTTTTAAGGCATGGGGAATTCATTGGAACATGAGAAATGTTGATACAGACAATATTTAGCAAGTTAATCTACTGATACTGGGAAAAAATGAACAAAAGATGCTAAAAATATCCCCCTGAATGTACCCTCTGAAGTAAAAAATCTATACTTCATAACTTGGGGTAGAATAAATATGTAATCAAGTGTGAATGCTTTTTTTCTATGTTTTAAGGCATGGGAAATCCATTGAAATATGAATAAATTCAATATAGGCAATATTTAGCAAGTGATTCTATTAATACTGAGAAGAAAAAACAACAAAATACTGTGAAATAAAGTGAAAAATCTTATTCAGATTTATGGAAGCATTCATGATCAATGACATTAGAAAACATATTTCTGCAGTCCAAACTGTAATGCAAATGTTTTTAATCATAATAAATGACATGACATGTGATACCTGAAATAAAGAAAAAAAGGCAAGTTGTCTATCTGAACTTCCATCCCAGGTTCCCTGGAGGAAGGTGAACACCTTTCCAAGTTCTTATTAACAGCAGAAGTAGGTGGTAGTATTTGTGATCTGTGAATTCACAGTAATTATATTGCTTCTCTAGCTCTATTATTGGAAAACATCTAAGCTTTCTTTTGTAATTCAGGCATGGTGGAAATGTCTAAGAAAAATCCCTTTTTCATGCCCAAAATACTTTGTCAATGTAAAAGAAGCAGTCATGCAGGATCCTTGTTTCAACTTAGGTGGGTCATATCCTTAGTGCTAGGATTGTCATATTCATCACACAAACAAATTTTTAAAATGACCTGTTTTTTGTCCTATTGGCTATGGTGATATCTAGATCAAAGTACATCTATCTATGAGCCCATGAACATTTCCTGTAGACCTTGTACAACCAGTTTTCTATGTCTAAACAGTACCTGCCAAGGTAGACTCCTTAGCTTCTTGGAGTAAAATGGTTTTACACAGTGCATGAAGGTAGTAACATGGCTCAAAACCCAATGTTGCCACCAGAAGTGGAGTTTACCAGTGATCCTGATGCATTGAAACAAGTTGGGGATCCATTGAATGACCTATAATTCTAATTTCAAATTACCCTCTGAGGGTTTTTATCACATCCTTTTTCATGTAATGTCTGGGACAGTTTACCCATTCCTTGACTCCAGAATATGCTTCTCTACTCTTTGTGCCTCATCAACATTGGGGAGCAACATTTGTGGGATGTTACACCAGTAGCAATAGTTATCAAGGTCTGGTATTAGCTGAAGGGGTTTCTGTCCATGAAGATATGAAGAAGTGCTATTCTCTATCTTCTCACTTTATTGGTCTGATATATTCTAATGATCGTCACCTGTATAATGAACAGAAGAATGTTGATCTTACCATATACAGGCAAAAGTTATTGGCTAAACAGCTCAGGTTTCCCTCTTGCCATGCCTTCATTTGATTTCAATGAACAGATATGAGATATAAGTACATAATAGTACATGCTCAATTAGAAGGGCAGTTGATGCAGCCCATGACTGATTACTCCATCAAACAATGTGAAAAAAACTTTTAGAATTCATCATACACACTGGCCATACAGAAGTATATTCATTTCTTTGTTCTAATTTACTCATGTGACACTTATCAAATTGATAGGCCTGTGAACTGTGTAGGAAGGAGCTCACCACTCCTCTCGACCTACACAACCAGCTCAACAACAACACTAATATTCTGGAGAGGCAACTGGAATTTGTTTCACATAGCTGATGCAGTAAGGGATGGAAGCATCTCTGATATGGAATAGAAGTCTATTTCTTTTTGCCAAATATGCTAAGCATACTAAAGATTTCTTCAGATTTTAACAATATCTTCGTAGTTTGAGAACAAAGATTTTTTTTCTTGGCCAAGAGCAGTGCCTCAGAACCTCAGAATATATATATATAAAACATCAGAATACATAGTTTCCCCTGCTGTGATTGACCCCTTCAATCCATATTTCTGTAGGATTTATGTATTGAATTAAATTAGTATCATAGCTTTCACATTACTGTGAGTGACATTCAGAGGCAATTCTTTGAGACGGAAAGTCATGTGATTGCAGGTGGCGCTGCGAACCAGGGGTTGACTTTTGAGCGGTATAAGGTGCATGTTCCATAGAGTCCCATAGTAAACTTTTGAGATTTAATCTCCCGAAAAATGTAGAAAACATTAATAAAATAATAATCACTTTCATTGACACCAAGTTTGATATTGTTAATATCACATATGTTGGGGGCGAAACAATTTCTCATCGTTTTCATGTAGAAAAAGGAGTGTAAACTTGGGGGTTTTAATATGGGGCTCTATGGGGGCGGAGGTCTGTATGCAATCCCTGCTGATTTCGCTCACTCTTTTACCCTTTCCTACAGACTTCATATCGAGTTGTAGATATCACCTTTCTTGGACAGAATGTGTTGAAATTAAGAGTTCTCTTGAAAGGGATATCGGTATTAAGATATATGTAGAAAGAATTTTGTTGATAGACGCATATATAGTTGTAAAATCAAAGATTAATGTTTTGAGAACGGTACCCGTTGCAACGCTACCGCTAGCGGAACTCGCTTGCCGTCTCAAAGAATTTCATCAGCTGGGTATAGGAGGGCTCTTCATCATCTTGCTGGTTGTCTCAGTAAGTTAGGAGCTACATTCTCTTGAATTGGCATATCCTTTAATCATGCACACCACAGCATTAAGTGATGCAGATATATCTTTCTGAGCCACCCTCTAAATGATGGCTGCCATCCCATGACCTCAAGTGGAAGAAGTCCATATGTGTGCAGAAACAATCAAGGTACAAAATAGTTCACTATTATCTGTCCTTAGCCACTGATTAAAAAATGCACAGCAACTGAACTCTGAGAACCAAAGTGTGAAGGGATTGGAAAAACATTGGAAGAAAGAATCTAGAATAGCAGAACTTCAGACCATTTTTATCCATGTGGTAGTAGACTATGATATAAAATCAGGTATTTTGGGGCAGGAGAAAAGGCGTTGTTTATCTTCAATTTTCCTTGAATGTTTGTATAGCAAAAGTAAGTTTATATGTTTACCAATGGCAGAGCTTCCCAAAAGTATATAGAGAAAGCTGGATAAGATTCTCCAATACATTCAAAGGCAACAATTCCGAACTATATCTCCTCCTGGCCCTGAACACCTAGTACAAAATTATTCACTCCAAATGCAGAAGTTTCATCTCTTCTTCCAGAAAGTTAAAATTTACCTGGAAGTCCTCCAGCTTCTGGCTATTGCAATGCTGATGATGCAAACAGCTCACTTGCTAATGATGAAAGTAAGAAAGGCATGACAGCTGTCTTACACTATAAACAAATTGACTCTTTTTGGTCCTCATTCGGTTTTATTTTGGTCCTTATCAAGTCGCACTTAAAACCATCAAAAGCATTTGCATTACAGTTTGAACTGCAGAAATATATTCCTAATACTCTTGGTCACAAATGCCTTCATGAACCTGAATTAGTTTTTTTAAAATAGGGTATATTTGGGAGGATTTCTTTAGGGTCTTTTATTGATTTGTTCTTATTATCAGTAGATTAACTTGCTAAATATTGTTCAGAAGTTCAGATAGATAGACAACTTGCCTTTTTTCTTTATTTCAGGCATCACAATACCTGCAGAAATATCTTTCCTAATGTCATTCATCATGAATGCCTTCATAAATCCAATTTAGATTTTTCCCTTTATTTGACAGTTTTTTGTTGTTTTCTTCTTCTCAGTATTAGTAGAATAACTTGCTAAATATTGTCTATATTGAATTTATTCATATTCCAATGGATTCCCCATGCCTTAAAACATAGAAAAGGTGCATTCACACTTGATTACATGTTTATTCTAGCCCAAGTTATGAAGTATAGATTTTTTACTTCAGAGGGTACATTCGGAAGGATTTTGTTTAGCATCTTTTGCTCATTTTTTCCCAGTATCAGTAGATTAACTTGCTAAATATTGTCTGTATCAACCTTTGTCATGTTCCAATGAATTCCCCATGCCTTAAAACCTAGAAAAAGTGTATTCACACTTGATTACATGTTGATTCTACCCCAAGTTATAGTGTTTCAGAGTTTTAGTGGCAGCCATTTTTGTTTTCAGCTCTCACGGGTTCTCCTATGGGAGTTGAGTTTAAATGTTTTGAAATATGTTAGTAGAGACCTTTACCAATACATTGGTGAAGAAATTTCTTGGTAAGGAATTTGTTCACAGATTGGCCTTTTTTCTCCTAAAATTCCCTGACTAAATATGACTTTGTAAAGTTAAGTTTGGTATACCTCGGCTATGATATTACCTGATAAAGCAGCACTATATGCAACCAAAAGTCACATATTATATAATATATGTGATGTGTTACAGAAAAATAAGTCATCAGTTGCAAAAATTGGTTTTGAGAGATATCATCATATTTGAAAAGATGAGATCAAGTGGATTTCAATGATGACAAACATTAGCACATCTAATATATTTCAATATTTTAACATTGTTATTTTCATTTTTGAAAAAGTATTTGCAATATATTTTTGCAATATATTTTTGTAGTGTCACAGTAAAGTAGCTAAATATACTCTATAGGATGATGTTAAAAACGCAAGGATTCATTTAACACACTGTCTTGACTTTTGGTACATCTATTAATAAGCCTTAAAGCGTTACACACTCCAAACAAGAGACCATACCAACAAGGAGATCTTGTGAATAAAACACTTAAAATTATCAATTTTGTGACTTATGACTCATTTCTCTGGAACGCATCACATATATAGTCTCCAAGGTGGTCACCTAAGCAGGTGTCCACTGTACATTAGTGTAGTGAACCTGCTGAAAAATGCCATTGCCTTGACGGGGAACCGAACCCCGGACCTTTGGATTGACGCTCCAATGCTCTACCAACTGAGCGGCAAGCACAACTTCAGCAGGTCACAATCCCAAGTTCAACCACCAGGACCACTACATTAGTATGATACACAATGAATAAATGAAGTGGTGGAACCAATACCAATAGATGGTAGGTACAACAAATTATGATATTTTTTATGTTCTAGCTAGATAGTTAATGATATTTGAGACCATATAATTATATGGTTGTTACATGTGACAGGTCTGCTAACAGAACTTTAATAAAAGTTTCAATGGGAGCAAAAGTCACTTAGCTAGGAAGAAATAAAAGTGAATATTTTTCATATTTTATCTAAATTTTCGTATTTTATCTTAATTTTCGTAGAGGTTTGAATTTAGGATAAAGCTTAGGAATTACAAGTCCTCTGTCTGGCTGTTGTTAAATATAAGTGAGTTTATTCCTCTCCGCTAATAAATCTATTGGATGAGTAGCTCCTCCTCTTTTGAAAGTATAGGTCTGCACCATATGACATAACAACTAATCATGAACAGGGACTATAATTTGGCGCTGTATTCCTTAACAGGAAAGGGGGAAGGGGAAGAGGGAAGGGGGTAAAGCCCGATGTTTTGGTACTTTAAGTGTCATAAACGTCGGCTACGTGATATTAAATGTCATAAAACGTCGGCTACTTGATATCGAGGGGAGAGGATTAAAGTCAATATAGGAGGAACTTTCCCCCAAATTGTGGTGAGGGAGGCGAGCCAACTCCATGGCCCAGCTGTCTTTTTTATGAGGATGTTAACTGATGAACAGGAACTAATGGTATTCCTTCTTCCACACATCGAGATCAGAGAGAAATCACCGTTGTTTAGTTATCCTGTCATAAACTATACTAATATCATATCCAATGTTTGGGTCCTCTGAATAAACAGTTGAAACTTACAAATCTCTTGTTGCATTGGTGAAATATTCAGTGTACTGGATAATGGGAATGCCACCTTCAGCCGCACACAAATTATCTATTTCCGTTCCGTTTCCTTTCATTTCACTCCTCCAAAAGCAGAATAGTTCCACTGTCGGAACTGCAGATATGAAAAGTGAAAGTGAGTCGAATGAAAGCAGAAGACATGTCATAAATTTAAAATAAAGACATGTGAACCATCTTATAGAATAAAGTTATATCCATCAAATTTATGCAAATGAGGTTGTTCTATAAATCGGTTCTACCCTTACATCTTTATCAAAAAGATAGATGGAAAAGATAGATGGAATAAACAATAACACAATTCGGCAGATGTATGCAGTAAACTGTCCCTTAATTCAGTCTTCAGGCACCAGTGGAAGACCACTGCGAGGGGAACTGGGATTAGTTAACAATACAAGGAGACCAAATTAACACTGATATCATTGAAAACGACAGCCTTAATAAAAAAGATGTACCCAAATATTTTTATTCAAATTTGATATTAATTTAATATAGTAACCAAACGGTTGGAACAAAACCATCAGTGGTATGAGGCGCCTAGTGTTACTTACATTGTTCTGTCTATACATAGATGCTGCGATACTTGAAATACCGTTTTAACCTTTACCAGTTTTAATGTGCCTTAACAAACCCTTCTTGGTTAGATTATCTTTCTTTAGTGTAGTATTACTCAAGTATCCACCATTGTGAGGCTTATCAACTTTGTTTTGATAACCATGCCATAAACGGCAGGCATAGCGCTGTCCCCTGACATGGCGGCCAGTAGGATTCCCCAGCCACCCGGGGGACGTCATGTGAAATCTATGTATACAGACACAATTATTTCAAACCTGACACAGAATAAATAAATGTGGGGACAGAATGAATAAATTCGGTGGCAGAAATGATTAAATACATGGACAGAATTGAAAATAGATCTGAGACCAAATTAAAAGGCACAATGAGAGAATTAAGACATGATGTGACAAAAAACAAAATAATGTAGGTAACACTTGGTGCCTCATAGAGTGGAAGGCTTTTATCATGAGACTTCAGCAAAATGGTGAACCATTAATGACAACTAGACCACTTCCTCCCTCACTTTCTCCTTACTCACACTTCACCTCTCCTCACACCACTTCTCTCACCACTTAACCAGGGGCGGATCCAGGCGGTGGACCCTAGTAGGGGGGGGGGGGGAGCACAGGCAGTCCTCATTCAGGTCATTTGTGTATATCGGTTTGTACGGGGGGGGGGGGGGGGTCTTCAAAATACACAAGAGCTATTATTCTTAAGGAATAATCCTGACAAAATGTCGCTTGTTAGAATTAAAAATTTGAGTTACCTGCATGAATGAGATGTATGTCACTGGTTATAAAAAAAAAACTACGAAAAGCTGATTACGAATAATGACCCACCTGTGACATAGCCACCATACAGAGGGGTCTGGGGGCATGCTCCCCTGGGAAAATATTTAGAAAATGAGTGCCATTTGAATGCATTCTACTTTTTTTGAAAATTATTGACTTTTTACTGATGCACTTTGATCATTACTGACTTTTAAATTCAGAATCAAAATTACTGACTTTTACTGACTGCAGGAAACCTGCCTTGAACTGCCCATAATAATATCATTGAGTAAGAGAAAACAAGTTCTCCACTCAGGGTTCTCGTTAGAAATATATGAGAGTGTAGTAGGTCCAAGCTATCATCCAGGGGCCTGCGGGGGACATGATCCCCCAAGAATTTGTTTAGTCTATTGAGTACTGTTTTAATGCATTCTGCTGGTTTTCAGGCCCCTCAGGACAATCCTTTAAGCTTCAAAAGTTACATAATATCAAACTATTTTCAGAGGTATCTTCAATATAATATATTACCAGTGTTCAATGATTATTGAATATCATAATAAAGGTTCCCTGAAGAATAAAAAGAAGGGGCTAACCCTGGATAGGAAAACAAATAATACCGTAATTTTATAATGTACATCAGGCGAAGTCTCATGACTTATATTGTACTAAACCAGTTGAGGGAAAAATAAATTGATATTGTGATAAATCATAATACTTCATACTGCAATTATGAGAATTAAAATCTTTTGCTCTAATCTTAAACATTACCCCAAAAGGATTTAACATACACTTCAACACCATATTCTGAGAATTTCCAAGTAGTATATGAATAGTTGTAATGAGCCTCATCTCCAGTGTTCTCTGGACATAAGGACCACTGGACACCTGGCCTGGGGCAATTGGATCGCCTGGGGCAATTGACCTAGTAAGCAGGTAACCTCATAGCAGGTCACCTAGTAAGCAGGTGACCTGATATTAGCAGGTGACCTAGTAAGGTGGTGACCTGATATCAAGCTAGAGGTAATTAGGTTATGTTTACATGTGTGGATCCTGTTGATCACCTAGGAAGGTAAGTGACCTGGTATTAAGCTAGAAGTAATTAGGTTATGTTTAATTTTGCAGGTTAAATGAGTATTTGAATTTCTAAATTAGATATTTTGTTCCTCTATTTGGCATGCCATTTAAACGAAGCATATTTTTCCTGTAGTGTAGGAGTAATTCATCATCAGTGATGTAAGCACTACAATGCTTATTTAATATTAGAGTACTGGGCACACTGCTTCTTAGACCAAATATATTTGGACAACATGGTTTGTTGAGGTGACTCAGGCTGCAAACTTTTCAGCTAGCAAAAATTCTGTCAGGAACACAATCGGAAATCCCTCTTAGCACAATATATAGCCTAGGCCTAAATTCGATTCATGGGGATGCTGTTCCAAAATATTGGATCTTTGTATATATAAGGGATCTTTTGATTTTATTTTCGTTGCTTTGCATTGGGACGATCAAAGATTTTGATTTTTTTTCATTGCTTTGCATTGGGGACGATCAAAGATTTGCCACAAAATCTTTTTTGGGAGATGGGGTCTAGGGGGTGTATGTGCTCACTAGCCCCCGCCCTGGATCCACCCATGTTAACCTAATATAACTTTTGATTATAATTTACAATTTACTTTTTGATTTATCAATTAATTAAATTAATTAAATCTCAATTTCATTTGCAGTGATCCCAAGGTTAATCTTATGATGCATTGGTAAGAAATACTTTATTTACATACTATACATCTTGTTAAGGCTTGTGAGGGTACAAGTTTTCTGGGAGTATAAGCCTACAGAAAGAAAGAGAGAAAAATCACCCCTAGCTGTACTACTAAGAGGGCTTCCGGTAGCTGCAAGGTTATCATGGAACCTGCAGTAGACAAGACCAGTCATGGTCCTGTCCCTCCATCCAGAGGATACCGGTGTGGCACAGTTGCATCCAGGAGTGTGTTGGCCTTCACCGACTGTGTCGGGGTACTGGGTCTTCAGGGGCCCGTTGCATGAGGTATCGTTAAGTAAAAATCGTGTCCTTAAATTATCCTTAACACTTTACTGTTGCACCAGCCAATATTGTGTCCTTAAGTCATGTTTCGTGTCCTTAAATGGGGGTTTTTAACGACGTGCCCTTGAGCATGGGATATCCTTATTGTAACGCTAAATGATTTCCGTTGTCTGTTATACAATACTGTGAGTATTTTCAAAAGTAGTTTTTCTCAGAAATGGTGATGATACATATGATAAGTAGATTTCATGATTTAAAATAATTTTCTCATGTACAAAAATGACAAAATGTATGGGTATGTTGCTACCTGTCTGGTGACGGATACAACAGGTCTCATGCAACACTGGCAAAATCGTATTGTTAATATATCCTTAACGTATCCTTAATATAATGTTAACGCTACGATATCACCAAAAAGTGGTGCAACGGGCCCCTGGAGCATGTGTTTGACAGTTTGACCGGCCCCCTGGAGGACTACAGTGGTGCTAATTAGCACTATCCACTGGTACTAAGGAGTCCTCCAGGACACAGACTTTGCAGCAGGGTCACATGTTGAATGTATTGCTACTATACTCATGCTACACTATGTAGGAGTGCTCTAAAAGGCATGCACTATACATTACACATTTATCTAACTCCATCATTATATCACTTTTTCACTCAATAAAATTAATTTTTCCATCTCTCTCTTGTGTCTGGGGTTCCATTAATAATATGTGTGCTTAGGTCTTGTGAGATTTATTATTGGAGAGATTGAAAAGGGCATCATTCATCTAATGGCCATGGGTGCTTAACCGAGAATGCATAGTCCTATCTCAAATAATAAATCGACTCTTTGTTAAATTAATAATAAAGAGATTACTCTTACCTGTGCAATCAAATCTGACATACGAAGGATCCCTACATAAGCATTGGAACTTCTTAGAAGGCATACCATTAGACATAGCTTTTCCAGGATGGCAAGTGTATGTTACTGATGTATTATCTGAGTTGAATCTTTTTGTAGCCGACCTAATATCAGGCATGCTCGCACAGAGATTAGCTAGAAGGAAAGCAACATCATTAAACCCTTCCTCTGAGAAAATAAAATATTCAGAGGTTACCCCAATTTCTATATTCTGAGAAATACATAAAGACGCTCCCCAGGTGGAAATTATGTAAGCTTGAATTTCAAGAGCCATAAATTTCTCTGCCAGGTTCAATGTTATCTAGACCAAAAAAACCCCACAAGGATAGCAATATATGATGATTATTCAGTGTTATGCTTGGTGTAACACAAAAGGTAACAAAGTAGTTGTAGTATAAAGATTTATATCATGATCAGGGGTTGTACACCATGGAATAGGGTGAAATCCAACCATCGTATCTCGTTGCAGAGATACCACACATGGGTTTAGGCAGAATTTTTCTTCCTTCAATGCCTGAAGGTCTGTACTAGGTAGGGGAGCATCATAGAAAATTTGATCTGATGTAACAAGTAAATATTTTAATTGCAATAATACTCTCATGATTTGAATTTATTTCTTCAACATACTTTATCTGTAAACACCTCCATTACACAAGGTGAATTGTGTAATTTGCAACTGAACAGACAGGCATTGTTTTTTCCATGACTCCCCCTAGTAAAAAATGAACCACCAATGTTATATGGCGTAATACCCAGACAAAGCAGCCCCTCCCGTGCAGGCCCCAGGGCCAGCAAGGACCACCCCAAAACAAAAGACTGGGCCCCTAAGGGCGAACCCAAGAGCCAGAGCACTCTGTATACCAGGAAAGTCACACATTGGGCTGATCTCAGATAAAACATATATGAACGTGCCTTGTTTTTACTCCCTAAACACAGCTATGTGAGAATAAGAGACAAAACATTAGGGAAGTTTATCCCTACCTTGCTTTAATACACTAAGATTGAAAACGGCGCACTTCGATCGGTAAATCCTGTCGATCGCAATTCTCCATTTCGGCCGTTTACCGTGCACACCGACCACGCGCATACAGCAACCGCAACAACCAATGACAGCTCAGTTAACACACTGCCCCATCAGCCAATCACACAACCCAACCTAACCGCACTTGGCCTCACACACCAAAATGGCTGCTCCCCATCAGTGCTCTCCATCATGGCATGGGAAGTAAATAAACTGAAATGTTCTGCTATAAAGGCTCCTTCAAGAGGATTATTAATCAAACACATACAAAGGTAAAGCATTGGAGTAAGTCATCCAAACTAAATTACCTATTTTCTGGTATTTTATGTGATTTTCATTTAAGCGATCGATGCCGTAATTTTGCGGAGATTACCGCACAATTAGAATATCAAACCTGCCTATATCGCAAAACAAAACTGACTCACTGGCTCTCATAATGAAGCTAGAGACTCCGGATTGGTCTTATTTAAAAGCTAACGAACTAGAGAATCTAACTCTTGTATCAGATTTTATGTCATTCATGTCCATGTTCCGTTTTCGGCCTTTCGTTCTTGCACCGATCCTGCCCTGCCCAGCTTGTTAGGTTTCGCCCTAGTGGCGCCCTCTTATGAATAAAGAGTAAACTATGAGATCTAGCAGACAACCATACCGATTCCCACCTTCTCTTTTTCTCTAGTGTTTATTGTTCTAATCTCAATACCCATTCGACACGCAACATGGTGGCAGTGGTGAAACAATAATAAGAAAACATCCAAGCAACTAAGGTGGGAGTGATTGACTATAACCTACTCTGCAATCCAAGTGTCTCAGCTTAGATTTGCATCTCTGCCTCTGAATAGGCCTACTCTACTCTCAACGCACATGTGCCTGTGTTAATAGCTGTCAACTGAACTGTCAAATGTAAACACTGCTCTCACTTCTGATGTGCTAAAGCTTACTGTGCTACTATTGATGACTAGCAGGCCCTGTAACAGGCCCTGTGGACTTATTGAAACTTCTATATCCATTGTGTATGCTGGTACTGCCTAGAAAGGTCTGGTGTGATTTTGATGCTGGTGTGGGGTTTTGTACTTCTGCATGTCAACATAGGAACTAGGCTACTGCTGTCTGCTACTCATAGACTCTCTCTCTCTTCTAGTCTACACTCTCCCTACACTACTCAGGCCTATTGACACTATACTATTATAAGTAGGGCCAGTGGAGACCCATTGGTATATGTCCAGCCACTACAACAATATATTTCGATACTTCATCATGCCTGGAGATGAGCCAGTCCCTGTATCAGGCATTCAACCTCCCCAACCTCAACTTTTGGACTCTAATGTCACAGTAAACTGGAAACTCTTTAAGCAAAATTGGCTAATTTATTCAGTAATTGTTAAACTGGACAAACAACCTATGCCATATCAGGTGGCACTCCTACAATACTCGCTTGGGGATGATGCTCTCAAGACGTATAATGGCTTCAAATTTGCTACTGTTGAAGCAGAGAGAACAGTTGATGAAATAATCGCCAAGTTTGAGGTGTTCGCCATTGGAGAGGTTAATGAGACTTATGAACGATTCATCTTCAACGGCCGTGTCCAGAATGAAAAGGAATCATTTGAGAGTTTCCATTCTGACATTTGTTCCCTTGTTAGAATGTGCGGCTACTGTGATGCCTGCATCGACTCCATACTCAGAGATAGGATCGTCATTGGCATACAGGACTCAGACACCCAGATCGAACTATTGAGGGAGCGGAAGCTAACCCTAGATAAAGCCATTGATATATGCAAAGCTGCTGAAAATGCATCCTCTCAGGGACATGCTATATGCCAAACAACAGTCAACAAAGTGACATCTTACTGGGGCCCAAGGAAAGCATTGACACAAGGGAAGAAATCAAGCAAGACAGACAAAACGGATAACCCATCCACAAAAACTGATGTCAGGGACTATAAGTTCTGCAGCACTCCCCATGTTATGATGAAGGAACTCTGTCCTGCATGGGGTAAGCAATGCTCACACTGTCAAAAGGATAACCACTTTGCCAGAAAATGTCCGGATAAAGGAAAAGGAAAAGGGAAAGTCCATCTAGTCCAGGACAAAGAAGAAGATGGGAGTTCTTCTGATAGGGACTGGATAAATGCGGTGCATATTACCAAATCAAAGCAGCTCAAATGTAAACTCCTAATCACAGGCCAAGAAGTTGTCTTCCAAGTAGACACTGGGGCCTCAATAAATACTATCCCAGAGGAGTATGCTTGTAATGTAAAACCAATATACACTTCACTTCAGATGTGGAATGGAGCCTCTTCTGTATCAGGGGTACTTGTAGACTGAAGGTGAGGAACCCTCTTAACCACAAGAAATACTCTGTGGAATTTGTTGTTGATAAAGGAGGACACATGCCACTCCTAGGACTTCAGGCAGCCGAGGAAATGGGTGTAGTGTGTGTCCATGAGGACAACATGGTTTGAGTCCATTCTGTTAAACCTAAAGTTGATGACACCCCTGTCAATTGTGACAAGCTTGGTACACTCCCTGGACAGGTCCGTCTATGAGTCCAAGATGATGCGATACCTATAGTGATGCCAGACCGTAGGACACCTCATCTCAATGTGCGAAATGCTCAAAACTGAACTTCACCTACAGGAAGAATTGGGTGTGTTAATGTCCACTCTGCGTTTAATGTTGTTTGTCCCATTTAGTCAGTTGACATGTATTGATTAATTATCTATATGTATTGTATGAACATGGTAGTACAATATATAGTTAGGTTATCTGTTGAGCCTGAGTCAGGGGGCTTGGTCTGATGCAATGCCTGTGATTGTGAAATGAGTGCTGGGCATTGCATCAGGAGCAGCTCTCCTGGATATATCAGTTGGTCTATGTAACTCACAGAAGTTTCTCCATGGTTCTAGAAAATTTCAGAAGCTGATGTAATGTAATTCTATGTACCAATACCCAGGGAAACTGATGTAAGCCCGCTAGGGGATTTCTCTAAGGCTCTGGAAGTCTTTTTTTTTTATAAACTTTTATTGACAGATTTCACATTCTTGATATGTTTCATGTCAAGCAAAAAACAGTTACAGGATATTCATTTAATCACTTTATGAACAATAATCGTCATTTATATATTACTTTTTACTTCATTATATACTAGGATACCATTTAGCAGATCAGTTTAATCTCTAAACATTATTACATACAATCAGTTTAATCTTATTAAACATTATAACATACAATTCCTCTCCTCATGAGATAATTTTTCATACACATTTTTTTTGCCCGAAATTATAAAATTCAGCCTCTACAGCTTCAATGTACAGAGTTTACCGCATTGAGATAAAAATGGAATAATATTCATGATAATTTCAGCTTGGATTCACACCGGGGTTAATTTCCCTCACAAAGATCAATTTTTTTCATACAATACCAATCAATTTGCAAACCAGTTCTTAGATTGTTTCAGGTACTTTTTTAAGTTTGGCCATGATGAATTTTTTTCTTTTATTGATAGTGAATTCCACATTGTGGGACCTTGGAAATGTGGAGATTTCCTTAGTTTCTCTGTTTTACATGGCGGAATTAAAAGATTTATACCATCCGCTAATCTCGTTGGTCTTGCCATCATATAATTCAACAATAGGTCTATAGTTGTGATAATTCTGTTGAAACACAACTCTAATTCCTCTGTTAAGTACACTTTGAATTTTTTCTAGTGGTCGATTGATTTGCTAAGCCATATACTACCAGGACATATTCAGTCAGGGATAAGACATGTGATTTGAAGATTTTCTTCGCTATACCTATACCTATACGCTATAGAGTGTTTTACTCTCCCTGTCCTTGAGGATAAGCTGCATGAGCTCATCTGTTCTCAAAAGCTGACCTTGCTTCAGGCTATTGGCATGTCCAGCTGGACAAAGATTCAAGCCTTCTGACAACCTTCCAGTCCTGCCATGGAAGGTATAGGTGGCTGAGACTTCCTTTTAGAATATCTGTCACCGCTGAGATATTCCAATGAAAACTACTCGATGCCCTGGAAGGACTACCTGGAAAAGTATGCAATGTGATGATGTCATCATACATGGCAAAGACCTGCAAGAGCATGATCATCATCTCACTCAATTTCTCTAACGCTGCACAGAGAAGGGAATCAAACTAAATGATGAAAAAATAGAACTCTGCATGAAGGAAATCTCCTTTATGGGACACCGTGTGACTCAAGGTGAACTCTCTGATGGACTCAATCTGACCCTGAGAAGGTCAAAGCTATTTCTGAGATGCCGGAGCCCCAGGACATTCATGAACTACGTAGGTTCATAGGCTGTGTAAACTACCTAGCTAAATTTGTACCCAATCTGTCAGAAGTACTCAACCTACTGCTTAACTTCCTCAAAGGAGACGTAGCCTGGAACAGGTCATCCAGCCAGCAAGAAGCGTTTGACAAAGCCAAATTGCTTGTAACCTCTACACCAATACTTGCCTATGTCTATGATGCAAAGAAAGATCTTGTCCTTGAGAATGATGCCAGTGAGTATGGCGTCGGGTCAGCTCTCTACCAAGAAGGAAAACCTGTTGCTTTCTCTGGCCGTACTCTAACAGATGTGGAGAAACGTTACGCCCAAATTGAAAAAGTGATGCTTGCTGTCTCCAATGGACTGAATAAATTCCACCAATACACCTATGGTAGGGAAGTCAAGGTCATTACCGATCACAGACCACTTGTATCAATCTATCGGAAGCTACTGGCCAATGCTCCGAAAAGGCTGCAGAACTTGCTACTATAAAACACAAGAGTACCAGTACACTCTGGAATACAGGGCTGGAAAGAATCTACCAGTTGCTGACACCCTATCCAGAGCACCCCTACCACATCAAGAGACAGTGGACAGAGAAACTATCAAAAATGTTTGCCACTCTCCACTGAAGGAGAAAGGTCTCCGAGAAGTAAAACTTGCCACACTAGAGGATAAGTCAATGTCTCTCCTAAAAACCATCATCATGGAAGGTTGGCCCAGGCAAAAATCAGAACTTCCAACATGTGTTACTCCGTATTTCGATTTCCCTGATGAGCTCACCGTGCAAAATGGAATCATACTACGAGGAGAATGTATTGTCATCCCTCTGTCCTTACGATCGCACATGGAGAAACAGATTCATGTAGGTCATATACTAATAAACTCTTGTGTTAGGAGAGCCAGAGAGATTATCTACTGGCCAGGGATGTCATCCGAGATCTGACAATATGTTGAGAGGTGTGGCACCTGTGCTGCATTTAGTGACTGTCAGCCAACTGAGCCTTTTGTAATGTGTGACACTCCAGATAGACCTCTCAGCACTCTTGCAACTGATCTGTTCAAGGACATGACTACCTAGTAACAGTAGACTGCTACTCAAACTTCATTGAGGTGGATCGCATGAGGGTTAGCAGTTCAGAAGAAGTCATTGGCAAATTAAAGCTTCAGTTTGCCAGATATGGCATCCCTGACAAACTCATCAGTGACAATGGACCTCAATATTCTTCGGCCACCTTCCGGAGATTCTCTACAGACTGGTCATTCAAACATGAGATGTGAAGTCTGTATCACAGCCAATCAAATGGAGCGGCTGAAGCGGCTGTTAAATCTGTAAAAAGAATGATGCGAAAGTGTGCTGCAAACAAGGAGGACCCATACACTGGTCTCCTCAACTCACAAAACACCCTGACTGAAGGACTAGCATCCAGCCCAAGCCAGAGGCTAATGGGGAGAAGGACAAAGACTCTACTTCCAATAAGCCATGGTGCTCTCAAACCGACTACACCAGTAAATGCTTCACCTGCCATAGAAGCAAAGAAAGTGAAAGCTGCAGAATACCACCTCAGCAAGAAAACACTGAGACCATTGGAGGTGGGAGACACTGTTAGGACTCAACCTAATCCCAAAGGAGACAAAATCTGGAAAGAAGGAACTTTGAGCAGAAAACTAGAAGGGAAAAGCTATGAAGTCACAACAGGCCAAGGCAAACAATACAGACGGAACAGAGGCCACCTCTGAGCAGTCCCCCTGGCAACACACTAGATTCCAAATACCCAGACCAACAACACCAAAGCTAGCACCAGCCCTCAAACCTCTCAACCTCTGCTGGAGCCAAAGGTAACCCTATCTACAAAACCCATGGCCAATCCAGTACCACCATCACCTAAGCCATCCCCAGTCAAGAACTGGGAGGACTCAACCACACACAATTCTCCGACTTCACCAACTATTGTGGTCAGTTCAAACAAGACATCTGCTTCGGAACCATACACAACAAGGTGTGGCAGAGAAGTCAAAATGCCAAAAGAATATTCTGAATGATGCACCATAAACATGCTGCCCATTGTGTTCTGACTGACTTTTGACCTTGTTATGTTTTGTTCCAGTCAACCCAGCCGGCATAGTGACATCTTCGGTTTCACAAAAACACTGCTGTTATACCGCTAGGTGGCATAGCAGTATCAGCCACAGCAATAAAGAATGAGTTATGGGTAATGCCAGACACTCTAGATTCAGGACTAAACCGACTTGGAAGTGTTCATTCTAGCTCCCCAGGATCTTTCATATAATTTAGGAACATTTATAGATTATACCCCCCAAGGGTGTAACATTGGTGGAGAGCCCTTATAAGATCATTTTGGTACGATATTTATTCTAAATTATTTACAAAATTCGAAGTTAGGAGCATTTGAAGAGGTGCTCCTCTAACTAGGATGCTACTATGGACATATAGGCCCTAGCCTTCCCCAAGCATACCAGCTCATGGATTGAGTGAGGAGTATTCTGAGTCACTGGCTTGGGGATATATATAGACTCTCTCTGGATGGAGTAGGAGACTAACAGGGGTTAAGGAAAAACCATTTGCTTTCACTCTAGAGTTGAATTGACAATTTTTTATCCTAGGAATGGAAAGGAGTCATTAGGAATGGGGGCCCCGGCCCTCCAAAATACAGTATATATCTCCATGTACTTCTTTCAACCCATGCTCTAATATATATACTGGGATATAGGAGCATGGGTAATATATAAATGGACTAAATAGGCCTAATACTTATTACATGAGTGCTAGGAACAGAGGACTAGTTCAGAACAAAATACATAATTCTCATGGAGCATGGGTCTAAGGATAAACCCCCCAAGGGTGTAACACTGCCCATAACTATTTTCACATATCCAATCTTCAACTGCTAATGACTTTCTATTCCTTAATTCAAATTCTTTATATATCAAACTCTCTTTTTTAACAAGGGGAGATGTTAGGTGTTCTGCCATAGTGGCGCCCTCTTAGGAATAAAGAGTCAACTACGAGATCTAGCTGACAATCATACCGATTCCAATCTTCTCTATTTCTCTAGTCTAATCTCAATATCCATTCGACACGCAACCCAGCTGTCAACACAACATTATTTCTCCTGCTCAAAAGTGATGTCCTTACATTCTAGGAAGCTTATGGCGCCTCAGAATTGAGCTACATTTTCATATTTTATATTTTTGGAAAGCAAATTGAATTTCCTTTTCCCTGGTATCAATATTTCCCTGGTGCGTCATCGGGAAGGTGCCTAAAAACGGCCCGACGACCCGACAAAAAACGGCCCGTAACGAAGTACAGGAAGCGAGGGTAGAACTGACAAATGCATGGAGTTGCTTCCCTGAAGTTAAGGGCTAAATCCACTACAAGCAGTTTTTGCATTTTTGTTTGTCATTTGCTTAGTTATGGTCACAGTCTTTACACTGGGCTCATTTTGCAGCAAATTGTATTTTCTTTAAGCAAAAGTGACAAAACAATTTTTAAAAATATTCCTTTGCAATGAACTTGTCGAATTTAGGATATTTTGTAGCAATGAAGTGTGTTTTTTTTCATTAATGCTTTCATCAACCCCAAATATTTCTGAGGACACCCTTAACAGTTTGTCTGCTTGTCAATGGGGTTTATTTTCCCCATGCAACTGCAGACGGAATAAAAAATAACATCCCCAAACCCATTTCTGGTGTGCCTATAGGCCCCAAACTGGTTCCAGCATAAATGCAGTGCATATGCTTACACTGTTAGTATAGAGTGCAGCCAGCTAGGAACACATCAAAACCAATGGTTCCTACACAAAAAAAATTGTTAGCTACTAGAAAAATAAGCAGGGTGGCAAACATGTAGATACGCTACCAGTGCAGGGAAATTAACTAATAAGCACAATGACTCATTCCTACTGAAGGAGAAAGGAGCAAGAGAAAATCACTGTACCAAGAACAACAGCCACACTGAGTATTATTCATAACTATACAGACTTCAGTCCCTGTAAGAGACATTGTTTTCACAGAATACATATGATTATCACTCATACCTTAGGCTGACCTCAACGTTGGAAATGTTGGGCCTACACCCTTGTTCCCAATCCCCATTAATAACTGTGTACCATACATTGATATTGAAAGTAAATTACTCCTTCTCTACCAAACAATCATTTTCTTGTTTATGAACACAAAAATACCAGTCCCACAGGCCCGCTAGTGCTGCACGCTCTCTCTGGACAAATGGCACCTACTGCTATTTCGCTAGAAATAGCTTTGCTATGCTATTGAGACATGTGACTGGTGCGCTTGCCAAAGTGAGGAAAGGTATACTACCCAGACCCCCCTATAAGTGACCTTATTTTAGAATTTTCCCCAGGTCTGAAATGTATAACCTATCCCAGAAGCTAGCTTTCGTCATTTGCAACAAATTTCATTTGAAAAAAAAATTTGATTTAAGGAATAATTAAAAAGTTCTCACCAACCGCAAAGCGAGGGGAGTTTAAGA
Source organism: Sthenelais limicola (assembly GCA_942159475.1). Lineage (NCBI taxonomy): Eukaryota > Metazoa > Annelida > Polychaeta > Phyllodocida > Sigalionidae > Sthenelais > Sthenelais limicola. The sequence continues at coordinate 16,071,884 of OW804095.1, forward strand.
CTTTAAGACAAAATTTAAAATGGCCACCAAAACAAAAAGTTGATGGAACAACAAACAGAGAAGAGCCACTGCCGCTCTAAGCCAATCAAATGCGATCACATCACCATGGGCGTGCCCTCAACAATGACGTCATATAAAGCGGCAGACTGGGGAAGCCTGTAAATCTCGGATCAGAAAAACAAAGCTCATCGGCCTTTTGCAGGTAGAAAATCCGGGATTATAATTTATTCCATTAAAAAGGTAACGAAATATAGAATTGAATCCTAAAATCTAAATGTCTGCTGTCGTCTTATGGAATCATAAGATCAACAGGCGATCTCGCATGGCAAAACGTAATAAACATCTGTTGCAGCGGTAACTTTCTGGATGACATATAAGGTAATTAACTGGACCAACGGTCCTGGGCACCTTAAGTACTGGGTAATCAGCATGCTTCATCATAAATGCATATTACCCGCACCTTGATTTGCTGGTGCAAACTGACCAATAGGCAGTCCACACCAATTCATTATGAAGGTGACCTGCATCGAGGGAAGTACCCGGTCCATAAGCATCATTATTACACACATGAGCCGTTAGAAAGGTGCAGTTCTGGGGTGCAGTTTGGCTGATTCGAACTGTTCACAGTTCGGGCTTCCATGGTTACACATGCCTAAATGATGCGATCTCATTAGCGCAGTGTAGGCCTGACCTACAATCCTGAAACCAATGATGTTGTTCCCGATCCGCATAACTTAGGCCTACAAGTTGCAGTGAATTGAGCTTCCTCGAGCGAAAATTTAGGCTAAACAAGTTAAATTTACTTTTTAACATCCATATAAAGTGAGTAATAAATAGCAAATGGCACTCTCTTTGGGTTCTAACTGATCTCCTCGACACATCAGAAAACAGAAACTCACCCCTTTTCTGATATGTCTCGATCAGTTTGAACATTCCATTGTGCCATTTGCTATAAGAACTCCCTGCTATCTTCTGCCTAATCAATCGGTTTCAAAAGTTGATGAAGGCACACCATAGCCTGAAAGCTAGTGATTAAATAAAGTAACCAAAATTAAGAATAATCTATTATTAACCTCTAACCAGTAACCCGGGCACAAGATATACAAGCAACACAAGCCTTACCTTGATACTTACACCCAATGGCACAACGGCGAAGGTGTTTATTACATACTTATTTATCAATTCATTTGTTATATTTACCTTCTTAGTACTGTACAATGTCTGAAAACTTTCAAAACATGCCAGGCAGCACTAGGCTTCTGCTGCTAAGAAGTGCAACATCATGTTGACAACCAAATAACGTTAATTGGGTCACATGGTTTCATGACAACCCGTAGCTAAGCGTAATCGCATACAACATATCTGATGGTACCCCTGTATCACATCGTTGAAAGCATGTATGTATGTAATAAATGGTTTAATTTGGGTTACTATTTTCTGGTGATTAAGCTGCTTTAAAAAGGATGACGCTCATTTATAATGTTTACCAACCACATAAATACCGGGCAGTTATACACTAGATAGCATTGTTATGACCCCAGCATCCATTATATGCCCATTTTCCCATTGCCATCAATGAGGTGCATTGGAACCAGAATCGCAGGAGGTGGTATGGAGATCTCCAGTAAGTAGGTGGGTTTGAGACATCAACTCCAACACCAGGGGTTCGTGTCATGACTAGTAACAATATATTGCTAATATTCACTGATCACTAATCCCTTATCACTAATTAAAAAATAGCAGAGCGTTTAGCAATATATTGTTAGACCATAGCAATATAATTGCTAAGTGTTTTTACCATGAATATTTTTGTGACAGTAGGCCCTGATTCTTTGTGTTGTGTTCCCTTCCCTCTGCGTATGCTACTCCTTTTTCCGCCATTTTAATGACCAAAAATGAAGAGATCTAATGGAGGCAAAAAAATCTCTGCTATTCTAACGGAGATTTAGTGATGACATAGCAAATAAATATAGTGATAAATAGCAATATATTGCCATCGCATATATGTCATCATAGTTTGCTATCGTTAGTAATCGCTACTGGTTATGAAACGGGCCCCTCAGGGTCATCTCCCTCACTCCAGTATTGACTTCACAAACCCCCCACCAACTCACACCAACAAACAATAAGTTAGACTACGAACCACTCAATACCAGATTGAGAGGGATCAGAGTGAAATGACTAAAGACTTGTGCCAACGGATTAAGTTACAATATTAATTCTAGGACTCAAAATCTATAGTGACCTTAAAATTATGAATCTATACCTCCATCTACATGTGTTCATACCATTAAAGGTAAACATACACAGGTCACATCCTCTTGTCTTCCTGGTATCCCCATTAAAGTTTTCTTCAGGGTCCCTTTTGAACAGCCAACTCCTGTTCTTAGTCTGTTGAGGCATTTCCATTCAGCCCACTTTTGGTCGGCTACAGGTGGCAGGTCTTCTGTAGTACTCATGGTCATGAATGTTGATAATAGTTCTGCTCTGGTGCTGGTGGCATCATTAGACTCAACTTCGTTGAGGAAGCTCTTTCTTGATTCGAGTCATCACTTTGCTGGTGTTTGGTCAAACAGGGGGTGTTGTTCATTTGTAGACTGGTGCTGGCATTCCTTACAGCTTGCTGCACACTTCCCTAGGGGAGGCCACTTTTAAGTCTGCGCCATCTGCTCTTCTTGCTGCCCAGTTCAACGAAGAAGCTCCTGTTCTCGATCATGCTTTCGATGGTAGTTTGGTAGGTAATCTGCAGGTAGACAGGCAGTGGTTATATAGCTGGAGCAGTCAGTTCTTTGCTACAGATCCAAGGTTCTTGATCTGCTCTGTCAAGATGTTGTCTAGGCCAATTGCCTTTCCAGGTTTCAGCGAGGATATGCCCCTTTCCAGCTCTTCAGGGGTCTTGGGCCTTGTATATTTCAGGTCTCTGTTGAACTTCTTGCCCTCAAGCTTGGTCTTTTGTTTTGCTTTTCAACTTTTGCCATTCAGCAGCAGTTGGTTAGGTACTTGGTTTGCAGTAACATTGGCCTGTTGGGGCAGAGCTTTTGTGTCGCCTTGGAGCTTTCGGATGGTTGTCCATGCCTTCCCACTGTTCCATGCCTTCTGTACTGATACAACTACTATTCTCCAAGGGATATGGGTAGATGGTAGAGCTAGCTAGAGTCCCTGAGAATGTGTATAATTAATAGGAGGTTAGGCTAAGTATAGCCTAAGATGATGTAATAAGAAGAGCAGCGGTTTGTCCTGTTTAGACATAATATTTTATTGGAAAACATGGGTTTATATATCATATTACATGTCAGTGCGCATGCGTGCGCATGCGTAATTAATATCCAATCATATGCATTACATTTGCATAACCAATAGTAAACATTTATCAAGTATTTGACCACAGGGGGTCGCTTGTATAAACCAATAGGAGAAAGGAGATTATTATTTGGGTCAGCCTTCTTAAGTTAATTAGCCAATGAGATATAATTAGTGGCTGCCCAATCAGGTACTCTAGAGTTAGGTTGAACCCGTAGGAGGGTCAGGATGACCCCCTATGGAGTATTCTAAGAACTAACTGAGGTAGACTAGACTTGCCCTAGTCACCTTACATAATTAATATAATATTCATAATTCAATGTAACCTTATATAATAATATTGGGTAATGTATATAACATATCATTAGGTGATATTACGTAATGTTATATAATGGCATTATGGATCGTGACAGTACTGTATACTCAACTCTGCATCCTCATGGGATGTGTCCCCTTGCTGTTTCATTTACTAGTTTGGTGAATTGGTCATAGTTGTTTGATGTTGGTGCAATCTAAGTCACTTTCTGATCAAGCTCTTCGGTGAAACTACTCCAGTTGGCTTTTTTATAGTTGAAACATCTTTTGAATGGTATTCTGGTTGATCTGATAGCTGCATTGACTTGGATGTTGATTGGTCAGTGTTGGCTTTATTTTGCTGGCACATTCCTGCGATGTTATTGGTGACAATGGCAAGGTCTGGGTTGTGTCCACACTTCCAAAGGGCACTATTGATTGATGGTGGTAGCTTGGGGTCACGGATGAGGCTTAGTTGGTTGGACTCTATTCATTCCTCCACTGCTTCTGGATCTTTGTTGGTTTCCTTATATCCCCAATGGGAACTGTGGCTGTTGTAATTGCCAATTAGGATTTGTGCGATTATGAAAAGCTGAATAGACTCTGAACGCCACTGTAGAAATGAATCAAGTATGTAATAAAGGACTGAATTTATCAATATTCTCCTGCTGTTTATAATACAATTTGAATTTGAATTGGCAAAGAAAACATGCCACCACAGGAAAGTTGTTGACTGATACTAACTGATGAGAGGGCAGGTTTAATATTTGAAGTCACATAAATGACACCACACACCCCTAATTCATGCCGATAGAATAGATGGCCAGAGCAGGACTCTGACTAGGAACTTGCTTTGTATGAGAATGTGATGGGAAATGAAGAAAATCGAGGAAATGGGCAAGTAAATCTTACAAACTTAAAATTATTTGTGCACCCACCAGCAACATGCTCCTTACCTACAGCCCTTGCTTTTTCAAAAATTAAACTACAAAGTATAGCAATCTAGATAAAGTAACAAAGAGGTAATGTAACTTTAACCCAGCTTTAGCATATAACACTATTCAACCAAGAGTAAGCGCAAATTAGAACATTTTTCACATCAGTTAATTTCTTCCATATTAATAACTATATCTGAAGGATTTCTGAATATTTCTAACATTGAACCACCAAGTGAAGATAAAAAAAAAAACAATAAAAACTAATTTTCCCTATAGGGATTATCGTTTGATTGAAACTTTCTCCAATAATGTCTAATAATGTCTCCGTCTTCAATTTCACGTAATTTGTGGGGCAATTCATTTCACCTTTTTGAGAGGATCCATAATATATTACCTGCAGGATATTCGCATATGGCATGTGCTCTGGAAGATAATCGATTTAATTTCTCCACCACGCCAGCTTCATAAGTAAGCATCATAGGTGCATACTTCTCATGCTTGTCTATATTATGGCAGGGAGCTGAAGAGGCCCACTTGTACTTTAGCTCAGGGTTATCATTGCTGCACCCAATCCACATATCGTACTTGGCATCCTCTGACCTGGAAGATTGTATTGTATTGATGTACTTTCATGTACGCTTGTATTCAATTATGTTGGATATTTAGTTGTTAATATGAGGAGCGAGTAAGGTGTTATGTAATGTTATAATGAGTTTGGCGTTATAAGATGTTTCTAACTTTATTCAAGTTTTTTCTAATAAACTAAGTCAACATAGCCACCACCGCATCTAAGTTGGTCAGTATGTACGACAAAATGCAAATCACGACTAGTATGGAGACTTTAAACTTTAAAAGCTCTATTCTAGCTGAAATAAGGATTGACACATATAATATATGAAAATATTGAGAAGAATGATAGCTTTTAATCATACAAAAGATGTCTTTATAATTTGCCAAACACTCACAACAACATGTTTGAGATGATGCTTTCCTGATGGGAGCTTGGCCATATACTTTCCTGCCATTTTCGTGGGCATTCTCTATTGTTGAAATAGCGTGACTTGTGGGTAATGTAACACATATCATCTGGGTTCTTCACTGAAAAGTGTGAAAGTATCATCATAATGACCATTACTGTCATAACATATAATATTTTAGTTCACAGGGTATTGTAGCTTCTGTTTGCTGTAGGTCCACCAACTACCTGAAAGACATACACTGTAGTCAGTCCCTCTAATATCATATTGGCCTGTCAATGGCCAACGATCATATTAAAATAGTATACTTCTCATTCGTATCCTTTCTATATCATATCGGCCCAGTACAGCCTATATGGTATGGCCCACTTCCTCATCTACCTATCTTTCTGTCATTCATACTCTTCTCTCTCCCCTGTCAAATCATGGTTGAAACGAGCTATTCCACAGTATTCGTTAGATCATTATCCATTCCTGTGTTTGAACACTTACTTTTCATTATTCTCCCTCCCATATTTATGTGTATATGGAAGTGCTTTTCTTTCAAATGTCACGATTTACACAATAATATCCCTTCCTCTCCAATGACATCGAATTCAATATGTCAATATAAAAGGCATACCGAGTTTTTGTGGGTTCTTACTTCGCTTACAACATTTATAGAAAGGATAAGAATGAGAAGTATGATAGGGTTCTAAATAATCAATATTGTTCTTATATGGAATTGTTTCCGTTGTTATGAGAGTGGAGAGTAGAGGGAACGTGAGAAAAAGATTAAGGTGTTAAATATTTTGTATATTCTGCTTACACAAATGTTGTATCACAATGACATTATTGTGTACACAGGTGTGTTAAGAGCAAGCACACAGACTCATGGATGTGTTTGTATTTATGACAAGAAACGCGTCTTGAATCATTTAATAAAATTTCAGAAATTTAGACAATAGTAGCGTTTGACTTTAACACACTTACCTTGACATTGTATGTCTGGTAGGTCTTCATTTGGCCAGAGGCAAGAGCAATCCACTGTTTTACTGTATGTATAATCAGGCAATATGTATCCTTCCTCACACACATAAGTTAACTTATTCTTTCCTGGTATTTTGATACTGTTGGGAAACGATGGTGCAAAGTGGACGCAGCGATTCTCTATAATAACAAGCAGTATACAAATGTAAGTAAAACAAATGCATATACTATAGCAGGTTGGGATCTAAAGGGCGGAGATATGAAGTGAACAAAGATTAAGGGGGTCTCCACTGGCTGCAGTAAGCTCTGTGTCCAGGGAAAGTGTGGCCGCTAGGTTACAGGTTGATGCAGGGGAAATCTTTGGCTATTTACTTGTATATGTATGGTTTGTTTTTCTCATTTTTAATGACTACCACCCACCCACCCAGCTATTGATATGATTCGCTATGCATTTGTGTTGGTGGCTAGAACACCCACAGCACTGTGTGGTGTGGGTGTTCTCCGGGGGCACCTCTATTGTTAGTTTCCGTAAGTTTGTTGGTCCTGGCGTCAATGCCAAGAACTGTTTGGTTTGAACATGCCATGGACTATTGCGGCCATCGACTTCCTTGTTGTAAAAGCTGCCGTGGATTATTACAGACTGTGTAAGTGTTGAGAATGGATTACAAAATCGCAGTAAACTAAAGTGTAGCTAACACTTTGGAATGACTGTTTTGGGTATTCAGACAAATTCTCATGGGGAAAAATATTGAAAACGATTGGATAATTGACTGGTCTGTATAGTACCTCGTTGGACGCTATCCTGTCGGTGCACCGGATTTGATTGTCAATAGAAGTCATTTTGACTTTATCCAGGGAAAAAGCGGAAGGGACCCAACTGTCAAGCTCTGCGGTAAGCCTTGCAATGGTGTTATAATGGTTCAGGTGGCGACGTATGGCGAGGTGGCGAGTGAACCACATAGGGGGGACCTCGCCACTCCTCTCAACTTACTGTAGCCAGTGGAGACTTCACTTAAGCCACTAACTGGGGAAGACAAGGGTAGGGAATCAATTGCTATGAAAGGAGGCTGATTTTGTTTTGATTCATTCCTCTTCTGGTTTCCAAATCAGGGTACTACAAGTTACTTTTTTGTCTGTATTCTGTTGAACCTTTAGACTTCTTCCACTGATAATTAACAAGAACGACTATGGTCAAGAAGAATCACTAGCTTGTAACTGGCATTATGACTTAGCTGATCAAATAGAAAACAACAATCTGATGGCAACAGCTTTATGCTGAATGACAGCAATAGGGCAGTTCACAAATTGAGAGCGGCGCCATACAGAGAGCGGTGGAAACGGCCCAAACTAAGAGCTAGGCGGGCATGGTCACAGAAGCCTTATGTCTTAACCATAGGCTTCTAACTTTCTCCTTTTTCTCCCAGAATATGAGTAGTTGTATAATACTGTCTGCTATCCAATATTATCAAATGACATGTTAAGATTGGTCATGCTTGATAACAGGACATTTCATCTGCTAGATTTTAGTATGAGGCATGAGAGAATTGTTAATACCCACCCAACTCACTAGGCCATCAAAAGGCTGTCTCTGGCACTATGCACATTAAAGATCTACTGTTAATGTTCAAAACACCCCTCTGTATGATCACAGACAATGAAGATTGGGCTTTGTTTAAAACATAATAAGATATATTATTCACATCCTTCCAGGCTTTCTAAAACTTACTTTTAAATGTTTCCATCTATCTTGGACCTTTGATTGCTTTTAATGAGAGTTACTCAATGTGAGAGAAACACGGCGAGGGAGGGAGCGGCATGGTTTCATTTCGAAACAGCATTACCGCTTGAGGTGTCGACGGCTGTCATGATGTTGACGACGGCCTCCACACTCTGAAAGCTTAAGCCAGGCCCACATATTCAAGAGCTCACAGAAGCCTTATGTCTTAACCATAGGCTTCTAACTTTCTCCTTTTTCTCCCAGAATATGAGTAGTTGTATAATACTGTCTGCTATCCAATATTATCAAATGACATGTTAAGATTGGTCATGCTTGATAACAGGACATTTCATCTGCTAGATTTTAGTATGAGGCATGAGAGAATTGTTAATACCAACCCAACTCACTAGGCCATCAAAAGGCTGTCTCTGGCACTATGCACATTAAAGATCTACTGTTAATGTTCAAAACACCCCTCTGTATGATCACAGACAATGAAGATTGGGCTTTGTTTAAAACATAATAAGATATATTATTCACATCCTTCCAGGCTTTCTAAAACTTACTTTTAAATGTTTCCATCTATCTTGGACCTTTGATTGCTTTTAATGAGAGTTACTCAATGTGAGAGAAACACGGCGAGGGAGGGAGCGGCATGGTTTCATTTCGAAACAGCATTACCGCCTGAGGTGTCGACGGCTGTCATGATGTTGACGACGGCCTCCACACTCTGAAAGCTTAAGCCAGGCCCACATATTCAAGAGCTCAGAGCCGAATTGAGCCTTAAGACAAGTCGTACGAATACAAAATCATTCATTAGGGAACATTCTTGAGTTCTGTAATGTGTGGGCTTTCTTATGAATGAACCTCCAATTTGTACCAATTCGGCCCTTAAAACAATTGAATATATCGGAAAGTCTTAAGAGATTCTACGATTTGACCAAAAATGTGAGTTATTCTGAGAGGCAGGTAACTTTGAAAGTCTCTATCTTCACTAATTTTTGGAGTAACAAGACATTTTTTTTCCACTTTTATAATGCTCATTTCCCCTTCTGTACATCCCCGATAAGATAATTTTATTTTTTTATCTTTTTACACGTGACTTGTTTTTTTCCTTAAGAAAAGTGCTAAGGCAATTCGGGAATGTGTGGGCCATGTGTGGGCCACGAAAAACTAACAAAAATTTGTACAAATTGGTCAATTTTGTTAAGAATTCATCCACGAATTGTCATAAGACCCCAATTTGTACGAATTGTGTGTTCTTGAATGTGTGGGCCTGGCATTAGCAGCTGACATTGTCGTGATCCTATGACAATGCGTCATGAAATGCGATGTGTCATTGGTGTAATATATCGTAGTGATCAACAAAACAACGTGTCGGCCATGCGGTGATCATGCAAGAGATGAATACTAGCTTTATTCTGATTGGCTAATAAGACATATAAACTTGGCGTGTGTGATGGTTCAAGGTACGTATGTTACAATTGGAACATACATGTCAGCACTGCGACGGCCATTATTTTGGTATGGCAGACCAATATATTTCTTAGTAGGAAAGTTTAGAATATGACCTTATAAGATCAAATTTAGAAAGTCATAGATCAAGTGGGTTTCAAAGTGTTCAATTATAGTAACTGTGACCAAACTCCTCCAAATATGCTCGGTGATCGGCATGTACCACTTTAATAAACTTTGGGATAGACCTTGCACCAGTATAGGCCTACTCTTCAGAGGCAGAATGAGATGAACACACCCTCCCACCCATTACTACACCAAAGTACATACCTATAGGTACCTCACATAGCACATGTGTAGCTGATGCAGGGGGATCAACGTTTGTGGCCACCACTCCTCCATTAGTGTAGGTGACCAGGACCAGGCTTCCTGAATTGACATCAGCGTCTGTGAAAAACTGCGAGCCATATGTGCATTCATCTTTCCTCTTAAGAACCTGAGGGCCTATGACAAGAGAGCCCAGAAAGGCAGTGTAAGAAGGGTCTAGTCTGAAAATGATAAGAAACCAACAAATTTTGAAGAATCTCTATGGAAATGACTACAATCTTGCAGAGCTTCCAGGGTTTCCAGAATTCAGTCGTGTTGGTAAGTTTATCTCGACTACCGTATGTAATAGCGAAGGTGCACCTATGCATTGCGTTAAATAAACATTGTGAGATTTATGTGTATTGTTGTTATATATCAAAACATCGCCACTATGGCGGTCTTCCTTATGACTGCCTTAATACATATATATACAAATCAACGATATATATATATATAATAGATGAGAAATGGTGGATTGTTAGTAATATAAGGTAGTTAAATGATTATGGTCAAAGGGGTTAGGTGGGGTCCTCCGGTGAGTGAAGCACGTTACTCAATTGCTTCATGAAGTTGTTGAACCAGTATGCTTCTTTTTAGAGCATGTCTTAGAGGGATCAATTCCATGTTTCTTAAAAATGCGTCTAGTTTATTCCATGGATATGAATCATACCTGATAATTTAGGGTTTTCCTATCTTTTTTTTGTATTGGGTTTGAACAACGAGAGATGAATAAGGGTGATAACATGGCATCATTCCGTATTTGGAATATTTTTATTTTGTGCTTTAGGAAGATTGGGTTTAGCGTTATTTTCTATTAAAAGACAATGATATATTTGTAGTGACTGTGACAGGTATTAGCTTCAGACAGGGATTGAATCTGCAACCTCTGTGGTATATATATATCTTGTGTTCTACTATATAGTACCAGGACCGCCAAATACCTTGAACCACGTGCATACTTACAGGTTGCTCAGCGAGGACATCTCTTTCTGAGAATTTGATGGGAGGAATCCTTTATAATTTTCCCAGCAATACTCCTGGGCAGCAAGCATAGTATAGGATCCAGGTCCAGAAGTTTTGTGATAACAAACTTCCTTTACATTTTGCTCTGAAATATATAATGATGGGTGGATCTTGCATTATACCATCTGATATATCACCTCTCGAAAGGGCTACATATATATGTATTAGTTGTATCAGTTTTGCAAATCGTTTCTTGTGACAAGTGCCAAATTCCTATTATGGGTAATTGGTGCTTTTAATTGAAGGGCACGGAAAGACGGAAAGGAAAGGAAAAAGACGATGGGTATTCATTGTCCCATGAGGTCTGATGTGTTACAGGCAAATGAGTCACAAGTCGCAGAATTGATAATTTTCAAATTGTTTTATGTACAAGATCTCCTTGTTGGAGTATTCTCATTTTTGGAGTGTCCAGTACTCATGCTTGTATAAAAGATGAACCATTTTATTGAATTTTAAGACAGTTTATGTATTATATTAGTGCATTCCTAAGGTCATCATATGGAGTATATCTAACTACTTAACTACTAATTGTCTATATACCCAGAAATATTGCAAACTGTTTTTCCAAAATAAAAATATCAAGCTTATAGAAATACCAATTAAATGCCCTTATGTTTACCATCATTGGAATCCGCTCGGTCTCATCTTTTCAAATATGATAATATATCAAAATTGAATTTTGATATGTCATTTTTTTTTTTTTTTTTTTATTTTAAAACCTTTTTTTACCAGGGCTAGTTCAGCGTTAGCTGTTCTTCCACTAGTGCCTGGGAGGACGAGAGCGATAGCGCGGACTTGTGACTCATTTGCCTGTTACACATCACATATGAATGCAAGATAACTGACCTTCACACAGAAGACCTTGTAATACTGTCTTCCAGTCACCATCACAGGGACAATCCACAGTTACCTGCCAGTTACCGCCTGGGAAACTGAGTAACTCATTGTTCTGCTCACATGAGTAGGTCACTTGGGTTGTTCCTTTCAGACACTTTATTGCATTGTCAATATCTGGTGCGTTTCTGCAGATATCAGCTGGAATAGTGTTGATTAGAATCTTACTTTCTTATATTTGGATTTGGGATGATGTCCAATGGAGTCTGGGCGATATATCCTCAGGGAGAATTCTTTTTTTTAAATATCTTTTAAAAATACTTTCATTAAGACTTTATATTTTTAAGTCCACATTTTCAAAATAATGAGCAATTAAATCAGAGTTAACGATTTATCAAATTTTAGCCGGGAATACAACTTATTCTGTCCACTTCTGATTTAGCAGAGCTCCTTCATATAAATAGCAATTATCGGTTAGCTCTCTGATTAACATTATTTTCCAACACTTTAATTCAGCAGATGGGTTTTGTGAAATTACCTTTAGACTAGCAAGGACATCTTTACTAATAGGATCTACAAGTGACATTTCTCCATTAAAAATCCATGAACTGTCGGATTTCATGAAAGTACATATACATGTTAACACATTTGTATTACCATTTTCCCTTAAGATTGGAGAGATTCCCAAGGTTAACCATATTTAAATTAAATCGGGGATATTACCCATAAACAAGGAGGACAGGGACTAGTTGGTTGGTTGCGGTTTGTGTCTATTGGGGTCCGACGTGAGGCCAACGAGAGGCCTTTATCAAGGAGGATGGTTAAATTAGTTTGAATAGAAAAGAGCCTAGCAGCTGTTTGCATGTTTGTTCTCAGAAATATATGGTACCTGGTATACTACCAGAAAGGTTCTTTTTGTATACTACCAGAAACGTTAATGTGAGACCTTGCACCAGTTTCTTATTCAAACAATTCCTTGCTTCTTAGAAAAGGAAAATATGAGAAAATGTCTTCATAAGTCCAATTCCTGACAGTTGGTGGGGACAGTTTTTGGGAGGGAATATGCTATACACACAATAGGCTTACATTTATTTTAGTTCTGTGGTACATTTCCCACTGAAGCAGGAATACAGGAGGGAAGTAATTCCCGCAAAAGATACTCTTGGTCATTTACAGAAGCTGGACTAAACAGCCTGGTAAAATATCAATCTTTTTAAAGATGCCACTTCGTCTACCTTTGTATCTTTGGCAAAGTCTATATGCGTTAACACTGTCATAGGCTTGAAGCCGCATGTTATCGTAGGAGAACAGTGGTCGCCTGTCCCTCTCCTTAAAACTTGCTGGTTCCAGTAATGTGGTATACTCAGGTATCACTACCCCATTTTCACTGAGGTACTCCTTCACAATTTTCCCATTTGTCAACTTTCGCAGTTGTGATTCACTGAAGCCAAGTGTGAGCTCTGGGGAATGGCTGAAATAGAAGCAGCAGTAGGAAATATTCAGTAGATATTTGTATATATATGACTCGAATATCAAAAAGATAAACAATTTTGATATAGCCTTATCAATTTTCGTTCACTCAAATTTTATATCAATTAATGCTGTACATTGTTTATGTGATTCATTTGAAGAATTCAATAGATAAATACAATACCATACGTTTGCCTTCTAATTTGTCTTTGTCATTATAGTGACACCCAAAAGAGAAATAATTAATCAAAGCTCCATTCTCATCTAACGTCGGCAAAAATACTAAGCATTTCCATACATTCTTTTCCAACCCATTTAAAAGTCATTTGACCAGAATTTTGGAGGAATTGGTCTTGTTGTTTTCGCTACATGGCTTCTTAAACTGCCTTATTTATATTTGGAGGACCCGCCCGAATCCTTTCCTACGCCAACTTCACTTACCGGTATTATCCATCACCGACTTCACTTGACTGATTCTACTTCAAATTCTTGTATTATAACAGCAGCAGAATATTGATGTATTCAGTTCTATAAGTCATAATACGAGTAAATTTGGTAAGATTGTCATAATAGCTGAGAATGCTGCTTTAAGTGGAGGGTAACTCACAGACTTGTTGCCATTTGCATCTCCTCATAGGACGATAGAACAGCCCACCCTCCGCTATTAATCAGGCAGTTACCGTCCTTATACATAGTCGAGAAACACACCTCATTTAGTTTACGTGCTGTAATAAAAAGGATTTATTATTATTCAATGGAGCCCAATGGTTCCTTTATTTCACAATAAACATGTTCATAAATGACAGTTACATTTTTGGCCGCAGGCTTGTTTTTTTTTGTAATAAAAGGTATTTAAAAAGTAAATGAATACTTTAACATTGTGGTGTTTGCCATGTGGTACACCAAGCATACTTCAGGCGTCTGTGGTAATATATACGTGGCTTAAGAAAAACTGAATTAAAAATTGTAAAATTGGATGTAATGGGACCATATGTATGTTGATATAGGACTAGTTCTGCATCAGTTTGTAGAATGCACATATATACTAATGATAAAATCCTGTGAGTCATAATATCAGTAAATCTTGTAAGATTTGTATTGTCTTAATAACTGAGAATGCAGCTTGAAATGTACATTAAGCAAATGGAAATGCAAACTTACATCGACATTGTAGGGCAGCTGTCTCGATAGTCGCCTTGATGTCACAGTTGCATGTGAATATCTTGCTTTCTGTGGAGTCGGCAAACACATAGCCTACATTGCATACATAGGTGACCTTATCCGAGCTGACGAACTTGACACCATTAGCTATATCTGGTGCACTGGTGCATCGTGTATCTGAATTGAAGTACATATTTGATAATTATAACTAACTATCTTAATATTCTTACCAATATTCTGACCAATATAGCTGAGAATACAGTTTTAATATAAATTCACATTCATATTCCCGCGCCCAACTGAAGTCGATCCTTGTAGGGGCTTCACTTATTATCGCTCACCGGCCCAATTCTCAGTCATAATATGTGTAAATTTAGTAAGACTTTGTTGTTGCACAATAGCTGAGAATGCAGCTATAAGTGAAGTATATACTTCAATTTTACATTTGGTATGGGCAGGTTCCCAAGCACAGTAGATGAAATCTTTAATTAATTTTGTTTGTTTTGATACTTTTATTCAGCAAATTTATGCATTTATACCGGTACATTATTCTCAGCACAGCTGTGTAGCATGACCTTAAAGTGATGTGCGCGTTGCCCTAAAACTTGCTTGCCCAGAGCAAGTGAACCAATGAAAATTCACTTGCCTGACACAACAACTCAGTTGCCCCAAAATGTGGTCTTAACTAGAAGAAAGTGACAAAAGTGATAAAAGTGACATGCCCATGGGCAAGTCTGAGGGTAACTGAGGCTAATCCAGCTGCCCACTGAAAGTCGAGCAGGTTGAAACAGAGGCAATACAACTTGCACACCACTGCCTTAACAAAACCAAATTGAACCTCCAAATCATTATCACACCACTGAATGGCAATAACTGAACGCTTTAAATACAATGTTAGATTGAAGCAGGCGTAGGATGGCCTCTGTGATGAACGTCTTACTCTCATCGCATTATAGATCAAAAACTGGGTTTGTCCATGTTTTGTAAAAATTCATTCAAAAATTATTCTTTATACTATGCCGTTTGAGGTGGAGGGGTGTGTTTTCCGCTCTTCTGAATGGAAATCATATGCTGCAGTATAAATTACAGCATACATAAAGTGAATACTAAATAAATATATTCACTATCTTGACAATATTGAATACAAAATGGCACTCTGTATTGTTTCTAATCAATCTTATAATCCTGCATTGTTCTGTTGGAATAATGCAATAATTTAATAAAGTAAGCAACTACTCACACTTATGTGAACCGCATATCACATTGTGCGCATGCGTGCAAGGCATGAGCGACATGGATCCAGTGGCTATCTCCAGACCAAGACACTGATCAGTAACAGATGTTATGGATATCTGTAAGTAAGGGAATAATACTGTAATAATAATAATAATAATACCATCATAATAACCGTTTTTTGTGGCCCAGATGGGGGTTGGCAGCTGGGAAGCTCAAACCGAAATGGGACCATCACAGTCACAAATGAAGAAGAGAGGACTGACAGAGAAAGTGAAATAGGAGAAGATAGAGGGAGATGTGAGCAGATGCAAGAAAGGAAAGAAGATACATATATAGTGTGTAAAGAATAGAAGACCTTAGAACAGTCGCGAGAAGGAAGAGAACAAGGAACGTGAGGACAGAAAGAAGAAGACCTGGAGATCAGGGAGAGAAGAAAGAGAGAATAAAAGTGAATAAAGATAAAAATAATATCGTAATAATAAGTGCACACCCTCTTTTTGGGGATGTCACATGACATCAGCAGTCTTCTCCACCAAACTTCCTGAGTCTGGGTTGGGTGTGCACTTATCAGGAGATAATGGTTTGGGCTGATAAAAAAAGGTTAGCCCACTCTGCACTTATTATGGTGGTATTTGTAGTGTCTGTGCCTTCAGGCCGCCCCTTTGAGTGGTATCCCAGGTATATATATAAATAGATTTTATTTCCTTTTTGTACAAGTACATCGAAACAAAGTTCAACAGAGTCTACAACCTGCAGGTCTTCGTACTACTATACTATAATGTATTGTGATTTGTGAGAAATAGATAAAAACAACACATTTTACAAACACATTTTAGTGGAAAAATCCAACTCTTCCGAGGTTATTCCATATCACTGGGGCATCAATTATACATGGTAGAAATCATGGCTATCCGCCTTATATGCGGTCAGATAAGTTAATACCAATGAAGGTTACATATGTCACACTAGGTATTTTACCAGCGTATAAATCGACAATAATACAGTTTAGGCGGAGGGACTAACGCCACCAAATTCCTCCAGAGGGGGTTAACCAAGTTGACACCTATCAAGGTCCAGTGAGGGATGATCCAGCTAGCCAGGTCCATAGCCAGGATCCAGGATCCAGGATCTGGATCCACTGGGTCATCAACATCACAGGACCGTTCCTGGACGTCCCTGCATGGATGCGACGCAATGTCATGACTGGCCTTAAATTACTTGCTGCTGTTCCAGCCAAGATCAGCACCAGTGGCAGCAGCTACCAGAGGAGGCCCTTGCAAATGGTTTCAAGTGGTGAGTGAGTGAGTGAGATTAGTAGGTTTACGCCCTTATCAACACGTTGAAGGTCATATCAAGGGCGGGAGAGCTTAGAGGGAGGCAGTCTATGATCTTACCCAGGAAATAGAGATAGAGAAGACGGGAGAGAGAGACAGAGAAGCAGTGACAGAAAGGCACCAGGATCGGTCTCAAGTGCTGATTCATAATACTATTTAGCATTGAGAATCTGGAGACCACAGCGAAAACTGTTCTCACATATTACAGGAGTGGGATTAGCTTTGCTTCATATCTACCTTTAAGCAGATACTGGAATTACATTTTCACATGTTCATTATTCACATGTTCATTTTTCCAGATAATCTTTTTCAGTTATGGACATAAAGTATTCATGATCGATATTCATGATTAGGCTGTGAGTACTGGATTTAATGAGAAACAAGACGATTTTCAAGCATTACAGGTTACCCGAGGATCAGACAATTGAAATTATAAATATTTAAGAGTTACCCCGGTGTATGATGTTGGCCTGGACATCCAGTATACGTGGGATCCTGGGATGGAAGAACGACTGGCTGTGTTTAACCAGATCATAGAGTATCTAGTCTTGGCAGAATTATAACTGAAAATGGGAACATAACAATTTAGACACTTTAACTGGTATAGAAGATATAATGTAATTTCTTGTCATTACCAGGTGGCGACAGAAGTCGCTCTGTACCTCTGTCGCTCCTTCTTCAGTACTGACCCATGGACTGCCAAGTTTTGTTTCTCACCCTCCTCCATGAAAAATTCTTTAAGTGTCATTAATATGAGACGTTCTACTACCAATCCATAGAGTACTTTTGTGACTATTGGTCAACATTTTATTGGGCAATGACCGCACTAATGGTGCGTATTTACCTTATATTACCAGATGTAAATATGTGTTTTATTTACAAAATCTTTTTATATGAATGTTTAACGTCGTATGAATGTATTTACCAAATTTCAAGAAAGTGTATTAAATATATCCTTGCATTTCTAAGATCATCCTCTAGATTATATTTCGCAAGTTTACCAGTAATAGTCCACCCAGAAATATTGCAAACATTTTATTTCAAAGATAAAAATATCAAACTTAAAATCTAGAAATACTTGTTAGCTTTCCTAACTTTACTATCATTGGAATCGGCCTGATCTCATCTTTTCAAATATAATGATATCTAAAAATACTTGTTTTCGACTTGTAACCCTTTTACCTCAAACACATCACATATGGGTCAGATTTTCAGAAAATGTACAATTCGCCTTCACCATTCAGAAATCAAGACAAAAATCGAGCTTCAAAATGCAGCTTAACATAACAGAACTGATACTTTAAATCAATGTGATACCAAATATACTCAGATATACCCGGTATTCTTCATTTTTCAGCCTAATTTATCAGAATTTCCCAGAAAACTAGCTTTGAATGTGTTACGTATATATTTTAGTTATGTACTTAATACCAATCAATGTATGAAAACCGAAGTACCTCTGGATGATCGTCAGGACTGGCTGACTGTATATTTCAGGTAGAGTGGCATTCACTGATGCACATGCGGACCGGGCTCCACCCCATGGCATTGCTGTCGAACTCCTTGGCAGTTCATCAATACAGAAATCCTCCTCAGTGTAATCTATCAGAAGAGAAAGGTTATCATGAATACATCCAAGGACATAATATGGCCGGCAAAGAGTCAGTTCCTCCAGTTGGGACAGACATTATTCCTTTTCTCATACCATCTGGCAGAGCAGAATATCGATATTTTGTTGATATTCACTGGCAAGCTTTATTTAGATTTATTTGTTTCTTACTTTACCCTCACCAACAGGATTTATTGAATTAATAAAGTTATCAAGTAACAATCTAACCAATATTTATGCCTTTTCTTTAGGCTGACTATTTTATTAAGACGAAGGCTGTTGTATGGTTGGTATAGATTAATTTTGGAATGAATTGATCAATTATTATTACTATTATTCATACATCTAGACTATATTCTTTGGATATTCTAAATTTGGGGTATGATAATAATGTGTTGTTTTCTTAAATAAAAAACTAACTGTATGTTATCCTTTTCTTTTAAATATCAATACCATTTAATAGTTTAAGGTGCATATATCATATTTAGTCATTTATCATACCAAATGTCACAGAGACCGTCACCAAAGCAACAAAACACGTTACCATATCGACCATCACCAACCTAGTCTTGAATAAAAATACTTTCTTACTGACGCCCACTCTGAGCAGTCGTGTATTCATATGGCTTTACCTTAAGATACAAGCTCTATATCATCTACTAGATATATTCATTGCACCAGGATACATCACGTCAGGAAATGTAAAATAAAATAAATGTCTGCACAACTCTTTTATTTCTTTTAATTTAGAAATCTCATACAGTGTTATGACCCAATGTACACCGTTATAAGAACAAGACCAGTGTGAAAGGTATGTTACAACACATGACATTTCCACATACCAGACATAGGATTACAGGCTGGGTGACAGCCTGTGGACACACTTTGCAATGTACACCTTCTATTCAGTATTAAACAATTAACAACTGACTGCCTTGGAGTCCACTTCACTCATTCCTCAGCTCCCAAGATTTTCATTTAATATAGAGTAGATATTATTTTTTAGGGAATAGTACATTTATTCAAGGTATATCATACACACCATGTATATTGCACACGCGGATATTGGTTGACTATATGTATTGAGAATGACTTCTTGGTAGTATATTGATTGTATGTACTTGGTGGGACTTTTTGGTAACAAACCGAACGGACTGTTGATGTAGAGAGATGCGTTGGTGACGGTTTTTAAATTATATATTGCTCTTAGCTTGTATAGTGATAACTTGTAGTATAAAGTAAGTCGATAGAAGATGAGAATGATCTGGATATGATATTTGTAATGATTTATTATTAGTAATACCTTCAGTGACGAGTGAGACTAAGTGTATCTGATACATAATGTTTTCCGCTGAAAATAAAATCTTTAAATACAAAAATGATATCACACTGGTGGAGAACCCGGGCACTCCCACGATTTTTATTTAATATAGAGTAGATATTATTCTTTAGAGAATAGTATATTTATTTAAGTTATATCATACACACCATGTCTCATAACAGCGTATCCTCAGACAAGTGACATCAAACAATACTATATATTAAGGCACATTGTAGTAAACAAATGACAAATAATACAATTGTTGCCATGGGCATAATGGGATATGATCGACCATTGTCTTCTGCCCACTCCTGCGGCTACTTAAGTTTAACAAGGAATCGAAAAATGAGTCAAACTAGTTTACACAATCTAGTAAATGATAAATTAATTGAATATAATAGATTGAGGAGCCTACCTGAGCAAGACAAGTCGTTGATATCAGGTCTACCACCTGCACATGGACACAGGAGGGTTTTGCTCCAGGTGCCATCGGTGAATGCCTTTCCCTCCATGCAGGTGTATGTTACATTATAGTCTCCTGTAACCTTGTTAGCCCCTGCTACTAACGCCCCTCCACATCTACCTGACAACAGTATGTTAAAATATGGCATTAATTATGTACATTCTCATGGTATCTAATACGTAGATAAATCAGAAGTTAAACAATTTCTTAACTAATTTCTTTAATTAACTTATAAAGGTAAGGCCAACAAATAGGTGTTTCCAATCGACCCCGTCCCATTACATGGGTCAGATTTTCAGAAAATGTACAATTGGCAGATCTACATAGTTAGTAAATTCTGCCAAGTTAGACTAAAAAATGGTCAAAACTGGGTATATCTGACTATATTTGGTATTGCCCTGATTCAAACAATCTTTTTGGTTGTGTTAAACTGAATTTTGAACATCATTATTGTCTTAAATTTGTGTTATTTCAAAGGATTGCTGAAGACAAATTGTACATTTTATGAAAATCTGACCCACATAGAGGATTCCTCCGCCAATTAAAGGATTGTTTACCCTGTCCATTTATAGTTGATTGTTTTGACAAAAAAGATAATTAGAGCATTTCAGATTTGTCTATCAATATCATTGCAGTCCTTATCATTTTTTACTCATTCAGATTTTGTTGTATTGCACACAATAAATAAGTAATGAAACTCTTGCTTACAAAACTCCTGAATTCATTTTCAAGAATAAAATCTCAAAGGATTCTGCGCTAATAATCAAATAAGGAAGGAATAGGGGATGTGCATGTCCCACTGCACATGTCTATTACAGTGCATGCTGGGATGGATTCAGTTCAAATGTGACATACAAATATTAAACAACAGTGTGATAAAAAAAATTGCAAGAATGTGTATAGCTTGTGTGAATGATCTATAATACCAAATGCATGATGAGAAAGATGAAGTTTTGTTTCATGGAAAAGTGTTAGACATGTGACTTAGATCACTGTTAAATTTCCATACATAACATGTTTTGTTTAGCTTTTACTCCCATAATTCCATACAAATCGAGATTCAAGATGGTGGACATGCTACTCCCCTATGCAAATTGAATGCAAAAGTGTTGGCCAATTTAGCAGCGAATGCAGAATTAATCCTACACATTTCTAGAGACTAGGTACGACTTTTTTTTTCTTTTTTTTTAATAAATTTTATTGGGTCCCGTTTCATACAATGATAGTTTCGTGGAGTCCTTGAAAAATCTGATTAGCTTAGTTAGTTGACAAAATTTCATCTCTAGATTATTTTAACATCAATTTCTGTGAATAATAATTTTATGATCGGGTACATGATAACATGAGAGCGAAATATACATAGTAAACACATCGATTTTTTTTTAGTTTTTCTCCTCAACAAAAATGAGGCCAACGACAACTTGGTTACTCACTCCTAGTAAATTCACAGACGATTATGGCCTGTATGTCTCCTTGGTTTGTCTTTACTTCCTGTCCCACACTCAGGTAGTATTCACTATCTATCGATGCCGAAAGGTTCCCGATCATCCATTGAGGGATACTTTCGCCATTCCACCATGTGTATCCTCCCATACTGGACATTGATACATCTAGCCACACTTCCTGGCCATACCTGATCAGTAAAGGGAAATCAAATTGGTCCAAATTTGGGTCATTTGTTGAATAGGTTTGTACTACGAAAGCGTTCTGCAAATATTATGAGTAATAAATATGTGTAGGATAGAGGACGAGATGCTGTACTCTTAGTGAATAGGACGTGGCTGAGGCGCAGCCGAGGTCACGTCCTATTCACTAAGAGTACAGCATCGAGTCTTCTAGCATGCTTATCCTACAACTTCAATTGTTTGTTATGATTGTGGTTACCAAATCCCCCTACCACCCAACCACCCTACAATGATCACTGCCTCATTAGTGACCAGTATTCCCAACTTTGATTGTTTGTTTATTATTGGCCAATCCAGTCCCAATACACATTTACCTTTACCTCGAATTATTCACAATATTCAACACCTTACACTTCCTACCACTGTTATATATTGGTCTTCACCAACACATAAGTGATGTGCTCCAGGGAAATGAGTCACAAGTTGCAAAAATAGGATTTTGAGATATCTATTTGGAGAGCCAGTTAGTGATGACATTAATGTTATTAAAGTAACATAATTATACCTGATTCATATAACACTTTTCTTGCCTTCTCACCACCAGGATGTGTTCGATATAATTTGCAACATTGATTTGTATTCTACAAATTCCAAATATTCATAATGTTGAAATAAACATTTATTATTTCTCTCATTGGATTCTAGAACAAAGGGATATATTCAATTTACTGTAGCAGGTTTCATTGTTAATATCTAATAAGCTATCCCTGGTAGGACTCACACAATTAGTTATATAACTGCACAAAATTCCAACTGGTTAAATAAGATATACTTCTCCCACTATTTACCATCATTGGACTCCGCTTGACTCATTTTCCTGTGACACATCACATTTTCTATTTCAGGAATCATACTGTGCTATATACAACACATCCTATCTGAGCCTCTGTGGCCGAGTGGGTAGAGCCTTCAACTCTACTTGCCAGCCTATCCTTATGTGAGAGGTCCTGGGTTCGAATCCAGGCCAATCCTATAGTTCAAAATTATTTGCAACAGATACCTGAGCGGACTCTTTAATGAAAGAGTCCGCCCAGGCATCTGAGAGGACTCTTAGGAGCGGACTCTTTCATTAAAGAGTCCGCTCAGAATGCTCAAAGAGTACACCTGGAATTCAGGACTGTACTCTTCAAGCATGGGAGTCCGCCCAAGCCAATGCTGGGGAATAGGGGCACCACAGCAACTGTAGGATAAGAAGAACATTCATACACATTGCATCAGCTCCTATACAGATTTGCAGAGCATGATACATGTGCCTTCCCATTTCTGAATTGTATTTCTGTAGTGTAAGCTGTACTGCGAATATGCATGTCTCTGATATATATGGTGAATATAAAATGAAACGGAATAAAAGAAGATTTGAAATATAGTTATTGCCCTCCAATATAATTGCCCGATTTCATATGAAACCTATTCTTTTTGAAACAAGGTGTTTGGAAAGTATATTTTGATTTTCTACCAAATCGGAGCTCATGGACGGTGAGTTGAAACTTCCAGGGGATGGTTCCCTTTGACCATCTCAATAAATGGTATAACTTATTTGATTTTACATTTGGCCCAAAATATGCCTACAAGGTTGAATTCGCCAGTAAATGCCCAATCGGCCTTTACCAATCTCCTCTAATATAACAGAAATTTAAGAAAATAATGAGGTTCAAAAGACCTAATATAACCACAATAGAGAATATACTCAGGTAGACTTATTTGTAGTATTTGTAATCTTTGTCTAAATGTATATGTAGAGCTGCCAAATGTACATTTTCAGATAACCTGACCCACTTGTAAATACCTCTCCACCCACTCACCCAATGTTCATTAACTCTAGGTATTCCTCATCAGAAGTAAATACAGCAGATCTCATGGACTTGTCTATGCAGTGCTGCCGACTGTTAGTGAATGTAGACCTTAAACCAGATGTATAGCAAGCGCTGTCTGGTTTCCGTGTCTCGGGAACTGGAAGAAATCATGTTTCCAAGTTGTAGGACATGAATACAAAATGATGAGTAAATGTAATCGTCCCGTCATTTAAAACAAATTTATTGACCATGCATGTTGGCTTTTAAATGTCAAATGCAATATAGTTAACATAGTTAACTGAAGATGAATAAATGGCATTTCTGCAAAATGATGGTGTTTAATTTAGAAATTGTTTTCAATCAAGCTAAAATCAAGAGATGATTGCATAGTTTCAAGCTAATACATGTGGTTGTATTTCATTGGCAACGTGTTCATTACAACTTGGCTTATTCAAGAGAAATACAAAGTCTTTCTTTCATTCAAGAGAATTTAGAATAGGCTTGGAGTTGAAAGCTTTAAAGTTGAAATCTCTGCTAAATTAGTTTTCTTCATTAAATTCCTTTATACATCGATTACACACATATATACTAAGAATGATGAGGTTTACAGAAGCAAACAGTGACAATGTAGACAAGATGGTTCAGCCATATCAAAAGGTACCGTGCAAATTTTTCTTTCAGGTTAGGAAAAAATAGGGTAACAGGGAGGTTCAGCAAGTCTAACCTACACGTAAACGTTAAAAGGAAGAAAGAGGTTCAGCAAAACATGGCAGGAAAATATAACGTAATAATATCAAGCAAAATGTTTCCTCTCACATTTTGTTATAAATAAATTATCTCATGAATTTATTTATGTATAAAAATGTGACATAATTCACAAGGTATGAACACGGTTATGTAATTGAGATAGGTTTGCCTGCGGAACCTCCCTATAATGAAAATGTAGGTTGAACTAAGAAGGTAGCTTTTAGGGTAGAATATACTAATTGTTGTCAATCTAGGTATACCTGATTGTGGGGTTGCAGTTTCAGTGGTTAGCACAATATCTGGTAAGTCTGGAAGAAAGTTTTTGAAGGTAATAGGGTCATGCCAAAATATTTTCACAAAGTTCACAAACAGGACTATGTTTCAAAGAAAAGGTTGAAATGACTTTGATTTCGTATTTTGATCCATCAAGTTCTTGTGGGTTGAAACTCTCCCATACCTTTAAGCATCTTCTGGATCACTCTCCAAGTAACTATTTGGTTCAGACTTGTAATTTTGAAAGGCAATGTCTGTTTTCTCTGCAGTTGAAGTTATTTCTAGTGATAATATCTGTTTTTATTACAATGGAGGTATGTTTGGTGCATCTAGATATTTGCAATTGTGATTTAAGTACCCCTAATACTGGTAACTATTACTATTTAAAACTGATTAAAATATATTCGTTTATATTATACCACATTTTCACATTACAGACACTAATGGATAGATGAGAATATCTTAAAAATATTTTAAAAATATTTCCAAAATTCTTAATGAAAATCTGAATTCTTAATGAAAATCAGGAAAATACCTGGTGATGTTGGATTTTCTGTGGTCACTTCAATAGAAACTCCCCCTGGAGAAAGTATTAATCTTTACAATTGTAGATACATGTGTGTATAAGTTGTGGAATCTGATTCATGCCAACACGAGTTACACAAGTGCAAAATCAATTTCATATGAAAAGAAATTGAAGGAAATGGTATCTAATTAACATATTTTTCAGGCATGGGTTTAGTAAGGAAATTGTGAAAAGTACCCAAGGGTGTGGTTGGATTTCCAGTGGTCACTATAGTTGGTGCTACATCTGGAAAAGAGAGTTTAATGGCCTTGATAGTTTTTTGTTGTATTGAAGTATTGAAGTTCATAATTTTGGATACATGTTATATATACTGGTGTATAACTTGAATATGATTCATGCCAACACGAGTTACACAAGTGCAAAATCAATTTGATTTGACAAAAATTAAAGGCAATGGTATCTAATTAACATATTTTTCAGATATGGGTTTAGTAAGGAAATTGTGAAAAGTACCTAAGGGTGTGGTTGGATTTCCAGTGGTCACTATAGTTGGTGCTACATCTGGAAAAGAGAGTTTAATGGCCTTAATAGTTTTTTGTTGTATTGAAGTATTGAAGTTCATAATTTTGGATACATGTTATATATACTGGTATATAACTTGAATATGATTCATGCCAACACGAGTTACACAAGTGCAAAATCAATTTGACTTGAAAAGAAATTGAAGACAATGGTATCTAATTAACATATTTTTCAGATATGGGTTTAGTAAGAAAATTGTGAAAAGTACCTAAGGGTGTGGTTGGATTTCCAGTGGTCACTATAGTTGGTGCTACATCTGGAAAAGGGAGTTTAATGGCCTTGATAGTTTTTTGTTGTATTGAAGTATTAAAATTCATAATTTTGGATACTGGTATATAACTTGAATATGATTCATGCCAACACGAGTTACACAAGTGAAAAATCAATTTGATTTGAAAAGAAATTGAAGGCAATGGTATCTAATTAACATATTTTTCAGATATGGGTTTAGTAAGGAAATTGTGAAAAGTACAGGTCTAAGGGTGTGGTTGGATTTCCAGTGGTCACTATAGTTGGTGCTACATCTGGAAAAAAAAGTTTGATGTCCTTGATAGTTTTTGTTGATAGTATTTGGCTTTGCTTTGTGGGTCTATTACTGGTTGCCAATATTCACAAACAAAGATAGCAAATAAGGATTGATAGAAATAAACTGTACGGACACAAAACATGTGGTAAGTTGTTTTTAGTTCTTCTATATTACCCAATGTTTGGTTCAAGTGAGGTGACCTTCTACTGGGGATTAATTCAAATTCAAATTGAAGCTCGTTTATTTATAAAATATTCCTAGCAACCAATTACAACATTTTTTAATCTTGATACTTTTATATTATGGCAAATGCTTTCTTGATATTTATTTTTTATTCTACTCATGTCCTTCAATCAATACTAGACATTGACATGGGACTTTCAGTGACTTTTATCAATCCATTGGTGCCTTGGAGAAGAGGAGTTATATTTAATATGGGATGATCAGGTGGAAGATTGAGGAGTATCATCAAAACATCATCAGAGGTTGTCCACAAAAACATGGAAATACCTGATGTTAGGGTAGGAATCTCTGGAAAGTCTGGAAAGTCTGGACATATCTGAAGGTATGTCTCTTTAGGTACAGTACATATAGTATGCCTACAGGCACAATATATATATATAGTTCCAGATTCAACTGCTATCGATTAGAGAACTTAATGTTAGGTACAGGTAGGGGTGCTCCCTATAGGGGAGAGACTGAAGCTGATAATGGCAGTCCATAGAGACTGGCTTAAGAAAGGGTCTAGTGCCCTCTCAGATCCAGATGGTGAGTGGCACCAGGATAGACTATTGTCACAACAAAGAGTTAACTCTTAAATTAACTAGGATATTATAGTGTTTGGCGGATAATGAAACTTTAGGCTATTAAAAAGGCTTCGCCATCCCACCCACCAACGTCCAAAATCGTTTTATTTTATTGTTATATCTACGTGCAAAACATCAGCGTCATCGCCCATGTTTTGCACATCATACAGTGGCGCTACCTGGTGGGAGGGTTAGAAATCATATTCTCTGAGTTTACCCGAATGTATGCAGAGTCGGAGTGTTACCGAAGATGCCATGTGGCCATACGCAGGGTTAAATATCTGTTCATCCTTTAGCATATAGGGGTCGGGAAATCGCTTATTACTCAGTTCTGATACCTGAAAGACCATGTAGTATTGGAAGTAATCTCCGTGTATATGTTTTCCCTGGGCCTGGAGACATTGTTTCTGGCGATGGGAAGCCAGGAAGTAGCAGTTTCACACGATCGAACGAGAGTCGAGTTATTAGCTGGTAGTGCTAAATAAAGGGGGCGTGGTTAAAATCTTGAGCGGTATGACCTATAGGCCATAAATATGGCCACTTTTGATGCCTCGTCGTCCAGAACATTAAGAAAAAGGTTTTGTTTAGAATAAACAATACACCATTAAATATTTTCAATTGTATTTCGAACCAGATAGTGGTTAGCAGTGATAAAGAATGAAAATGAAAATTAGAGAAGTCAGAAAAAAATAATAAAAAACGACGTACACAACTGACATTATTGTTATGAAAATATATTTCTGCATGTGTATTTATTCCTTATAATCATTGCAATAAGCACTTCCCCTGTATAAGCGCCTGCCTTGAATAAGGATCGGCAGAAAGAAAGGCTTGAGAAAAATAAGCGCCTGGGCATTTTTTTTGTGAAATACAGTAACTGGAACTTACTAGGGAGATTTAGCAACCACAACGCACCAACACAACACTAACGCATCCACTAACTATTTGTACATTACAAGAGGCTTCCCCTCCTGAGCTCACATATATAGGCCTATATGACACAGATCCGCAGAAGAAAACGCTGACACTGTGACAGAAACGATAGCATATGTCTAACATGCTTCCTGAATGCAACCACAGAGTTACGTAACTGGGGATGTCGTAATATAGAGTCGCGCCCGAATTCTGGTAGCTGTTTATCCATGCTCCCTGCGTCAATCTGGGTTGATTTTAATAAGTAGGGAACTACTGCTGTGGGGATACCTTGAAAGGGCATCTGCATTGCATGCCTCTCGAGATATCCCCTCAACGGTAATAATATACTAAAGCACGATATCCACATACACGTCGACCGTCCGCTGAGCGGTCACCGTCGGACGGTTACCCTAGCGACCGCTCGACGTGCAAGTGGATACCACAGCCACCGTCGAGCGGTCGGGTGCTCCCGTCCGACGGTCCCTCGACGGTCCCCCCTCCCGTCCATATCTAAATATTTAGATTTGGACGGGAGGGTCACCGTCCGACGGTACCCCAGCCCAAAATGTTTTTTTTGTTTATGTTTTTTTTAGTGTTCTTACAGCCTGAGTACATTGTCTTGATGTCTGGGAGTACTTTGGAGTACTTAGTACAATGATTATTTGATTTAAATTGATGTAGATTAATTGGGGGCAGTCAGCGTTTTTTTTATTCCAAGGTTCACAGGGCTTACATTTTTATTTTTATTGTTTATCTTTTATTCCCATCATTTAGATCACACTTCGAGCTGACTTTTTCATTGTTGCTATCAAGATTAATTTTATTTTGTTCATTTCTATCGATTTATGTATAATTATAGTGATTTTTACTGACTATTTTGATTTGTGTGTGGTTTGCGGATCCCTTATTATGGTGAATATTTTAGCATTAATTTGTACATTTATTTTTTTATCATTTCTAGTGGTTTATAATTATTTATTGGTATTTTTTGGTGATTATTTCGACTATTGTGACTTCAAGAGCCTCCCAATTGGTAGAAATAAGCTCTAGGAGTGTCTGAGTGATTTTTATAGTGATATATTGAGCTATGGAATCGATTCTATTATGCAAAAATACCTCAAACAGGCGCAGAAGTGAAAACAGAATTTCCCCCAAAATTTTGTTTATGTTTTTTATGCCATAAAAAGTGTTCTCATGGCCTTAATACATTGTCTTGACTATAGGTTATCCAATGAGTAGATATACTCATTGGATAACCTCATACTTTTGCATTACGGCCATGCAGGCTCTTGTACTTCTGTGAGGAAACAGGATTTCTTTGTGAGACTTTTCTTATATTGTTGCTATTGTTTTTTTGATCGATCTCCATATTATTTAATATTGATATTTACCGTCACTAGGATTCTTAATTAAATCATTTCGCCGAATCAATCACAAATATATAGGCCTACTAGTCTGCTTTTGCTGAGCTATCTATCCCTCCCCCCCCCCTGGCGACACTTAATTCTAATTATTCTCCAACATGAAAACTGCCTAAAATTTTCAAATCTCCCCAAATTTTACCATTCATGATAACAAAATCGCTTCAAAATTTTCCACAAAAAGAATCAAAATGTAATTATTTTGATCAGACGAAAAAGGACACAGATGACAAAAAAAATGTTATTATTGGCCACATTTCGTCTTTCACATTTTCAAGAATTAAAATGATCAAAATCTTATTTTCTTTGGTTATGAAAATACTTTGAAATCGACCTTGATTCAAGGTTTAATAAAAGTAATACCGCTCGACGGTCAATATGTGGCATATATTTGGACGTGTAAGTAGATACCGAGGACCGTCCACAGCCACCGTCCGCTGTAGCTACCGTCGGACGGTGGCCGAGGGCGGACTGTCGATGGTCGACGGTCGTACCATTTGGACGTGTAAGTGGATACGCTATTTAATAGTTAGTAGATGCGTTTGTGATGTGTTGGTGCAAAATCTCCCTAATTATTTGATGGTGGGATTGGTTCGTTTGCAATCAAAACGGCACCTCCATTTACAGCAATGTGTACATTTCAGTTACATTAAATGACAAAAAGTGATTTCTGTTGTTACAGAATCCATGCCACCCTTTTGTATACGTCAAACTCTTACCTTCCAATTTGTAACCCTTTCGACCTCCAATTCCCATCTTCCCTTGTGCGGTTGATGAATACTCATGAAAGCTCAAATGTTTGTTGATCTTTATGAAAACCCTATTCTTATATTAGAAAATCTTACCGTCAACTGCAACTTCAACTGCAACGTCAACTGCAACGTCAACTGCAACACCATCTTGACTGGTCGAGGCTGGTGCATTTTCAGTGAAAGTGGTCCGACCTGAGGAAAATCTCAAGGGCTGGTTATTGAATTCTGAAATTTGCTCAAGTCTTTCCTTTTTTTGGTTCCTAGATATGAACTAATTTAATTTTTTTTTCTTCTTTAACATTGAGATTATCTACTTTAAATGTCCTGATATATTTAACATTAGGCAGAAAACTGACATCAAGGCTAATTCATTAGTGTTTTATTTCTTGGCATTGTATAAAGGTATTGTAGAATATTTGTTGCATATAGACCATATAATAATAGACCTGTGCAGACTAAAGCTTTGAGACCTCACTCAAAATCAAATGAATTTGCATTATTCCATCATATAAGGTCTCCTTCATTAAAAGAATGTATACGATTAAAAAGTACCTTCTTCACAAAGCGGACGATGTTCAGCGATTTCAGCTTCAGTTCCCCAATCTCCCCTATAATCAACATAGATGTACTGTGGATTGTCATCACTACTGTCTGCGTAATCCGAATCCCAATCTGTCCAGGTGACTTGGGCACCTGTTATAATCCATTTGTAGTTTGTGGTTTTGTTTACATCCCCTGCACCGAGCCAAACAGAATTTGACCTAAATAAAAGAAGAAAAAAAGATTACAGAACATGTCATGATTTGAACTATGCGTCAGTGTTGGTTTTAATATATCTGTATTGTTCTTATTTTCTTATGTCATGTATATTCATTATAATGATTACTATATGGATTCTCAATTTTTTCTATGATATAAACTTGGATTTGTAAGAGTCAGCGACAACTGAGATAAAGTGTATTCGTTACATAATGTTTTTTTCTGGATACAAATATTCAAATACAATACAAGTATTACTTATAAATAACACATACATCGTATAACTACATTGCTAAATTTCTTCCTTTTCTGCACCAAAATTCAAACAATTTCATGCTAAGAGCGTCCTACCCTGGCTTTTTTTTTTAAATTTTTTTTTATTGGCCACACCACATTACAAAATCTTATATCATCTTCAATTCAAAAATTACGCATAACAAACAGAGCTGTTATATTTCATACGTTGCCCGAAAACTAACTCTACGATGATACTTATCTGACATCAGGAATATAATTACAATACTCATTACCTCTATAAGTCAGCAATTACATAATAATATTTAATTGGCTGTTCAATTTGCCACGATTCTTTCCACTCTCTATGAAATTCAATACGATCTGTTCTTAATACAATGCATAGATCTTGCCCTACTAACTAGCAGTTATTGGCAATAGAATGAGCTGTCTTTCACAGAACATGTGCAACGTATACAGTGGTAAGACTAATGCACTTGTCAATTGAAACCCCCACCCCCCCACCCCCGGGGACGTAGGGGAATGTCCTGGGCCTTTTGGGAAATATGATGAAATCCCCGACCCCCCAGGGCAAGACATTCTTGTAAATCCCCGACCCCCCTGGGGCACATTTTTCGGTGGACATTTTTTTTTGACAAAAACAATCATTGCAAAAATATAAATGCTTTACTATTATGGCTATGATTTTGATGGAAAAGAAAACACTTTGAATAACAACTCGGGAGACAGTCTTAGTGTTGAGATACAAATGCATGGTAGCATGGTTGAACATCAATTTATTTATTACATATTTATATTCCTACTAGTTTAGAACGATATATACACTATACCTCTTTAAGAGATAATTGAAGTGTTAAGAACATAATAATTCAATGTGTACACCATTGAATATCCTTCAATAATACCCTGGGCTACCATATCTATGTACAATATATAAATAGAACTGCATTTCAAGCAGTTAGTTTTGGCTAAATTTTGGTAAATTCTTTCCAGCGGTAGAATTGATCTCACATTTCACATTTCACCTTTTACTTGTTCCCAATCTGAAATTGGCTCTACTCAGCCCACACATACCTGATTTGAAGCCCAATTTGGACTCCCAAAGAGTACCAGGATTTCATTTTGAAATCGGGGATGTGTTTATTAGTCTGCCTCATATTTTGTTTAGTAGAAAGAATAGAATACCTTCCTTCATTCCATTGATCACTGTGTCAGTACAAATTATGCAATTCCTTTCATTTTGATTTCATTATATATGCGCGGGGGGGGGGGGGGGGGCGTGGATCAATATGACAATGTCTAGAGTTATGAAATATGATTATTATATTTGATATGAAGAATAAGCTGAGGCAGTAGTGCCGTTTGGGCATGCCAAGCACTTTATTAGTACCCTATACAGTTACATAAAGCAAAAGAACAAATTTTTCACAATGAAGCGGCAATGTGCGATGAATCGCTGCAGAGTTCAAAGTGGCTGGAATGGAAGGCGTGGCAAAGGTGGGTGGGGCACGACTGGTCACACCCGCCATGACATCATAGGTGGGAAGTAAACAGACCCATGTGCCGCGATATGGGCGTTGATGTGAAGAAAACAAATTCCTCTTCCAAGAAATGTATACTTTCTATACCTATCTCCATTATTTTAAATCTGATGGTTATCTCAAAATCCATCTTTTGTGACTTATGACTCATCTTCCTGTGACACATCACATTTTTCAACAACAACAAATATTTACAAAAAACATAACAAGTTTGGCATGTGCAGAGAGAGAATGGGCAGGCTTTTACTCGGCAGCTCAGGCTCTGCTTAGTTCAGCCATTCAGCTATTGTCTACATTGCATATATCAGGTCTAGTTCAAGTGTGATGATGGCCCAACACCACTAAAACCCTGTCATGTTCAAGGTTGACACTTTGGGTGTATGTATAGGGAGAGGCTCTGCTTAGTTCAGCCATTCAGCTATTGTCTATATTGCATATATCAGGTCTAGTTCAAGTGTGATGACGACCCCACACCACTAAAGCCCTGTCATGTTCAAGGTAGACACTTTTGGTGTATATATAGAGGGAGGCTTGCAACTTTAGACCGTACCGCCCAGCCAAGCCCATGCCTGCTGAAAATCACCATAACTCTCTTGGGAACAGAGGTTTATCTAGGGATAGGTCCAAGACACTGTATAAGATAGCAACACCTCTGCTGTAGAGTGGGCACTGGCAGACATACCCCCACCCTCCAGCTGATATTGCTGTAAACCAAGGGAAATCTCCGCCTGGGTGGGGGAATGTTTTCTCAGACATTCCCCTACCATTCCCCTACGTACCCGGGGGTGGGGGGGGGGTGGGGGTTTCAATTGACAAGTGCATAATGAAATCATAAGTAATAAGTTCTGAAAGCCAACCAGGAATCGAACCCAAATCTCTCACTAACAAGGTTGTTTTGACCATTAGACCTCCACTATATTGACTGCTTGACGAGGCCTCCACCCCAGGCCACCACACATTGTTTGACCTATAGGACTGAAGTTTAATATCAATCGCGATCAGAGCCAGACTGCCACATGTGTCCTTAAATCAAATATTTAAAGCTGCATTCCCAACTGACACAATTGTTGGTTTTACCCATTTTTCTTGTGATTACCTTCAAATTAGTTACCAAAACTCACAATCAGGGGTCTCTCACATAATGACAAGCTTGCTAAAGCTGTAAATTCAAGGATTTATTAGATTATCCTGCCTTCGATTTCAAACTTGTTTGGCCGTTTTGCTTTTCTTGGTGGTGGTAGGTGGCAGCACTGAGTGGAGTCTGTACAATAGAGAATATAGAGCAACTACCACTACTCAGTGCTGCCATCTGCCACCATATGGCTGCCACATGTGTTTGGGTTTTATAAAACGTCACCGATGCCCGAGTAGCGGATTTGAACCTCTGTTTAATGTCTTCAAAACATTATCAAATCAAACCAAACTTTAGGATAAGGTGAGGCAGGGTAATAGGTAGCTAAAGAAATGGGATAGATGTCAACTTTGAGATTTTTATCCCAGACTTCTGGGAATGGAGCCATGCCTATCATAGATAAGATAAGAAGCTTGGTCTGTCCATCTGCCCTTCCCCTGTCCTCCTCACAGCTTCCTACAAATCAATGCAACATAACGTCCAAGATAAATGAAGATTAAAATATCTGCCATAATTTCGTACCCTCTGACACTAGCTGCATGATCTTTCCGGGCACTGTTTTCCCAAATGGCCAGCATCCAACCATGATATTTGCAATACTCATCTGCTCCTTTCCATGTAGTTCTCTGACTACCCATATGGTAGGTCAACTGTGATGAATCTAGAGGAAAGAAAGGTTAGAATAGCTACATTGACAGGATAACATATTGACAATATATATTATGGGACTGAGCTCTGAGACTCACTGCTCCAACCTATACATGCCCTCCCTATTTCAAACTTATTCAACAGATTAAGTTAATAAGACCTGCAGACCCATTTAAGTTCAACCCTAAACATTTGAAACACCAAATGCTTGTTTTAAAAGTTCTTATATACCTACATTAAAAACAACATTCAATACATAACAAATAACATTCAGTGCCAAAGCACAGTGACATGATGCATAAATACTGTATGTCCCCGTTCATAAGCCAGGGCTTATTTAATATCAGTTTCAAATGGTGATAGACCAGGGAGGCTTATATTCGGGGTAAGGACTATAGTGCTTATTTTACCATAAGAATGTATTTAACCACCGGCTAATATGGGGCAGGATTATAAACGGGGCCCAGCTTATAAACGGGGAAATACAGTTTGTGCTTGTTTTCTTAAATTCTGATTCTGTGGAAGAACTTTAATAAGGGCATATATAATACATATAGAGTTATATGAGGCACCTGCTCTGAACGGTACCAGACCACCTATTTACAGGCATTCCAATCATTCTCTCCATCAGTCATTGCTATTCTTGATGAGAATTTCCTCCTAATCAACTGGGTTGAACCGAAAACACATCCATCTTTTTTAGCCTAAACATAAACTCAATCTCACAAACAGTGGGTTGTGGGTTGATTTGTCTCCCTTCCTCCCATTCCTTACCTCCAATTTAATTCACTATTAAATTTTATTTATTAATCACACTATTAGATGAATACCAAAATACTAACCATCTGGCACTGTAGGAACGACCATACCCACTTCTGCAATTACCAATTGAATAACAATTTACAATTATAGTAGGTAAGAAGGGAATCATTCGGAAAAATAATTCCGGGTTTCTATGACTAGGTTAAGCAGGAGCATTTATGTGGAATATCAGAGGTATATTTATTCATTAGATTATTATATATTTATGAAGAATAGAATAGAATATTTGAATCAATTTCAACCTGAGTGAATAAGTTAAATGTACTGAACTTAAGACAGTGTAACCCCAATTCAGGAAATATGGGTTAGAATTGTTATAAGTCGTTGAAGATCTGGTAAATGATTTGATCAGGAAACAACCTAAAAACTGTATGTTTACCAGTGCGTTTACCACTATACTAAGCAGAGGTTGATCGATTTTTATTTAAGTGGAGACTTTTTATTTCTTTTTTAAATTGTTCATGATCTTGAATATTTCTGAGTCTAACAGGTAATTCATTCCAGGTAGTATCAGTTGTAAAATGATAGAATAAGATAATTCCACTTTCTCAACTAGCTAATATGTAAATATATAGTATAACGATTAGTCCTTTTCAAATGGGCCAACATAAGTATCCTACCTTCATGATCCTGACATGCGACTGATTTCCAATAATTGTTTCCATCCCTGAAGCCGTAGCTTGAAACGCCAAAATACCTGTTCACTTTCGGTGGATATTTGCCACTCATCCATGCACTGTAGGTTAGGGCATATTGCCTCTTCCATAGATAGATGCCTGACCCATCTTTGTCCCTGAGGTCAACCAATGTTTTGTATTGACCACTATAGTAAAGAAATTAGATATGAATATCAAACCTTTTTTACCAGGGGATGTGCGGTGGCCTAAAGTGCTGGGTTGGCTCAGTGGCATAAGTACACTGTATCTTGGTATCGATGTTAAAATATGTATTTCGTATAATACAGAATCTCTTCACATTGATCACTAATTACTTTCACCCTCCCTTCGGAGGCTAATTGTTACCTCCTCTAAATTTGGATGGTGCAACTTGTTTGCTCCAAGCATGTGTTTGTATTTAAATTTAAATTTAAATTTAAATCTGGATTTAAATTTGGATTTAAATTTTATTGGTTTTTCGACTACTACTTGCTACTCGCAGCTATTAGCTTTTTAACTGTTGTAACCTACGGGCTACCCAAAAAACACTGTTAAAAACTTGTTAATGGAATTCATATATAGGCATTCATTGGAAGAAATGATATTATGTATCATCATTGATCGAACGACCTAATTTGTAATTATCAACATCCTTGCAAATAAAGAATTCTTGAATTTGAATTTGAATTTGAAAAGATAGTGCAGTTTTACATTGGATTCGTGTAAAAATATATTTCCGGTTGGCAAACTGCTGCCAACTGAATATTGTTTTTTTTTTTTTTTTACACAAAATGGATGTTGGTCTTTTTATACGAGACTAGAGCTTGGATTGGTCGTGCTTTGTCACACATTTAGTAATCCCTTAATTAAATCACCTAAAGCCCGACCACTGATGCCCTGTGTTGGATTAATATTGTGTATTTCATGTCCTCTATCATCTTTTTAAAAAGATTAAGCAATCATCAAATTAATTCAGTTCTCTAGGATGTATTGTTATATGTATACGTATACATAATTGTATTCCTTTATAAACATTTACATTGAAGTGGAATAGGATTAGACATCTATAGTAATCTAAGTCCTTCCAGGCTGCCCTTCCATTCATTCATAATTTGTTGGTTTTTGTGTTCATGAGGTATGATTGATAAAGAATATTATATAGTCTACTATATCTTTCATAACATAAAACTACTATATCTTGACCTATGCTAATTCAGTATAATACAGTACAACAAAAGCAGCACCCTCAGTTAACATCGGTCAAAAACTAAAGATTTTATACTTTTTCTTTCATTCTTTTCCAATCCATCAAAGGAGCAGTCTTGTCAGAAAGGACAGAGGAGAAAATCCCACCAGCCCAGGGCTCCTGAGGGGGGAGTCTTATTTCTCGTGTCACTACCAATAAACAGCAATTGTGATCCGTTTTAGGAAAATAAGTCATAAGTCGCAAAAATGATATTTTTCAAAGTGTTTATTTAATAAGATCACTTTATTGGAATGTTCTGATTTTTGGAGAGTTTATCACCTATAGTTACGTCAGTCGATGTATCAAATTGCAGGACAATGTATTAAATATATCCTCTCGTTTTAAAGGTCCTCGTATGGAGTATATTTAATTACTTTACTGGTTATTGCCCCCCAGAAATATTGCAAACTTTTCTTTTCAAAAATAAAAATATCAAACTTAAAATCTGGAAATACTTATTATATTATTAGACTGTTTACTATCATTGGAATCGGCCTGATCTCATCTTTTCAAATATAATGATATCTCAAAATCCATTTTTTGCGACTTATGACTCATTTTCCTGAAACACATCACATTGTCATAAGATTCTTTTGTTGTTTTTCGCTTAATTGTAGCGTCATGAAGTCATTATAGCAAAGGATTCGGGTGCAAATACCAAATACAAATAAGATATATAAGAAGCCATTATAGCAAAAAAAGCCAGACAGACTCCTGCAAAATGTAGATCAAATGGCTTGTATAATCGGTCGGAAAAGAATGGAAGAAAATATAGAAAATATTTTGTTTTCCTCATAGTATATGGGGTTGAGCCCAGAACGGAGGGGACAGGAGTAGTTTGTGAGTTATCGGTTTGAGTTTTATTGGGGTACGACGTTTTTTGTTTTTTTACCAATGTTAACTTAGAGTTCAGATTTAGTTTAGATACAATATCGATGTTATTGAATATATCTATAGATATTGCTAGTCCTACATACTGTTTATACATTTGAAGATGCTATATAGCCACTAGACCTTTCATTATATATAGATATACAATGAAATAAAATAAGTATTATAATAAAACTGTACCTTGCTGCCACAGATGCAACCATTCTGTCAAATCGTGATCTATCAAGGAGAATAGCCATTGTCCAGTTTCGACTCTCACAAAGACCTGCCATCGTATCATAACCGTCATAGTCTGATTGCTGGATCATGTAAAAGCAGGTCGCCCCAACACAAAATTCTGCGGAAAAAGGTAATATATCTTGACTTTAACGTTGCATTCGGTCAGTGATTTCCATGTTACAACTACAATGTGGAAAGCCTTAATTAAGGGCCTAGTCCACTAAGCCGATTCTAATAATGCGATTTTGTGCCACAGAGGACTCTTTTGTACTAACTTCTGTGAGAATCGCATGACAATCGGCTTAGTGGAATAGGCCCTTTAGACAACTGGTTGGAAAGAGAAATGAGGCATGCAATGGCTGGGCCATTGCTGGGCATTCAGCTCTGCTGCTGGATAGTCAAAATTTCCCACCCTCTGCCCAATTTTTTAAATGATTCCACACCTTTCTCCCCAAAGATTCTGGCTCGTTTCCCAACATACTGGGCAGAATTAGAGAATGTATGTTTAGAGTAATCTT
Organism: Sthenelais limicola; assembly: GCA_942159475.1. Classification (NCBI taxonomy): domain Eukaryota; kingdom Metazoa; phylum Annelida; class Polychaeta; order Phyllodocida; family Sigalionidae; genus Sthenelais; species Sthenelais limicola. The sequence goes on from OW804095.1 coordinate 16,111,064, forward strand.
ACCAGATTTCAGGTTGTTTGACCCAGTAGATTTTAAGGTATGCTAAGTTTTGTCAGAGTCTATCTACAAAGAATATACACCCACAGGTACACACAGACAGGCAGCGGGCAGCTCAGGGGGCCGTTTCATAAGTTAACGCAGCGCGCGTTATAGGATCTAACGACGGTCGGTACCAAATAAAGATCGATATATTTGAACATAGCGCGCGGTAAGGGCCAAAATTGACGTCAACTAACATTGCGTTACTATAACGAACGCGCTAAATTTATCGCTATCTAACCTAGTTACGCTACCATAACGAACGTGCGCTGCGTTAACTTATGAAACGCCCCCCTGGTCCTGTTGGCAGTGAGGGGCAGCGGTGGGGTCAAGTGAGCAGTCCTGTAAGGGGAGCATTTGGCCCGCATTTATGTGTGGCTGTAATTAATCACACATGCTCAAAATGATTCAGAGCAGTCCCGCAGTCACTGACTGCTGAATGTGTGAAGTCTCCTATTGACAGACGCTGAAACAGACGTTTGCTTAAAATATCTTTAATAAATTTCGCCTCGCTTGTTAATGGATATAATATTTCTGATTCAGAATTCTATGAGTCTTTGTTTGGATTTAAGAATAATGTTATGAACCTTTTTTATTTGTTGGGAAAGTATATATAACAGTTTTATATATAAAAAACTAATAAGGATCCTTCTTTCTTGCAATTCGTAATAGACCCGACAAAAGATATGTTCATTGTACATAATCTTGCGATGTAAGTGATATAGAGAAAATGAAAGGAGTCATCAGGCTCCGTTGAATACTGGATACTGGAACTTTCATATTCTGTACCAACTCAAACTCATCTATTGTATTGTATCTTTACGTCATACGTAATATTTTGTGTTATAAAGACTGTCCCTACAAACCCAAGCAAATACATTTGTATAATTTCATTTCGATCCACCTATGACATATCTCATCTCATTCCATACCACTTTATTACACCCCTGTGCTGTTGCTTCCTATACCTTCAGCATTGTATGTCACACTTGGTCAAAGTGGTGCATAACATGTGAGTTATGTCACCCTGGGGACATACAACAAGTAGGTCCGCCCAAAACGTAAATTACTTCTTTTATTTTTAATTATTTATATTTTTTATTTATTAATGGGGTGTAATAAATATGGAACAAAGCTCGGGTGAAGTCTGTACACTTGTTAGTGACCTCGGGAGCACAGAAGATCTCGGGCTAACGCCCTCTAACTTCCCGCGCTCCCTCGGTCAATAACAAGTGTACAGACTTCCCCCTTGCTAGGTTCCATCTATATATCCCCCACAGAACCCTCTGCGTAGTGCCGCGCCTATATCAACATTTGCATATACTGCTACTGAATCTACATGGGTAAGATTTTCAGAAAATGTACAATTGGCAGTTCTACACCTTTAGTAAGTTCTGCTAAATTAGGCTGCAATTTGTTCAATACTAGGTAAATTCGAGTATATTTAGCATTGCATTGATTCTAGCAATCTGTTTGGTTAGGTAGAACTATATTTTGAACTAAATTTTCGTCTGAAATTCGGGTTATTTGAGAGGATTGGTGAAGGCCAATTGTACATTTTCTGAAAATCTGACCCACATGCGACCTCGTAGCGCAGGACTGTCGAAGCCTTGCGGAGGAGATGGATTACAGGACGTGTGGCCGTGAGAGGGAGCTATTCTTCAAGCCTCTACCTTTAAATGAAAACACCTCACCAATGCCTGTACGGTCTTTATATAGATCTCCCCTAGCAATCATTAAAACAGAGTAAGAATAAAATGACGAGTTCTGTTGTTATTTCTCCTCCTCAAAGGACCCAGGGTCATTACACTCGGTATTTTGATTAAACTAATCAACAATAGGGGAGTTGCATGTTCCACTGCACATTGCTATTATAGTGCATCCTGGGATGGATTGTGATGAAATCTGACATATAAATATTTGGCAACATTTTTATCGAAAATTGCAAGAATGTTTAAATAACACCAATATCATAGTTTGTGTAAATGATCAATAAAAACAAAAATGCAAGATGGGAAAGATGGACGCTGGTGTTATTGATACATGTATAACCAATGGCTTTTGATATTAGAGCATTGATAAATATTCCATGCTGAACATGGCATGTTTTCTATAGATTTTCGTAAAAAACAAACATGTTGGACATAACAGCGCAATAGTGTCCCTCGTACCACATTCTCATTAGGTTCTATCTATTTACCTACAAACAAAAGTATTTATATCACCTGGAAGATGGCCTTTCTCTAGCATAACGAGCTCAGAATCCATCCCCTTGGCAATCGTTAGTGTAATGGCATCCACATCTTTTAGGTCTCCTCCATTTATAGTTTGCGGGAAATGCCACACTAAGGAATCTAAAAGAAATGTATGTTAGCAACAAATAGTAAAAATAAATGAATGAATATCATTGATGCTATAGATTAATATGACGAATAAAATGAATACACAAATCGACGTACATATTTATATGTAAGTAAACTTCCTGTTAGGCCAAAAAAAAATAGGTGTGTTTCCGATTTATCTGGCTGAAAACTAGGTAGGGTGGGTGGTAACTTTTTTTTTTGTTATTTTTTTGTGTTTGGAAACCACCTCCCAGGAACTGAAAAAAATGTCTTTTTCATAACAATAGTTGTTTTGGACATGGAAAATGTGCTTTTTGACAGTTTCAGGTTAGGAAAACACGTTTTCCTGCTTTTATAAGCTTTTTTTGTCAAAAAATCCCAAAAAAGTAAGATATGATGGGGAAAAAAATCAGGTATGGCAACATTTTTTTAAGGTGGGGTAAGGTTTTTCTAGGTAGGGGGTGGGTGGGGGGTGGGTGGGGGGTAAATCGGAAACACACCTATTTTTTTTTGGCCTTATGGGCTTCTAGAATTGTATATTGATGTTCATCGTTATGATTGTTTAGAAAATATTTGATAAGGGTGAAATAGTAGGAAAGACTTTTCCCTTAAGATTTCCTTAAAAACTGACTGAATGAATGAACGAATGATTGGATGCTTCTATCATAATAACTATTATATTACTATTAATATCATTAATTACTATTAACAAGTACAAATCTCGAAATAAATCGTGACAGACATTTATTAACTAATTAAACCTTAAGTTTCAAAAAGAAGTTTATAACATATTGCTCATACCATGTGTGTCAATATGTTCATCTTACCTCTAGTATCTTGTATGAAGGTGGCAATAAATGGAGATGTCATTGCCACTGAACTTACGGCGGCTGGGACTTTGTGAGGTGAAAAGAAAATATTTATAATAACAAGATATTGATATGCAATGAGCGACAGTTTGACTTTGGATAGTCTAGTTTATCTGCCAGACCATATATATATATACGAAATTTTTAATACCCATTTAATGCCTTATACTCTCAGAATATTGATGTTATCTAAACATTTCTAAAGGTACTTATTAAGGGGCATGTCACACATATATCGATGAACTGTTGGCAAATTAATTAGAAGTCAAATAATAGTATCATTAGTGGCAGCAGGGGCCTGTTGTATAAGCTTAGGAAAGGAAACGTGGGTGTGGGAATCCCTATACATATCCCCTTACTTCGGAATGAAAATGCATTACCGGACAAAAGGACTCAACAATGGAAATTGGGAATTATAATTGATTTTATTATTGATAAAATTGATTTTGATTTGTTTGATGGTAAAAGTATGGTAAAATTGTTGTATAATATAGTAAATGATTTTTGATTTGTTAAAATAAATTGATGAGCGGAGTAGATGATCGAAGTAGTGAAGTGATGATGATAGGTGTGGGTGGGTGGGTGCGTATAAGTCAATGGCAGAGAGGTGAATGAGGGAGTTGTAATGGCGGAGGTGTGTTAAATAGTGGGTGATAGGTGGCGCACTGGCGCAGGTGAGTGAGTAGGGGTTGATGGGAGTTGAGCCCTGCCGGCAATGATCCCGCCTTAGCTATTCACCAATGCGGATAACATTACCAGACAAAAGGACTCAACAATGGAAATTGGGAATTATAATTGATTTTATTATTGATAAAATTGATTTTGATTTGTTTGATGGTAAAAGTATGGTAAAATTGTTGTATAATATAGTAAATGATTTTTGATTTGTTAAAATAAATTCCCACAAACCATAAGATGAAGGGATGGGAGTGGTGGGTATAAATTATAGGATGTGGTGATTGATTTATGATGAAATGGCTTGATTCAGCTTTGCATTGACAATGGTTGGTTTCGTTTTGATATAAGCAGTGTACGCGTTCGAGCGCCACCCTATATAGTTCTTGATTTGCAGGTCACTGCAACCGGCTTCGTGGGCTGTAGTTGCGGCTAATTTGCGTATACTATGCAACGAATATATTTTATTGTCTATTTGCTTGGAATCAAGTATTTCTTTCCATACTTTCTTGACATATGTGACTGGGATAGGAGTCATGGTGTTCGGGAAGACTGCAAAGGCTTGCTTCTGGGTCCTTGTGGGATCTTGCTCGAACATCTGTTGTACGGCAGAGTATACACAGAACTCTGGAGTTTCCGCCTTGTTGAGAGTGACGACTTTCCTGTCATACGCCGTCTGGAGGTTCTTGGCTGATTTAACTGTAAGCATTATTTGATTTTCACTGAATACAATATCTTCTCTAGTAAGATTTTTTGCAGGGTCAAATGATTTTACTGATATTGGGACAACTTCGGACTGTCTTATTCCTGCATAATATAGCACTAGCAATATGCAGCGTATGGTTCTACCCAGTGGGTCAGTGGAGACTTCATTGATGATTATTTTAAACTGTTGTAGATTTAATGGCTGCTTTATCTGAGGGACATATTCTTTGTTTCTGAGGAGCGCTTTTATGGCCCATCTAACTTTAATATGGAGAAGGGGGTCGGTTGGATTACTTCTCTTGTTAAATAATGTCTTTATATGGGACAGATGGTTCTGGATTGTCTTTGGCGAAGGAAGGTATTGTGATAGGTACTCAATATAGGCACAAATGTGGACATGGTCGATGCGGTGTATTGGGACTTCAATGTGGCTTGCAAAGGCGAGGAACGTCTTTGCTGCAGACCTATAGTTACCAATCGTTCCTCTCGCCCATGCCTGCGTCTGTCTCTGTTCGGCCCTGTGGATCAGATCCTGAAGCTTGGGGCCTGAAATCAAACATTGAACAGTTCTTATCCCATATGTTAAGATCAGGGGTGACAATTGAAACATTAAAGTCCCTACAAAGTTTGTTTGCGAGGTTTTCATATTTCCTGTTGAGGTGTGCCCGACTGAGTGCATCGGCGAGGTCATTATGGGCCCCTGGTATATGAGAGACCGTGATTTCGACCTCTCGTTTTGCCTGGATCATCCAGACAATCCGGGCGCTTTCCAGAAGAACACAGTTTCTACCTCTACCTGAGTTGAGCGTGTTAACCGTTGACATATTGTCGCAAAGGACATGTATGTGTCCTCCATGGTCATGTTCAGTTACAAAGTTATCTATTGCTATGGCCAAATTTAATGCTTCCAGTTCAGAGATGTTTGTTACCTCCTCATACTGGTTACATATGCTAATACCATACGCCTGATTTCCATCTGATGCCCCAATACCGCTCAGGCAGGCGTCTACCACAATAGTCTTTGTATATTCCTTTGCTGGGATTAGCGATTTACCATTCCAATCCCGACAGAATTCATTGAACCAGTCTAGATCTTTTCTCATGTCGTGAGTCACAGGTATGCGGCCATTCTTTACACTACGTAGTGCTTCAAGTAAGCGGGATATAAATAGGTGTGCTGGTTTGATGCACTTACTCACATAGACCAGCGAACCTAGTAGTGATTGCAATTGGCGTTTACTGATACTCTTGAGTTTATAAATGGCCTGGATACTTGCTAGTATTTCATCTACCTTTGTTTTAGGGATGGAGAGCGTCATGGCCACACTGTCTATCTCAATACCCAACCAAGTCGCTTTCTGCGCGGGCTCCTGTGTTTTCTCCAGAGCCTCTGGCAACCCCAATTCCTGTAACAAAGAGGAGGTTATAGAGTATGCCTTAACTGCTGATTCATAGTTGTCAGATAATATTGCTATATCATCAAGGTATATTCTGCAGTGGACCCCTTTTGAGCACAGGATTTCCACGATTAGATTAGACACAGTTTGCATATGAAATGAACTTGCGTGGCTTCCAAAAGGCATCGTTATATCACAATAATATGACCTGTCCCACTTGAAGCACAGCAGCGGCCAATCTAAGGGATCACTACTAAAAATTTTGTAGGCCCTGCTAATGTCTACAATGCACATATAAGCCCCGTTTCCTAATCCAACAATGTCATTCGCAAGGTCATCTACAGTAGGGAGTCGGTGTTCAAATGTTTCTCCCCATATTGAATTCTTCCTTACATATTTGTTAATGGACACTTCATCGGGATATGTCATGTCGATTATAACACAGCGTTTGTCCGTGTCCTTCTTTTCCCTTGACATTAATGGGCTGCAATGGGTCCAAGGGTGGAAAGGAGGTTTGTCAAAAGGGCCAATTATTCCTCCCAGTGAAATCTCAGTTTTGATAAAATCATTGATTTGTCTGGGGTATTGGTTAGCGCTGGGGTGGTTATCAGCACCCTCATCCAGGCTTGAGACCGGCCGGGAATACCCAATGGGAAATCCATATTTTAAGAAATCTAATGTCTGTGTCCCTCCATTTAGATTGGTCAGGTATTTCTCCCAGGCTTTGATATTAAGACCGGTGGGCAAGGGCTGTTTAGCTGATAGGGCGTTAGGCAGACCTGTGTTTCTGATGGTAGTATAAATGTGGGCTAGGTTCTCATTTCCAATTTTAGTAACATGGGGCCAATAGTGTTTGCGGTGATTCCTGATAGCGTATGGGCATATTACATCATTATTGTCATTCTTATCAGATAAGCATATATCAAGGGCTTTTCGGAATAGTGCAGTGTAGTTTGAATCATTACCTACAATGTTGACTGAGGTGTCTGGATTCTCACACTGTGTTTGATCCTGCATCCGACCCTTTCGTGGCGACAGGGGCGTCTTATCATCATCCCTATCGCTTGCTAGTTTCCCATCTGCCTTCCGCTACTGGCTTGGCCGTTCCCGTGTGCTGTGTGGCTGGAATTGGAGGCTTTAGAAACATTTGCATTATTCTGGCGACGAATACATTTGGCAAAAGGGTGCTGGCATGATTTGCCTACCCCTTCACAAAAGGAACAGTAATGCAGAAACTTTATACCATTTTCAACGTGTGCGTCTTGATGTTGGCAATTATTCTTACTGTAATTGTTATAGTTTCTGCACAAAACCTCGTTACCATTTCCTTTACTAGAGTTTGATGTGTCTAAGTTTGAACTAGTATTCTGGGCTTGCCCCATACCACCATTTGTAAAGGATATTCTGACCCGGTGTTGGTAGATTCGGCTGTCATCTTGCCAAGTCAGTGTACCGGCTTCCACCTGGTCCCAGATGTACTGAGACCAACAACGCACCTGGGTCCATGGTCTCTCCATGGCGTCTTGAGATACATCGACAACATGATTCATAATTGCACTGTAATCTTGTTGCCTGTAGGCGGTACTATCTTGTAACAAATTAAGGCAGGCATTAATATACTGACTGTGAGATAAGTTAGCCCTGGCATCTAATTTTTGCTTTACAGTCTTTTCTCCGTCCCGGTCTATATACATAAATGGTTTAGCGACAATTTTTGCTGAGTGAAAGTTTTGCATTATGTGGCTCTTACCATACAAGGCTCTGGCGAATTTTTCCCGTTCAAACTCGCGTTCGTAAAAGTCCTCGGCATCTAAGCACCGCCTTAGAATCTCGGGTGGTTGAAACCTATCCGGTGGCTGCTGGTATTGGTCACTCTCATGGCGGTGGTACCGGTCTCTGGGTGGTTCGCCGCGGTCACTATACATGGACCCGATAGCACTCCGGGTCTCCCATGCACCAATGTCGTCCCTTGCTGGGGTAGAACTTCATGAAAGGCTTTGTTCCCGTCTGGGAGTCTCTTGTTGTATTCTTGGCTGCTCGTGTTGTACATTTCCAGTCACAACCCTGGCCTCGAGAAGCCGGTCAATCTTCTCGTTCAATTGTGCAACGTCATGCTTCACTGACAGCATGTCGCCGCCAAACCCATTGAGTCTATCCTCGAGTTGGTCTACCGTGGGTTTCTTGGAGGCAGGTGTCCCAGAAGCTGGTAACCTTGCCTTCCTACCTCTCTTTCCTTTGCCAGACATGGTATGTCGTTGTAATAAATAGTGTAAAATTGGTGTGTAAAAGGCGACTAGACTATATAGCACCAAAATCCCAAAATGGGCGGCTACAGATGCGTATAAGTCAATGGCAGAGAGGTGAATGAGGGAGTTGTAATGGCGGAGGTGTGTTAAATAGTGGGTGATAGGTGGCGCACTGGCGCAGGTGAGTGAGTAGGGGTTGATGGGAGTTGAGCCCTGCCGGCAATGATCCCGCCTTAGCTATTAGACTGGTGCCACATAGAGAAAAAAAAATTTCTAGAGGCATTTTTTGTTAATGCTTGGTATACAGTGGTTTTATACTAAATTGAGGCTGCTGAGTCCGAAAATGCCGGTTACCACCCTGAAATATTGCTCTTTCCTACCACCAGGGGGCATTTTATGTCAAATTTCAGACATTTCTTCTTATAACTACCAGAGATGAATATTACATTTTACATGAATTTTCAAAAAATAAAAAAAAATGCATTTTTTCACAAAGTGTGAAGTTTTTGAAAATTGTATGACAACAGAATAAAAACAGTTGATTTAAGCCATTAGCAATTATAAAATGGAATAAAGGCCTGTTAAAGAGCTTCAATTTGACACCATTTACAAACCAATCGAATCAATATTCATAGAGATATGAATTGTTGAAAAAATTAAGTATATTTCATCTTCAGTGATCATTTACTCAAACATCAAAGACACACATTTTTGAACTTTCACAAAGTTAACTTTACAAGGAAATGTGTTTTTATCAACAAAAAATGCTTTGGATTTTGTTTGCATCTCAAGAAAGTATTACTAGTATCAGATTATGTCTCAAGGTCAAGGTCATTAGGATAATATCCTATATATGTACATCTATACAAGTTGTTAGTATTTCTGACTGGAAATTTGGAACATTGCTGTCACCCATACTAGTTGATTTTATCAGTTTTTGTTTTTGCAACCTATTGCACTGTTACAGCATAAGTTCATGCTCCATTACCTTTGACATTTCAACTTTCCGACCAGCTTCAAAAGAAGTTATTAGTCGCTGCATGGCATTCCTGTCTACTTTCAAAATTGTATTCTCATCTTTGCTTTTGCCTTGTTTCTTCACCTTGTACAAATGGTCAAATGTGAGGGGATTGTTCCTTTTGAGTGCCTCATTAAATGAAGTTGTACATTCTACAAGGCGAGTAGCAACAAACTTGTTCAAATTCACGATAACTATGTGTCAGCATGAGAAGAATTGAAACCATTTGCAAATAGTGCCACCAAAACAAGAAGTTAGGATTGTCTTTGGAGTTCATTTGGGCAAACTCGTCTAGAATATCCTGAATATCAATTTGTTCAAATATTGATATCAGTTCCTGACTTTTAGGGGAAGACGCTATTTGATGATACAAATCACTGTGCCTTTCTGAGATGAAGTCACAGAGGTCAGGAAGGACAAGTCGCCATATTACTTGGAATGTAATCTTGTGTGCTCTCATACCCTTGCTGTAAGCTTTTCCATTAAGGACATGCTCAGCTGTATTTTGTCCAAGGAGGCCACTCTCCACCCAAGCATCAGTTAACCCTATACCTTGTACATGTTGACCAATGACCTTTAGAAAATTCATGGCAATATGTAAGCCACCAAGTCTAATGACCAACTTATGGTTGTATTCTGGTGTTAGCCATTTGATTTCAAGCAGTTTACAATATAACGCTTGGTCAACTGTAATGACTGTGTGTCTCATACCAAGTCTTTCTGCAACAAACATACATCTTTTAACAACTGTGTTTAATGTATCTAGTTCATGTGCAGGTGCTTGAATGATGGGCATATATCCAACTGTGGTAATGGGAGACTTGTTTGTAGATATCTTTTCATTATATTCTGTCCAGCCTGGTCTTTCATCCTTATTTTCCCACTCATAAATGAAAGCTAAATCTCTTGCTTGAGCAGATTTTGCTTTTGCTCCACTGGGAAGGTACCAATTGCTTTCAATCCTATCAAAGACAGGAACGCCTCTGCCCGGGATGATATTAGTGTGACTAAGTTCATCCATCACATCTGGGGCATCTAGAACTTTGTTTTTGGAGAGCCTGATTTCATTAAGTTCCAAATGTTGAGAAGGGCCTGGTTGCCATGCAGCAATCTGGGTTGCATGGAATGTGTTCTTCCCAGCTAATGATGAATCAAGAATGTCAATATTGTCAGCAGTAAAATGGACAAATCTTTCTTTTTCTAAATTTGGAGGCACCACACTTCCAGTCTCCAAGTCCATGGATTTGAGGGTGTGCTCTGCTAAGGACGTGTCAACCTGCAGGAGCTGCTTGTAGCTCAAAATATGACCTGCTTTATGAAAGACTTCAACCAACTGTTTTGATCTTGTCGCTTGATGCAACACATTTGCAAGGCCTATATATTTAGGTGTCCATTTACGGCCTGAGCTGATACCATATATAAGATCCTGAGCTAAACTCAGGTAGGGTTCTGGCTCCTGTGCATCATCATCATTATCATCATCATCTGATTCTATGGCTTCTTGGCCAGTATAAAGAATCTTCATAAACATATGAAGACTGTCTGGAATGCAAGCAACCTGGTCATCCTTTGAGACAGACAAACCCTTGTGTCCATCCTTATCTAAAATGTCCTTTCTAAGTTTCAGGGCTGTATGTACCAATGATAAGTAGTCATTATCATCTGATTTGTAAACTTGCATTGTTATCATATCATCATCTTTGTGACCAGCAAGTTCCTTAATTCCATTACCACACAAAACCTTGGGTATGAGTAATATTTGCCTTTCTCCAATAGGGCAAGCACGTGGTTGCACAAAGAGTATTGTGTCACCTAGGGTTGAAGGTAATTCCTTCTTGAAGGTATTTCTACAGCTGATGTAACGAGGTGGAATCTCTTCATTGATCTCCCTGCTCAGATCTACATATCTGTTCCAAACTACTTGTAGTTGCAAAATGTGACCCTTTCCAACAGCCAATTTTAATTCTTCACAAAGCCATAGGAAAGGCAATGGATCAGACTCAGCATCATGTTTTGTCTTGTCAATCTTCTGTTTAAATTGGATGTAACATGACAGGTGGTATTTGCCTTCAGCAGCAATTAAGTCATTGATGCCTGATAAATGCACCATCAACTTGTGATCAAATTTGGAGTCAGCCAGAATCTCCAAGCTCTTTGGTATAGTGCTAATGTTTACTAGCTTGGCATTGGATTTTCTATCTTGACAGAAAATACATTGCCCCCAATTAAGTGGTGAAGTATGGCTTCTGGTAAAAGACTTTTCCTGCTGCAGAGACTGAGAATCAGAGTTAGCTGGATTTAGCACTCTCAATTTTTCATTTGCCTTAATTAGGCGTTTGATTTTCCCTTTATCTGTGTATTGTACATAATAGTCTTTGTGCCAAATTTTTATGGGAATATTCATAAAAATGGCCTGATTTATAGTATCTATAGCATCATGAAACTGTAGATTCATGTGCTTCTGTTGTATATGTGTTACCTCTATCAACTTGGCAATGCCATCCTCTCCAGCAAGGATCACCCTATATGCCTGACTTCTTCTTTGCTGACAAATGATGCAAAGGTCATTGTCTACTTCACATTTCCTCTTTAAATTCACCAGAGGTTCCATCTCAAAGGAATCAAACTTCTAATCTAATATTAATAGCTCAAATCCACATCTGTTTTGTAACCTGATTGTAGGAAGTAACTAACTAACTATTACTTGTGCTTATCTATTTCACTTGCACTTTCAAGTATGACTATGGCTTGGAAACTTGGACAGGGTGCTTGACCCACTTAATGGTGTTTACCAATGTATATCAATATCTTACTCCACATGTGACCATTAGCCACTAGCAAGATGAAAATTTTCATTCACTCGCCAATATGGCCACCGAGCAAACTGATTTCATGGACAGACAGACAGAAAGAGCGGCAGCCTGTCGTCAATGGCAACAAACAAACACACGCACCACCCAGTACCTGGCCCAAAACAATGAGGGCTGACAATATATATAATTATATCTACATTTCCAGAAATATATCACATAATCTCTCCAAGCAATGCAATAAATTATCAAGTGTATTGAAAGTCATATGTGTACAATACAACACTAGTTCCCTACCCATGGTCACCAGACACAATTTATTATTTGTGTGGGTGTTCTTTAACAAAATAAACAACCGATTTCATAACATGTATTTGTGTAGTTATTAAGTTAACAAAGTTAATAATTAATAAATATTAAGAAGGGAAAATTAACTAGGCTTGTGAAGATGTACATGTATTAGATCATCTCCATGACATTGACCTTGACCTTGAGGAATTATCCGATAATAGTGAGCAATTTTTTTCCTGAAAATTTTGTCCAAGTATTTTTGTTGATGAAATCCCATTTCTTTGTAAAGTTAACTTTGTGAAACTTCAAGAAGATGCGCTTTGATGTCTGGGTAAATACTCACTTAAAATCAAATGTGCTTCATTTTTTCAACAATCAATATCTCTGTGAATATTGATCCGATTGGTTTGTAAATGGCGTCAAATGGAAGCTCTTTAACAGGCCTTTATTCCATTTTATAATTGCTAATGGCTTAAATCAACAGTTTTTCTTCTGTTGTCATACAATTTTCAAAAACTTCACACTTTGTGAAAAAATACATTTTTTTTAATTTTTTGAAAATTCATGAAAAATGTAATATTTATCGCACAGTAAAAAAGTTGACATCAAATAAAAGCTAAGGATCTCCTCTACAAATGATTTTATACATGCATAAGGCTGTGATTAATTTCCTGGAAGTTATAAGAAGAAATGTCTGAAATTTGACATAAAACGCCCCCTGGTGGTAGGAAAGAGCAATATTTCAGGGTGGTAACCAGCATTTTCGGACTCAGCAGCCTCAATTTAGTACAAAACCACCGTATACCAAGCATTAACAAAAAATGCCTCTAGAATTTTTTTAAGCCATATAATAGTTAGTTTGGCACCAGTCTATATTCACCAATGCGGATAACATTGAGTGTATAGGATATTTCTACCAGCTGGGAATGGTACGTTTTTTGTCCTTCTTATAGTTGAAGGAATACTCCTAAAATTCCTTTCCTTAGCTTATACAACAGGCCCCAGGTGCTCCTCCGTGAACTGGCTCGTGAATTATTTGGGCAGTAATGAATTTATGAATTTATGTTTCCCCTAATGTATCAATACTATACCTACCATTGACGCGTAACTTAAATTGGTCAGAAACCTGGTCCCGGTAGAATCTCAGAGTGGGCGAACTCCCTGATAAACAGACGGTAGGTAGTGCACCCATCAACATGACCATCACTATAAAACACATGCTGCAATCTGGAAAAAGATAATATCTATTTTTATTTCATTTATTTCGCAACAATATTACAATGCGATATTGCTATTATTCTCAATTGAACATTGCATTTAACATAGATTGTTATAAAGACGTTAGAGAAATGAAGGAAATAAAACAAGTTAACATTATCATTAGTCCTAACTTTCGTATAATGTCTAAAAAGGTAAGCTGATGGTAACATATGTCGAATGATGGTAACATATGTTGGACATCTAATATACATGTATTTCAATAAATTAAGTTTGGTATTTTTACTTTTGTTTGCAAGGTTCGCAATGTTTCTGGGTGAACATAAACGAGTACAGTACCAATTTGAAAAAGTACCAATTGAAGAATATAAATTTTGCGACTTGTCACTCATTTTCCTGAAACACATCACATATCTATTGAGACCAAAATCCTTACCTTTTTCGTCTACTAAGACATCGTCACCATCTCCGAATCTGTTTGAATGTCCACCGTAGAGAGAGGAAATACCAGGACTAAGCACTGTACGTATGCATGTCCCTTTTAACATGCAACAAACCCCTTTGCACGCACTCACGCTTGGCGTTGACAGAACATATGATAGATATTTGGGGTCAATATTCTTAGCTATATATATATATATATATAATCGATTCTTGGCCAGTGGTCGCATGAGTGGTCGTGTGTGCAGGTCTTGAGGTGTACACGTATTCTTGGAAAATATTTAATGATCGGATATTTTGTCCGTAAATCAGTTTGATATTTGTTGGAACCCCAATAGGACGTGTACTAAAGTATTTAAAGATTTTTATTCAGCATTGGAACATTATGTAACAGTTAAATTGTTCTCAGGACGTGCTAATTTTACTTACAAAAAGTAACTAAATATTGTGTTAATTATATTAATCAGATGGCAAAGACACTTTATTCACCTTCAATTTTGATAATTATAGATACTAGAGTAACAGTAAAATGTATAAGAGCCTAGGACTTAGGCATTATTAGACGAAAAAATATAAAAAAGAATAATAAAGAAACTTTAAAATCCAACCCCAGCGTTGTGTCTGATTCAAACAATCCTAATGGATGGATCCTTCTTATGTATTAAACATCCATTTAATACCAGATATATTCGCCACATATAGGTTAAACACGAATCTTGATATACATTTTAAACATCTGGCCACCGTTTTAATCAAATTTCTAACAAAAGACGCATGACCTTAAATATATATAATTGTTTTCATGCGTTGCCATTTAAAAAAATAAACTACAAAATAGAGCAATCGAGATGAAGTTATAAAGAAATGATTTAACTTTTTATACCCACAAGAAGCATACTACATTCTTTTACACAGATTAAACCCAACTCAGGACATCAGCTTCACCTCAGTCAATTCCGTCGCCTATATATCAATTACCACATTATAATTGATTTCTGAATATTTCTAACATTAAACGGCTGAATCCAAATGTGAGGATATCAAATAAAAACAAATTATTCACTATAGGCCTACGTGATACTCATTTTCCTCAGGTTTAGACGATTTTTTTTCAACAAAATCTTTTTTCAGGGATGTATACAAAGCCACCAAAACACGCTCGTTCCGAGGAATGGTTTTCGTTGTGCCCTGATATAAGCAAATCTAATACGCCGAGGTTTTAGGACAAGTTATGTTACATTTTAAACTTTATCTCGCTTCAGGGCATGTAGCGTGCCCAGTTTATTGTTTTATCTTACTTTATGTTATCATTTTTGCCATATTAGTTTTATTTGTCATGCTTACACTAGTTAGTTATTGCATCTATCTCTCAACTACTATTCTACCTGTTTAATAACGTAAATCCATTTTTCAAAGGGGGCCCTCTGGAAGATCTATGGTTTCACAGAAGAGAGGCACCGCTTTTCGGTGTAGAAATTGGTTGATATGTTATTGAAAATGTACGCTTCCGGAAATAAAACATTATACATACATACATAATACATACATACATACATACATACATACATACATACATATATACACATATATACAGGTGTCATATATACAAGTCATATTCTGTTGTTTGATCTTATATACATTTAGGCTTGATGAAATGAAATTTACATGTGATTTTTATAAACATGAGGATTTATGATTAAGTTAGGCTACGGAATACCTCGACAAATTCCTTTGATCGAACCTTTTCGTTTTACATTTTTGTAGAAGTATGACCAAAGAATGTATTTATAGTCTACTACAGGTATATATCCGATCATCATATCCGATCATTAGTTATATTGGTCTCTACAACATGGTCTTTCCCCTTTGTTCGTGTCTATTCTATATCTTTGAAATTCTACAAATTTCCATACAAGTGTAACTTCATGAAAAGATTTACAGAATCATCTTTTTTAATACAGGTTCCACTGAGTAGGAAATGTTTGAAAATATTACTAGTTTTCATGTTTGCAATTAATTAAATTGGGTGTATGAATTGTCGTGTGCAACAATCAAAGTAGACAAATTCATTGTAAACTTCATGGTATAACATCAATTCGGTGAACTTGCCTCCTACCATTCCCTCGACATTTTGACTAACTAATCTATGCATACTCAAAGATTTGTCGGGAAAGTAAAGGTATACACAGCTGGTGCCTTGTGTGAAGAGGCATACTTAGAATAAACCCAGGGCTTCTGTGTCCACCAAGTCCACAGAGAGAAGTCTAACACTGTTCATATAACGGTGTACATTGGGTCATAACAATACAAGCGGGGCTAAACAGTATGTATTGTATATTATATATACCTTCTGCACACATCCCCAAATCCATTTTTTGCGACTTGTAACTCCGTTTCCTGTAATACATCATATTTATACCTATAATCCACGGCCACTTATATAGGCATAACAAACATCTGGCTATGATACTGGTCAATGACATGCCTAATACACTAATTAATTATTCACTAATGGGAATTAAGATATGCCAGACTTCAAGGACCACATAGGCCACGGCGGATCAACTTTTATTATAACAAGACGCTATGTGTACACACATGTATTGACGTTGGTCTCAGCA
Organism: Sthenelais limicola; assembly: GCA_942159475.1. NCBI lineage: Eukaryota > Metazoa > Annelida > Polychaeta > Phyllodocida > Sigalionidae > Sthenelais > Sthenelais limicola. The sequence continues at coordinate 16,127,736 of OW804095.1, forward strand.
TACATTAGTATAGTCCGGAGGTGAACCTTTGGGTGAACCTTGCGTTTTGGGCCATACGATGTTTCTCTGATTGCTTCTAGATCTCCAAAATCTCCTGATTCCAAATCTGCCGGATGTTACTCTGTAACCCTTGAGGAAAATTAATTATCGACGTTTTAAAAAAACGTTAAAATATTAAATTTAATCCATAAAAGAAATATGACACTTTCTTTTCAATTTGATGTGTATCGTCTCACTCTGTTTTGAAGTATTCTAGTTGTATAGTGCTTTTATGATTCTATTACAATATTTTTGTGGATGTCTAGATATTACTGTTAATGGGGTAAGGTCGTATTCTGAAGTATTTCACCTTTTAAGCCTTAGCTGTTTTGTTGTAGGGATGAGGATGAGTATTTCTAGGTAGTACCCCTCTTAGCTCTATTGTTAGAATGGTTAGGTTGAGTATTTTTGGGTACTGCCTCCTCTTCAGAATTCTGGGGGGACTTCCATTTTACATATCCCTCAATAGTTGCCATATATATAAGGGAACTTTATATTTATGTTCTGTCTGTTACCATATAATTGTTAGGGGTACATGCTTAAATGTATAGTGTCAAACTAGGTAGGATAACTTGAAGGATTTATGTTGTTCTAAAATTTAAAATTTAACTCTTGTGTTTAGAACTTGGACGAGTAGGAATAATTTTGTTTCTGATGTGTACAAAGCTAGATTTATCTTTGGGGCTCTGAAGATATATGATTTGAACACTGTTACAGCCAAGCTGTTGAAATTTCCAAGCGACGTGTTCTTATGATTATGTGTGTGTGTGTGTGCGGGGGGGGGGGGGGAGGTCAGTAGTATGCATTCACTAGCATATATGGGACAGATTTTCAGAAAATGTACAATTCACCTTCACCGACCCTCCGACCGACGAAAATAAAGTTTAAAATGCAGTTCAACCTAACCAAACAGATTGCTAGAATCAATGCAATGCCAAATATACTCGAATTTATCTAGTAATGACCAAATTGCAGCCTTATTTTGCAGAATTTACTAAATGTGTACAGCTGCCAATTGTACATTTTCTGAAAATCTGACCCATAATATATGTTCCTCTCTATTGGATTAGAGTCCACTGTTATACGTAGTGTAACACAAAAGAAAAGGAGCTGTAGCGTAGATTTATTGTAGATGTTAAGTGACATGAGAGGGGTCACAGCCCCTCGTTATATGTGAGTGTGGCACGGTTACAAAGTACAGGTGCACCCTGATTGGACGGTGGTCCCGTCCAATCAACATCTAATTGAACTCAGTTGGGCGTTAGCCATCATGCAGGTAACATGTAGTATAGAAGAAAATTTTAAGCTATGTTACCATGAGGTATAACACCACTATAGTCCCTCGAAGGAATGTTCCCACCAAGCATTCGCCACCCTAGCTCACCCTAACCCCCACTCATTCCTACCCCGTCCCACCAACTAATATGAAAAATATCATTTTTACGACTTTTGACTCATTTTCCTGTATTTGGTAGCAGATACATTGCAAAGGCTATCTTTCCTTTCCATGGCGTGGACACCTAATCCATGAAATCTAACCGATGAAAAGTGTTGTCCCTGTACAAATAAAGCAACGCAATAAACATTAACAAACGGTAGATTCATCTACTGAAGGTGACCATGGATAGAAGTTGTAAAGTAATTTTTTGTATGCCTGCATGGCTTCTGCTGAATTTCTGAAATCATTTGGATATGTCTTCATTCAACTTCTTTCACAAGAGGAAGATTAATTGATTAATTAATCAATCAATTAATTAATTAACTATTTCATTTCAAAGGAAACCCCGGAGTGATATGTCAGCACTGTACTCAAAAGATGGCGCCACCAACAGTGGCGGACTAGTAGTAATTTTAGCTGCGATCGATAGGGGGGAGATCCTTCTTCCCAGCAATATAATCATACCTGAATTAAATTCCCCGGCAATTCATTGAAACAATTGGCTTAAATAGTGAATTAGATTGTAAAGTTTTGATAATAAATGGACTACGCCAATGCTTTTGTCTACCAAATGAATACTGCCCTATTAGATGTAGCCTTTAGCGAAAGATTTTCACTTTCCCCTTCCAGTGAGATCGAGTTCTCCAACGTTGATGGAGCTAGTGAGGGACACACACTGCCAGGAAGAAGTAATCCAGGAGAAACGGAAGATGTTGGCTACAAATTTCTGCTCCCTAAGTGTCATTCCAGAGGCACATCAGCATTATATTGTGTATTTGCAGTATTGGCTCAATAATGTAACCTTTCAATTTATCCAGGTCCAGCTTGAGCCTGGAGGTGAATGAATATGTTTATTGAGTATCTAGACATGTTGCCAGATCGATAAAGTGAAATTTGGTTATGAACGAAAGGGTAGAATTAATAGTAATGTTTTACTCAGTTATTAAAGAAGGGATAGTATTGGGCGACAGCCTGTGTAAAAGTATGTGCAGATTTATGTGAAGTGTGTGAATGGTGAAACTAAATACCAAAAAGTGTAATTTAATTTGAGACCATTGTAATCAGTTGTATGGCTTGCCATATTTTTCTGTGCTGACGAAATGGGTTCAGTCATGAAAGGCTTTAAAGCAAAATACATCAGCTGAAATCAGAAGACAGTATTTCCGCTAAGGAAAAATGAGTTGAAGGTAATAAAACTTTGTACACCTCCTAGCTGAGCTCAAATCAAAAGCCAATATTACTGTACAGTCGATAAGACTAAGTAGAGGAGGAAATACAAAAACCCTTCCATGGAGGAGACTTATGGAAGATATTACGGTGACCTTAGAAGAGGTAAATAGATAATTATAGAGAATCGTAACAGACTCTAGTAGCCCAGCTAATAACAAATGTAGAGTTATCATTCACTCATATAATTCTAAAAATGTTGTTTCGCATGATAAAACCTTTATGTATTGATGATAACTATTACCTGTATACCAATGATCGAAGTTTTGTCGCCACGAAACCCTATTATACAGACATACAATCCGCTATATATTTCCAAGGTTGCAGTAGTACTCACGAGAAGTATTACTTATCTTTACTTTTAATTGCATAATATGTTTTAGCAGTGTATGGGCCAAGATGGCAGGCAATATTGAATAAAAGTTGTCGTAAAAACAAAAAAAATAAATATATATAGGTAGATATAGATTGGCAGACAAATAGACCAGTAGGTAGGTAGATGTGTATATAAAATACTTTGTTAGTGCACCCATAAGGTACTAGACGTAGTACCCATTCAGACATAATGCCATGGCTTCCATGCAGGTATTCCCTGGAAGACTAAATTTGGGGTGACGGGTTAAGATTTTGATTTTTAAGAAACTGAACAAATCAGACGTTCAATCATAAATCGTATCCCTTACTCCTGGAATAAGTTGCCAACGTTGGCCCATCTACAAATCGATGGCAAGGCATTTAAAACACAAGCCAGAGCATCGTACACATGGAATGACAACTTCTTTATAATATAAAAACTTTATTATTCAAACTGACAAATGATACCACAAAACATCTTGAACTATACATGTACTATAAACACCAAGTTAATTAAGTCACCAGAGAGAAAGAAGAACTACAACTATTTTATTTATAATAATTATTGGGTCATATTGTAAAACAAAATAATTATTACCAACTGTACACATTGTAGAGAACGTCTTCGGTCTTCGGATGGAAGTGATATTGTTACTCTACAACTGACGATTGTAAAGCCAGAAAGGGCGGAAAACCTCCCACATGCAGTAGAGAGATCTCCCCTTTAATAACAGCATTCTCGAATGCTAAATAAATGTATTCTAATCTAATCAAATCTAATCTAATTTTCCAAAGGTGGTTCTTAATATGGTTAAATAGAACACTTATAGTGGGACAGTTTACGTCTAAATGTAAATCTAATTTAGGTACAAGATCACCCATTTTTATCCTTTGTAAATTGATAGCTTCCTGTGTGCAATCACTTTTATATACAAAGGATAAAAATGGGTGATCTTGTACCTACATTAGATTTAAGCCGTGGACACACACAGCCGATTTGGCTCCCGATTGTCCCCCGATTTTGGTCTTCCAATGAATCCTAGGATTTCATTTCCTAAATTGGTTGATGTTATTTCAAAAACATAAACCAGGACTTGAAATGAAATCATAGGATTTATCGGGAGACCAAAATGGGGGGACAATCGGGAGCCAAATGGGCTGTGTGTGTCCCTACTGAATGGTAGGATTCATGTTTTGTTTATTTTGAGCAGGTGTATTAAGCTGTGTAGACTCCTCAAGAATGAATGTGAAATTATGGTGGAATGAATACCCGGTGTAGGGGAAAATAAGGTACTCCGAATGTAGTTTTCCAATCATGTTTTTTTGCTTGAAACAGTGGCAAAATCCCTTCGCGTTTAGGCTTAGCGTAGCCTTCATCAGGAGATACTTCTGTTATGTCTATAAATTATCTCTTCGGCAGGACTATTGCTTTCCCTCGAATAATATAGATTAAACTTTGATTTGATACTAACTAATAATAAAAAGACTACGAAGACTTCATTCCGTCTCCATTCTTCAAACAAAATGAAAAAGTACTATTCATAGAACCAGATACAGACAACAAATAAAATAACAATTACTAATTAAACATGAGTCATATTAAGGCAAGTTTTTCTTGAGTACGTAATAAATTCTCTTTACTATCCGGTCTTTACATAGTTCTTTACTTATCCTTGTAAACATTAAACATTAGTTTTTCCGTTTCCCTGTCCTCTTTCCTACAACTCTTTCCATTGTTGGGCCTTGTTCCATTCTCTCGCTATATAGAAGGCCGGATCCATATATATGGGTAAGATTTTCAGAAAATGTACAGTTGAACTTCGCCAATCTTCTCAAATAACCCAAATTTCAGACGAAAATAAAGTTCACAATACAGTTCAACCTAACCAAACAGATTGCTAGAATCAATGCAATGCCGAATATACTCGAATTTACCTAGTTTTGACCAATTTTCAGCCTAATTTAGTAGAATTTACTAAAAGTGTACAGCTGCCAATTGTATATTTTCTGAAAATCTGACCTATATGCAGCCTTGTTGCAAATTACTTTAGAATCCCATCATGCAAATGTTGTTTCATGAGTATGTCTCCATATTACAATATAATTATTTTAAATTCTATGCTGGTTAAGCAATATTTAGGGACAATATCTCGTTACGAAGAGATATATTGAAGAATATGAGATGGAAATTGAATTTACCTTAGAGGATATAATGCAATTTCATTCCTTTTAGCTTGTTCCATGCCACGATTCTCGTTGTTGAGAGTAGGAACGCTCATTTGTTATTTCATATTGTCACAATTACCGGCTGGAATTCATAATAAGGATTGTAGAGTATGAGGGTACGAGGTTGCAATAAATGGAAAATGAAGAGAAAGTTCAAAGCCAATATTACTGAAAACTGCGACGGATCCCAATATTAAAAATTTGAAATATTAATATTGAGGCCAACAATGGCTCAGTGTGCCCTTTGCTATTTAAAGCGAGCGCTATAACTACCAGGATGTTGCTGCTTTAATTGGCTGTCTTCCTAATATTCCCTGTTAAACCAGTATGATTTTGAACTAATTCTTATCATTGAAATACTTTATTACAATTCAAATTTTGCAGCCACAAACTCATAGAGGCCAGACATTACGCAACCTTACGTGACACGGGGAGCTAGTGTCCTGGTAAAAATGTAAAAAAAAAAGATGGATAGGATGAAAGGGCTATATATACGTTAGATGAATACCGAAGAAAAATAGTGGTATAATTAGTAGGTATAAGATACAATATGAAAGTACATTAATTTTAATCAACGACATTCAACACCTCTCAAATGGTTCATAGGCTCTACACCTTAAGCAATTAATTTTGAATTGTTTCACTCTGGGGACCTTATACTAGTTGATTTATTCAGGTTTTAGTTTTCATAATGCAATTAAGGAATGAATTGAGACCGGAGGCAACAAAGTCAACCTATCCACAGAATCCTTCAGCCTTTCGAAAAAGGGTTTATGCGCCATAATCCGTCACATGTGTATGTTCCCCTTTTAAAGTGACACTTCTCGCTGTTGTTGGTTTATCGAGTAACGGAATTTCTACTTCCTTTTCTAGTATTTGGTGCACCTTACCCTACCTAACTAGCTCCTGTGAATATCAACACTCTAACATTCATATCATATCAGATATTTGGTAAATATAGTGAGCTAAATCGTTTTTGCACTCCATGCAGAAATTTCAAAGTGGCAGTTGGTTTGGCATCTTGAGTTATATAAATGCCAGGCTTGACCAAATGTCCTTCATAGACTCATAGGTTAAAGTCAGTTACATTTCTGCTCACTTAGAAAGTGATGGCAGCACTTTACAGCACTGGAGCCATCTTCTCTGTGATTTAAAATCTGGTCTATTCATTACACTTATTCAATGATTATTGAATGAGGACACAATGTTGGTGCTCTATACTTAAAGGTGAAGTGTAAAGGTTTTTATTCGATGTTTAATACATTCGGAGGGATATTCTGAAATGATCTACAAAGTTATAGCTTCCTACCTAATAAATTAAACAAGTGGGAGGTGTTTAAGCGCTACCATTTGTTAGGCCACCGCAACCTAGTGTGGCAAGGGTGAGTAGCCATCTTTGGACGGGTCAAGCGACCTGTGACGTCATCCATGTCCCGTGCGACTGGTAGGCACACACTATAGTTTAGCGCTCCTTTCCTTTATAGGGAAGGGGAAGGTGGAAGGGGGTGGGTTAAGCGAGGTCCTTAGGTCATTTTATGATTTTAAGTGCCATTAAACTTAAAATTTTGAGTAAAATGATGCTGTTTTAGTGCGTTCTGCTGATTTTAAGGGCCATCAGGTCAACCCTTAAATATTAAAAGTTAAACTCATCGTTTACATGATTAGTTAGAGTAAAATATCCAGTTCATCCAAATTTCTGCGAATAACAAAGCTGTATTATGGGGATCAAACTGGAAAAATTATCTTGATATCCAGATAATGTTTAACCCCCAAAGTACTTAAAATGCACCAGAGAGCAAGCAAAAATTCTTAGCTTCTGGGGCCCTAGGCGGGCCACAGACCCCACACCTAAAGTTTCAGGATACAGGATAACAAAGTTGTACTCAAACTCATGTTCACAAAACGGTAATTTTCTTTTATGGCCGTTGATAACTAACTATTGACAGAGATGGAAGACAAAGTACAGAAATTCGAATCACAATATAATAATTACCTGCATAACGATATTACAAATATATATAATATTATAGGCCTCTAGTAATTCTATAAATCACTGTGGGTCGGGATTGCAAATTCAAAAAAGTACTGTAGCCGGCTAAAAATCCAAATTAGCCACCTGATACAAAACTTATTGACATCCCTGACTGTTCTCTTCAGAAGCAAGAGATATAAGGGTTCTCTCACGATTGATTTGGAACGGAAAATATACACCCAAATGCAGATCTGAATAGTCTGAATATCGGCGATTATTCGGTATTTGATATGCAATTCAAATGCCAAGATGAGATGGGAGGATATTTCCCTAGATGAGATTAGCATTTTTTAATCAAATTAAGGTCGCTACGCTGTCTCAGAGACATCATAGCGGCTGTTTTGCAGCGTAGCGGCGACGGGAGACAGCCCCTACGCTCAAAAAGGCTGGCGAGAACCCTGAATTATTATATTTTATTATTTAACGGCCATTTATAAGTTTAAATTAACATTAGATATGCCTTCCAAGGCCATGAAAAATAAAATTAATATATAGGGGCAACCAGAAATTTAGGCGGGCACCCTGATTTTGTCAGTAGCTCGCCGGGGAGGGCAACCTGTTTTTATTCCTTATTTCGACCACTGTTTATGATAAGTACATCCATTATATTCCTTGAAAATTCTCCAGCTAATTCTTCCCAGCTCAATAATGGGGTAAGGATGATAAGAAATGTGGGTTGGGCAAAAGTATTATAGAGCATGCAAGGATGACCCTCGCTACATCTAGGTGACAATGCTTAGCCAGGCTAAAGCAAGCCTCAGCCTAGACCCAGTAGGACATGGATGACGTCACCGCGGTGGGGTGCGAATACACACCCTCAGCTCTAGCAAACTGAGCCCCATTTGTTTATTCATCAAAAAGCTGTGAGAAACGGCCATTAATGGATTTTTTTTCTATTTTCAATGCGGGATGCCATCAATACCACCACCACAAATGTAAATCAGCACTTATCTCAAATTTTACAATTTTCATTACACTTGACCTTTAAGATTGTCATACATATCCTATATGATTACACTGAAAAAGTTGATTCTGTGACTATACTCGTTTTAACTATCTTAGCCACTTTATAGCATTCAACTCCTAGAATGAAACGGGTTCCTACCAGTGTTATATCGGGGATATAACTTATGATGAATATGAATGGATACTCAAAATAGTCAGAACTATTGTATTAAAAAGCAATGAATTGAGACCGGAGGCTTTGATACTAAAGATCCGACTGACATATTTTATTTTCACTTACATACATAAAAGAGTGATCATGAATTGTTGTGGCCCACTGTGATTGGCTATGCCTACTCTGATGTTACCTAATCCACCTAGTGTTGCACAATACTGCAGTGAATTTATTTAATGATAAGTAATTATAGTACTTAGCGATCATAATTGAATTGGACTATTGATAATAATGTGGTTAATCATTATTACGTTCTGATTGCATAATATTATACAACAACTTGCATTGTGCCAAGGGCTGTCTGTGCATGTCAGTTAGAGCGCATGCTGGGATAAATTCTCAGCCAACATCGAACACAAACTAGAGATTTTCTAGTTTTTGTTCTGTTCTTTCCCAACCCATCTGAAAACATTTGACGAACAATTTTGGAGGTGTTATTTTTGCTCGTAAGCTACTCGGCATGTACATACACGTAAGTCCACTGTCTATCTAACACTAGTATTCTTTAATCCCGTTCCCTAATATTATCCAATTTTAACCTCAGACAAAACAACTGAGAACTGACCCGTGTCTGTTCTATTCCTCAATACTGCAAGAAAAAGAGGAGAAATTTCACAAATTCTGATTGTCTTACAATCTATGACTCAAAAGGTAATTTAGTGTACTAATAATAACCCGAAGGTGCCAAACATACTTGGGTGAAACGCCTAAGAACTAATTAGCTTAATTAGAATCTTCATGGGTGGGTGCAGCAAAAATTAGTAGAGGACAAAAATAATGACTAGAAAACAACTGCTCAAGATTATAAAGAAGGACTGCCTGCCAATATGATGCATCGCATTTACCCAAGCTTGAGAACACAGCTACAAGCACAGACTTCGGTGGGGAGAAGCATTTATTCTAAGGGGGTGGAGTATATAGGGTGCTAGCCAGTACTGTGATTTCTTGTACAAATTGTATTCACGAAAATTGATGTGGTCATTGGAAATACATTGGGGAGGGAGAAACATTTATTTTAAGGGATGGGGTATGGAGGTGCTAGTAGTGTGAGCTGTAAGTAAGCTAAGAGGGCCTGGAAACCTCCCACATGCAGAAGAGATATATACCCCTTACAGCAACCTATGTTTGAATGAAATTTTAAAAAAAGGTAGGCCAGGTAGATTTGATAGCCCTTTCCCTTCCTCGCTATATCATTATAGGACGCATTTTTAAATAACTTGCTTGGAGTTTAAAAGTTTGGACATACATGTATACACATCACATGCAACAAGCAGAATGGTGCGCCATGAGTGGTACACCAGTCTCTGAAGAACCGAAACCCCAATGCTAGCCTATACCGGTACTCTTTGAAGTCTCGGTTCTACAGGACAGAGTGTAGTGACAGTACTGCCACCTACATCTGGTGAACTCCAAGACGTCTCCCTTTGTATACACCTCCTTGCAAGTATTTGATCACCACACAATTCCGGAAAAATTCTGACCATGTGATTTCCATATATGTGACCAAACTGTTCAATTATGACCACCAAAAACTGTCAGCCTTTGCTGGGGCGATAAAGAGAGCATATTTATGTTTGCAGTGCTAATCCTATGGGTGTAACATCACTTCCTGTCCCGGAAGTCGTAGCAAACACGACTAACACGATGAAGCGGGACGATTGTGTCCATGACACTTACACGCCCTATTAACTTATCAAGTCCTTTGATTAAATAGTGAGAGAAGTAAAGAATGGCATTTGTAGACAATATAGCTGGAACACTGCTTTAATAATCTAGCTTTATCTTTAGGTTCTAGCTTTCAGAAAGTAAAAAGATTATCTGAGATCTTAGAATAGCTATTAAATCTATTTTGCATCTCACTAGCTGGAATAATTAGATTGAAGTTAATTGGAGAGACAGGCCTTATATATACGGCCATGTTTTATAAGAGATGCAATAAAGGGGGCCAACAAAAATATTCATGTTCGACGAATTTCGTCAATGTTTAGCCGAATTTGAGTTGGAAATTTTTGTATGTATTTTTACAACCATATTATCATTAGTGTTATTGTGATATCATTTTTTATAGAAGTATATATTATAGGGGCAACACCCTATTATATCAATATTATCATATACACATTAGGTCTTATGTGAGATAATTGTATATATGGTTAAGCTATTTATGCATAAATATATATATTGTATTTTTATTCCGTTATTTATCAAACAGTTACATCAATTTTCAGAAAAGGATGCCAGCCTCTCCCTGAGGAGGTCTTCCTGGGGGATCCTTGTTTTAATATCTACTATGTGGTAGCAAGATATCGGGATGCATACATTCAGTCCGATTCAAAGTAATCATTCAATAATTTAGACCCCACCTCGCTCATTTCCCTACATATATATGAGCCTGTCCCCAGTACAAAACCCCTATGAACATTCACTAATTACACTATACAGTAAATTAACTTTTTATCGATGTATCGATCTTACAATAAGGACTTACATGCCTTCTATAATGACTCGTTATCCTTTTGAAAGGTATTCGTCAAAGTCACTGAAATAAGTGGTTTTGAGATACTGTCTAAATTGGATTCTTGTCTTTGTAACTTGAATGTTATCTGGAAGATTATTCCATAGATTTGATAACACATAAACATATGACTTCCTGAAAATTTCATTTTTTGGCTGTGGCACTACCAGCTTTTTTCCTTTCGTTAATCTTCTTAAACCCAGTTTTCTTTTGTCTAAATTTTCTTCATCTCTTGATCTCAAAAAGGCAAGGTCTAATAAATGGCTGTCTCTCCTTGATGAGAGTGATGGTAGATTAAGTGATCTGTGTATTTCTCTCGTACTAGTTAATTTTGGTAATTTTAGTATAATTTTGAAAGCTGAATTTTGCAGTGTTTGTAACTTCTTTAACTGTGTTTGTGCCGATGAGCCATAAAACAAGTCTCCGTAATCGATGATTGGGAGAACCATAGTTTTATACAAGAGTAGGAGAGTCTTCTTCTCACATGCGTTATATAGCTTGGCATGGATCTTTGATATAACATAATAAAACATGTTTGATAAGATGACAAGCTAAAACAGTTTTTCCAAAATACTTTTTGGGGGGATGTTGCCAATGTAGCATAGGCTCCCAAATAAGAGTAAGTGGGATCGTGACGATATGTCACGCAATTTATTTTGTATTTTTGCTCTGCTGTAGTCAGAATCGATTTAATGCTCATTTGAAGATCATGCCTTCAAATTCATACACCACGATATTACGGACAGTTGAGCTCATGCAGTCTGCCCAGGCCAATATGATGACGTATATTTGGGATATATGGATATAACTGGGATAGGGTCACATGACACAACCGTCACGTGATTCACCAGCCCGCGAACATTCAAATATCATACCTGCAACATGGTTCGTCGGACGTGTATACTTGTCAGAGTGAACAAGTTTTCTTTAATAAAGGGTGGCGAAAGTCACCATCGAAGCTGCCTCCCTTCTTCATTATTATTATTATTAATTCCTGACTAAGTTATAGTGATTACCCTTTATCGAAAGGTTCCTTATAATTATTATTAATTAAAACTATTATCTTTTATAATAGGGCAGTGTAGTTTCTGCCTGAAGGCAAGTCCTCCAACCGTTGCTCAAATGCATACACCTTTTTTAAGACATTACAAATGTACAATTCAGAACAATATGCGTTCATGAATTCATGGATGTATTATGTGCCAAGATTTCTGATTTTAAAATGTTCAAATCTTCAGCGCACCAAATGTATGTGGCTCGGTGTCCTTAGCCATTTACTTTCTACGCAATAAATGATGTCTTCCAAAGCCATGCTACAAACAATACCCATTAGGATGAGTTACAATAATGGCAAGCTTATAATATTCATGAGGCTTAGAGGGACTTAGAGAACGAAAAACATGTTTATATTCTATTCAGGCGAGGGCTGAATGCAAGGGAGATATTTACGGCTTTGTTGAAAGAGCTTCTTTCACATGATATACACGCAGGCAAGTTAAGATTCATAATACGTTTTTCTTCCAATTGGTGTTCATGGGAAGAAGATCTATAATAATTATGACTGACACACAACAGCTTCAGTGAGAGAAACAGAAGATGAAGGTCAATATCTGGCATTTCATTCACTCATAATGACAGTTATATTGGTCTGAGAGCTGGTTTGACAGTAAATACCTTTCGTGTAGCTCAAGCCTGCCACCAGGCGGCGATTATTGTAAAGAGGACTATATGTAATAAAGTAAAACAAAAAACCCCACACGCTTGGAGTAGGCAATTCGTTGCATCAAGTAAGGTAAACTATATAACCTCAAATATCATTGTTAACGACACCTTTTTCTAAAAGAAAGAAAATTTTCGGATGCTTGAAAAGGCTGTTTAACATCGATTTTTCCAACTATATCCAGCTATTGTCTCAGTTTATTTATGTTATCGAGTTTTAGACATTAAATGCTACAATATCGGTATATGCCATTTCTCAGACAACATAACTCGATATATTTTATGTATAGGCCTACTATCCCTATGCAAAAATGACCTTTCCTCACGTCTTGTCTAGATTCCTCAATATTTGAGCCATAGTGTCATTTTTTAGATTTTATATCTATGAAATTATTTAATATCTGTGAGAAATATATTAGGCAGAAATATCTAATAAAAATATTGGACTAGGATTAGAAAAAGACATCTAACCTTGATAACATTTCTTATTATTAATCCTACAGTTTCTACAGCCTTCATAATGTTTAAATAAACCTTTAATATTTCCACAATTTTGACTCTCGAATAAAGGGATGTATTCAATGTACAGTAGTAACAATTTTCTCCGACTCTACTCATTGGGTAACCTCAGACTTTTGCATTCAGGCTATACAGACTCTTGTACTTCTGTGACGAAACTGGATTTATTTGTGAGACCTTTCTTATATTGTTGCTTTTGTTCTTTGATCGATCACCATATTATTTAATATTGATATTTACCTTCGCCACGATAATTAGTTAAATCATTATATACACAAAGAACATGTATGGAAATATATTAAAACCTATATTCGGTATATTTAATGAAAGAAGTATTAACTTAAATAAGTATGTTACAACTGTATGATTGGGAGACTTTTGTAATCAAAATAGTCGAAATAATCACTAAAAAATACCAATCAATAATTATAATGAATAATAGAAATGATAAAAACAAATGTACAAATTAAGTATTAACTCCAAACTATTCACCAAAATCAGGGACCCGAAAACCACGCATGAATCGAAATATTCAGTAATGAAGGCTACGTTCTCCACCTATCTGTTTGTCGCCTATGATGTGAGAAGATGATGACATTTTATTCTTTTTACCAACTATGCTACAACATACACCAGGCCTAATGTGTTTATATATGGTGTGCAAGATTGTACCCCGGGATTGCACATATATTTGTACTATTGTCAACACTAGGCCCTATGTCATTACATTTGTAGGGGAGTTCCTGTGCTTGTCCGCCTAACAGAACACTTTCAACAGACTATCTGGCTGACATCTCTTTGGAATCGGCGCACTCGTTAGTCTAAGCTCTAAGCGTTGTTATAATTAGCTTTATGGTAACTTTATGGCGATATGTACATAGAAGGAGGAGAAAAGCAGCCCAAGGTTCAAAAGGAGGATCGAGGACTAGCGCTTGGAGGCCTAATTATGTCACTTATCTCTGAGGTCTAGTGGTAACAACTGTCAATAAAGGCAGGGCTCCACCAGACCGCATGCTTATCGCGGCTAATATGTGGTTTTATAGTTTATGTCATTTATTAACTATCATAAAGAACGTTGTTGCACAACCTATCAAAAGTCTCCTCTGACTAGCTATAGCTTCATTTGTTATTATATTCGGATTGAGAATGCACTGCAGAATGCAACAACAACCGCAGAGGGAACAAACTACATTAAAAACCTTATTTTGAAAATAATTATACCCTGTTACCATGGAAACGCTTTTATTTTCAATACAAAGTGTGATGTAACTTGTGTCTTTGGATAAAAAGATTCCTATCACCCTAAGATACACTTATGCCAAAAGGGATATTTGTAGCATGACTTGAAGTATAAAGTCACTTAACCCACTCACTAAATGTCAGTGGAGTCAATTAAGCCTATAGAAACAAGCAATTGCTTGTGATTATGCATCCAGGTAGGGCCTTATGATCTCTAGAGGAGACTATGCATCTCCTAGCTGGCCTAGCGACTACTTCCGAGTGCTGATCCAATTGCAAGAATATCGAAATCTATTGGTATTCAACTTCAAACCATGTTGATGAGCTCTACACCTCAAGACGTGCCCACTAGATCGCAGATGAAAAGAGAATGTTCTGACAGTCGCTTGCTAGTAATCATTTATAAGGCCTTGCAAGTGGATCAGCCCTAGAGGATTATATCCTTTAACTCATTGAAGTCCAAGAATGAAGGCAACTTGACACATCATGGTGTTAGACTAAAGGTCTTGGCGTCCATCTACATCCATATCTGATAAACTCTCCTATTCCGTTCTGATGTCTGAAACTAAAATTAATATTAGAAGCTTGAAGTTGAATTGCAGGATGTCTCTCCTTAACATCGTAATCAAAATGTTTTCAAAAGGCAGGTAGTCAACTCCATGCCTCTCTCTAATTAGATAGAGCCTCGGCTTATCATCAAATTTCCTTTGGAGGTCCTAAAGGCAACTCTTAAGTCATCCAAGCTTAATTAAATTTCCAAATATCACTTGTCTTAATGATTGCTTTAAGGCATGAATTCATGCAGCCTATGGAAGCATATTTCAGGCTTTAAAAATGGAATTATGAAGCCCATGAAAAATGAGGTTTGTATTTCATCATTTATTATTTGGCTTACTTTATATTGAACTTATATAGATCTATCGTATATATCACGGTATATAAGTAATCACAGAAACTATGCATTGAATACTCTTATATAGATGAAGGGTAGGATCTATAGTAGTAATGGGCTGATTTTCGAAATTTCTTTTTCAGGCTTAATAATTTCATATCTTATACATTATACATTGTAGCTACTATGTAAAATAACACAGACGTATCTCACTCCCACCGTCGTTTCACATGCCCCTCGACACAAGACATGGACTGTTTGACGCAATGTAACTAAAACACTGCTAACATGGTAAGATAAATTAATTAGTTAAGGCACGGCGAGGCTACAAAATGTATTACTGCCGAAATAAAAGAAATGCAAAAAAGTACATCTGCACTTGCCGACTGCTCCCCCCCCCCCAAAACTGCTCCTCATCAAAATAATCGGCTCAGCTCGTCCCCCCCTTCCCTCAGGGGCCGGGGGGGGGGGGCGGGGCGGGGAAGTGGACATAATCTGAGAATCCAATCCAATCCCTAGTCCCAGGCACCTAGCTATTCTCGTTCTGGGTATCCTTGGTTATCAGAACATCTAGATTAACTCTTCTGAATATCATGAGCATTTTCTTTTTTTTTTATTCATTTAAGGCCAATAGATATTTAACAGTTACATGAAAATATGCGCTATTCACCATGGATGTTTTTGGGCGTTGCCTTACATGCGTTGCATGTGAAATATGGCGCGAATATTATCTGATATATTTGATTTCAAAAGAGGTTTGGTATTACATATATGGATATGCTTTTCTCGGAACCTCAGCATCTGATATGGGCATTATGTAGAAATAGCATGCAATGTCATAGAGAAGCGAAGGCACTTGTTATCTTAAATTGCATATATAATATATGCAATTTAAGATAACAAGTGTAAACAGTGTCGGGCAGAACTACTACACAAGGTAATTTCATCATTTAAACATGGTAGTTGTGATATGAATGTAGTTTGTTACTGTATTTAAATATGATATTGGCCTTAACTGTGATACATAAAAATGAAGAATTAAACTAACATAAATCATTAAGACTGTTATCTACAATTATTTTGGCTTCATCATAACATATCAAAATTGCACCCATTGTACGGATATATATATTATATTCATGAGTTCTACTATTCCAATACCTTTCTGAATGTATGGGGTCAAAATAAGCCATTCTTAAAGTGCTAGCTTGACAGAACCTTCGCCATTAGGAATGATATATTGGTAGTAGGTTATTTTAATGTTTCTCCATTCAATGTAGATGATTTGATAGGGACGTGGTATCTAGTTAGTATTCCCAAAGCAGCACAGATGCAACTCATAATAGGAGGATTTGTATGTTCCCCATCTGGATACAATCCTATGAAATGTTGTACATCAGTCAGGGTGGGCCAGGCGGTAGGAGGGGGGGGGGGGGGGGGAGGTGTGTGTGTCGGCGCTAAGTTATTCGGATATTGAAATAACTTTGCATAATGTTAAAAATATGTGGCGCTGGAGATGGAAAATATATTTCCAAACGTCGATTAAACTGCAGAATAAAGTAATTGCATCACGGCTTGAAAACCTCCCAACAGAAAGGGAGAAGACCGGCTGATGTAATCAATAGATTAATAAAAAAACATGAAGAAATACAAAGAATAAGGCTCAGGTCTCAGAGGAACACCACCATCAAGGTGATCTGAGGAGTTGTTTGTGAAAACTCGAGAAATGATTAAAGTGATGTACATAACTCAAAACCTGAATTAAAAGGAATTAAAGATTTATAAAACACAGGCGTCAACCTGAGAAATACCTGGTGTTAACTAGAAGTTTGACTACTCTTTTTGTCTAAATATCCTTGGCATCTTATCGTACAATCCCTTTGGCCAAATACATGAATTTTACATTATCTGATCTTTAACCACTTGTAACGTTTTTTTCCAGATTTGACGTTTCCTTTAAAATGTCATTGTGTAATGTGTTGGGAATCTCCCATTGCAATCGATATGTTTCCCACAGAATTCAGGGTTCGATTCAGAAGGGTCACTTAATATTGATATGCAAAATCATAGTGTCAAATTGGCTACATCAATTACTACAAGTCATATGATGCAGTCTTTAGAATAAATACATTTTTTCAACTTACCGTATGAATATCATCTGGCTCATCAGTGATTAACCAGCACGCAACGCAGACAAGAAGCAAGAGGCCGCGGTAGGGAATAACAGTTTATTATAAACATACCATTCTTCTGATGATCACCAACGATCGAAACGCTGAGAAATAAATTTTAAAACATCAACTTACAGTGGAACCTCGCATAAAGACCACCGCTCTACCAGACAAACCCTCTATTAAGACCAGTTTCTCTCAGTCCCGAATTGTTTTCTTCTTACTAGATTAGCCCAGACCACCTCGCCATAAGACCACAAATCGTTCAGTCCCAAGTGTGGTCTCAATAGAGAGGTTTCATTGTACTTCCAACTTGGTGTTTGTTCATGGCGAAACCAATTAATTTTACCATAAACTATTTTGAAATGAAGTTATAATTTATGCTTTGTATGACATTGCTGAGAAATAGTATAAATACATGATTGAAATTTAGATGAGATAAATAAGTAGATAATAGGGGTTGGGTGTGTGGGTGAATATAGCTGTAATTAGGCCAGGAATGAGGGAAAGAGAGATTGCTGTTCTTGTTAAAGTTTAGAGGCAGAAATGATATTCTCCCCCCCCCGCCAACCACCCCACCCCCCTCAGGGGAGGAGACTATATTTGGCTGGGGGAAGCACTGACCCTGCATGAAGTGGTAATAATGGCGCCCAATAGGAGAGGGAGGTGCTGGAGGAAGTAAAGCATGGGTTAGTGGACAGGTGGCGTGTGTGTGGTAGCCAGTATGGAGTGTGGCATCTGGTTGGAGTGGTGAGCTATTATGAGAATCAGTCACCCTCAATTATGATGTGTTATAGGAAAATGAGTCAGAAGTCACAAAAAATGGATTTTGATATATTATCATGTTTGGAAAGATGAGATAAAGCTGATTCCAATGATGGTAAACATTAAGGACATCTACGAAATGTTTCTATATATTTTATATTTCATATTTTTATGTCTGAAAAAATGTTTGCAATATTTTCTGGGTGGTCAATTACCAGTAAAGTAGCTAAGTATACTCCTTAGGATGACCTTCAAAACGCAGGGATACATTTAATACACTATCTTAAGATTTTATCACAAATTACTATGACTTAAAACTTGTAACACATCACAATTGTTCCATTTTATGATTAGACTTATATAGAGACAGCAGTGGGCAGAAGACCATGCTGAATCATAACTGATTTACATACCATGAGCCCATATATCCCAATACGTCAATGGCTTTATTATTTGTCATTTGTTACAGCATACATGCCTTATAATAGTACTTATAACGGCACTTGTCTGACGATACGCTGTATACAAGTTCTAAAAATAAAAAACACAAAAACATCCTTCTCATGCCTCAGGCTTCTGAATGTCAGCTGCTTTCTCACTTGCTGCTATTGATACTACTCGGATGGCTTGTGGAGTTAGTTCTTAGACTTGTGCAATAGGGGATTTGCAAAGCCGCCATTTTGAATCTTAATTCGCATGGAATTATGGGACTAATGGTACAGTACAAAATCGATAGAAAACATACCATATTCAGCATGGACTATTTATCAATGTTGTAATGTAAATAACCATGCGTTATACATGTTTTCATGACCCAAGTCCCCACCTTTCCCATCATGCATTGGGCTTTCATAGATCATTTATACACGCTCTGATATTGGTGAAAACATTCTTGCAATTTTCGATAAAAATGTTGCCGAATATTTGTATATTAGATTTCAATAGAATCCATCCCAGCATGCACTACGGTAGACATGCGCAGTGAGACATGCAACTCCCCTATTATAAGTCTGGTATTGTCATGTTTAAAAAACTTTTAAAAAATTCTATCTTTTTAGATTTACTATTGCTTCCACTAGAGGAATAGAACCTTAGCCCAGACAGACCCCAGTCTAATGCACACTTTGAGTAGGGCTTATAGGACTTGGTGCTAGTCTATCCATTCACAAGCTGTATAAACCTATAGATATGAAGTCTGAATCTCCCTATCGAATTTTACCAAGAATTCAATTATCGGATTCCTATAAAGGTAAGCGATTAGGAAATGGGAGAAGCCTCTAGCAATAAAATATGAATCATCTTATCTCATCTCCAATTTAAAACAGATTTCTTCTATGATTGCTTGTTTATAATATATATTTGCCAAGGCATCACAATAATGTACAACCTAAATAAGAAAAGAACCCACAGATATCAGCCAGAATCATGAACTAAAGTTTTGCATTATGAACTGAGGCTTTGAAGTCATTTATTTATACAAGAATTTATTTTCACTTTTCCTTTACTCCAAATATACGCAGATATTCTCAATTTCGCAACTTCAAGCCATGCTGGACAACTTGAGAATTACACTTTTTTCTTACAGAATTGATCTTACAGAATTAATATTATAGATAACTGTAAGTGGGGTGATGTCTTTGCCATATGGCAAATATTACCATTTAGCTAGATTCATCATTTCACAAATTATGTCTTTTTTATCTTTTTTGTTTCCATATTTCATGACCTAGCACTAAGATGGCATTCAATATGAATTATTTATTTTATGCACCACGGATGCCCTCATATTGCCGGCTGCTGCTGTGCTACTGGCTGTATTGTATAATTTTTGTTTGTTGAACTTTTGTTAATCTGGAGCGATTATTTCAGCCGGTCTTCTCCCTATTCATTGAGTGAACGGTCTCATTATTCTGGTTTAAAACAACTTATTTGATGTGTATGCAAGTCGGTGTCACATATATATATATATATATTTTGGGTGATCTGGTTACAGATGGGTATTAGTGCCCAATTCCTGATTTTTGCGTGATTCAATATGTATGACTATGTGAATTATTGTATGTATCGTCAAAAATCG
Organism: Sthenelais limicola; assembly: GCA_942159475.1. Classification (NCBI taxonomy): domain Eukaryota; kingdom Metazoa; phylum Annelida; class Polychaeta; order Phyllodocida; family Sigalionidae; genus Sthenelais; species Sthenelais limicola. The sequence continues at coordinate 16,148,129 of OW804095.1, forward strand.
GAATAAAAATCTTTATATATATTATATATACATAATTATAGTATAATGTAACCATATATTATGATAGGATGTAACGAGGTTGGTTCCAGTCTCGTTTTTTTACTAGGGATATGACTCGAAGCCTGCGGCTTCTCATGACATCCCTGGTCAAAAAAACTTATGGGCATCATGTACAGTAAGTCAGAAACTAACCGAGTTACATCCTATTTTTATACCATGATCTCATATTTTAAGATAAATTGAAGAAACAAACTTATTTACCTCACTTCTCTCCGATGACCCGCCATATTGATTTTTGATACCAAAGCGCTAGACATTCGTACAACTGATTGGCTAACCTCAACCAATAAGAATGCTTCTTAAATTTAGGCCAAAAAAAGGTTCATATTTTCATGTGTGGATCCAATCAACAAAATACGATGGCATGTATTCACTCATTTGCATCGTGTACAACCCCTGATCGTGGTATAAAGAAATAAAGCACAAATTATTGCGCCATTAAATAAGATATGGTATGTTTTAGAAGTGGGGCACTGTTTCCTCTGATGCCAAGTGAGTATTCTAAGATAATTTGTTTGCTAGCTGCCTACTGCTGTATTATTGGTAAACATTCTTTTGTTCACATCTGAGTGTTTGTGTTTGGATTGTGTTTGGATTGTGTTTGGATTGTGTTTGGATAATTGATTAGATGGACACGCCAAAGGACCACAACCTCATGATCTAAAGGCTTTAGTCCTCTTTTGTTGGGCTGTTGCTGTCATTAACAACAAATTATAAATGATTTCATAGCAAAATGAACCAGTGGAAAATAAAACAGCAAGACCATGACTTTCGGAAAGTCATGATCTTGCTGTTTTGAGCAGTAAATATTGTTAATATATTTGTTGATGTAATGATCAACAAATGACACAGACCCTTTCTTAGAGCTACAAATCGACATGGGATCGTGAGGGAAAAGGGACAAATGCCCATCCTTAGCATGACAAATCAACATTATAAGGGGTAAAATCGACAAAAGGACATAGCCATTTCTTATGATCGACAAATGACATAGAGAGAGAATGGGACGAGCCGGCAATAATCGAAAATTTATAGGACGAGATTTGTCCACATAAGCACGATGCCGTAGGCAGAGTGCTTATGTGGACGAATCAAGTCCTATAAATTTTTGATTATTGCTGGCGAGTACCATTCTATATTTATTATATGTGCGTAAAATTTGATCATCATCAGATATCACTGAAAAAGTATTAAAGAACTCTCAGAGAGCCCCAGCTGCCCCGCTGAGAGCACCGCTGAGAGCACCGTCAGTAGGCTACAACGGTGAGCTGTCAGGACTGTGTGATCATGCAGTGTTTACTTACTGACTTGGTTGAACTAAAACGTTCATATCGTAGCCATTTCTTGAGCTACAATAATAAACCTTACACGTATCATTTGATAGAGAATTTAATTCTCTATTTAATGGTGTGGTGTTTATTATGTATTTTTATAATCACAGGTGGATTGCCGATCGCGGGGATCTCCGCGGGGATCTCCGCAGAGACAGCGGAAGCGCTGAGTCAGAGCTATTTTTAGACAACTACATTTTTATAGGACGCGTCCTATATGATTATTTTTATAGCACCCCACTTATAGCACCTCTCATATAGCATGCGCGTTTAATAAAGACCCTTTCTTAGAGTGACAAATCAACATGGGATTCTGGGGACAAGGGACAAATGCTCATCCTTAGCCAGATAAATCGACACAGGACCCCCCATCAGGAGCACTTACAACTATGTATGTATGTATGTATATTGTTTATTTCCAGTTCAATTACAGTTACATCAATATAGTCAATACAATATCTGGAAATGGGTACAACATTCTATGCTAATCATAGCTCTACCAGGAGGTCCCTTTTACATCTAATTACATTATTATATACATCCCGGGGCCCTGGTTGATGATCGTGACTTTAGAAATTGAGTATCTTGTACTTCTTATACCGATAAATAAGGTAAGTAAAGCATAATATATTGGTTGGTCCTCTTGTCTGAAAATTTAAAACTCAAACTTTAAGTGCTAGGTCTTAAAATGGCCTTAGGTTCTCAACTTGGGAGAGCAAGGTATATATAGATAGATATTCTTTTAGAAATTTGCTCTTCGATTTCCACTAGTAATAATTATTGTTACCTTATACTGAAACATTTCTATAAAGTTTAACATCACACAAAATTAATATGAACGATCATATTGGATGGCAGATTATTGCATTTGTGATAGCTATAGCCAATATTTATAAGCAGGAAGTATACAAGTTATTTCCCTATAAGTCCTGTGGCAGTGGGACATTAACAATTTAAAAAAATGTATTATTCAAACAAAAAACACTCTAGGACACACAAGAAGAATGAATGATAGCTGAACATATATGATATCCTAATTTGAATTTCATTGTAGGAGTCAAGAGTTTTCCAAAAGATATTTCCTAGTTGAGTAAAAATGTTGAACCCCAGGAGTTTCTCCCGCTGTTGGCAGCTTGTGAAACAGAAAATTCCTCAACGTGGTTTGATTCATTTCTCTCAATCACTTTGTGCTGAGAAGAGCATTTCTAATATTAAGGAGGTGAGTCATTCCAGCTTGCACACACAACAGAATGTACGTTAATATACCTTTTAGATGCTTCACTTAATGATTATGTCATATGTAAATTTGAAATTGATTAGATTTGATTCATTCAAGGAATGGAGAACATATTCACATATCACAACTTAACCTTTTTTCATGTTTGTGAACCGCTGATTTGCCTATGGGATATTGTTTGTCAATCTACACATGTGTTGATAATGAACAAAAAATTGCACTTCTGATAGGTCCTGAGCAAGCTCACCTTTTCGCATTTTTAATTGTTTAAAAGCAAGAACAATAATACAGAAGTCTATATGCAATTTAATCCAGATTTAAAAGAAATCGATAGGAATTATATCAAGGGGGGACAGCTGTACTCACAGTACAATATTGATTGAATTTTAATGAATACACTTACACTTGGAATGACACAATAGGAATGAAGTGACATATTTTAAAATATGGTAGTTTTGACCCAAAACAGAACTTGGTCCGTTAACCTCTCAGTTCTCTGTTCACCTCTTCCTTTATTCCATCAATTCTAATCGTGTTATAATATGTAAATCCATTTTTACAAATATTTATTCTTATCCATGAGTTGATTTTACACTCTCGGCTAATATGGGTCAAGAAATGAACATTTTATTCTTTTTGTTCCATTCTTTTCCAACCCACCTAAAAGTCATTTGACGAAAGCTGTGGAGGGTTTTGTTCAGTTGTTTTTGCTACCTGCCTTCTAAAACGTCCTCATTTGTATTTGGAGGACCGCCCACATCCTATCCAACAAAGACTGCAATTATTATTCCTTGCAGATTATTGATAAATCCAGTCCTATAGATCAACATATGAGTAAAATTGGTAACATTATTTTGTCATAATAGCTGAGAGTGCAGCTTTAAGGGCCATGTCAATCTCTCTGAAGTACCGTAGTTCACACAATTTCTGAACCACTTTGCCATAGTCTATAAGCAGCCATCACTGGTATGATTTAAGAAAGAGACACCAAAAAGGTTAGTTTCATTTGACAAATTCCCAAATTAACGTTGATATCATCTTTCAAACTGTTGATGACATTTTTGCCTTCATGTAAAAAAGCTATTCTGACTTAATGCATTAAAGAATAAGGATTACCAAATCCGCCGCCAGAGAAAAGAGGAACTAAACCAGCTAAAAGAGATGAATAATGAAGAAGGAAGGAGTTGTAGTTTGGCCCACCTGGAGGATATGTTTGACATAGATTCCAGCAATTTCTTCTGTGCAGCGCACAAAAGCACCGGAAAGGTTCTTGGTAGGTTCCTTCTTTGTCCTGCACTGGATCATTAGTCATGAGGCTAACACCAATCATCAATGCAGACAGGGGGGTAAAAGCTTGGAAAAATTAGTATATATTCCTCAAATACAAATTGTTCTGTGCAGCACCACAGCATATTATAACAGAATGCTGGAAAGGTTATTAGCAGGTTGTTGTTTATATGAATATGACCGAATCATTGCTGTAGATCCTGGTTTTGTATTAATTGAAAAATTAAATTTCCTTAGTCAAATACAAATTGTTCTGTGCATCATCACATAATATTGTAACAAAACACTTGAAACATTCCTTGTAGGTGATTGTTTACCAGAACATGGCTGACTTTTTTTGTGGATCCTGGTTTTATATTAATTGACAAAAATTCGTCATGCTTGTCAACAAAATGTATAGAATACAAGAAAATCCATTTGTTCCCAATACAGGAACAGTGGGTCTTTTACCTCTTGGAGGAATGCCTCAGAACAATGTATAGGTTGGGCGTGTTACCTTATTACCAGAAAAAATCACCGTGGTAAAGGGATGGCTAATCTACTTGCTGAAAAATGTCCTAATGCTGCTGGTAAGTATAAACCGGGTTTGAAAATGGTCACATGGAATTGAAGATGTTCACAAACCTCACACAAGGTTTATTGGTATACCACTCACATGTGTTTACAAATCTTTGTAGACAAAATTCTGATTTTGTTGGTTTCATTGTCAGTGGTTTTATGTCAGTGAAAACATAAAACAATCAGGTACTATTCATAGAATTAGAAAATGTCCTATGTATTGTCCTTCCTATCAGGTTGAAGCAGGAGAAATAAAATAAAGTTTTCACATTACCACGCTGTGTCACATGCTATCTATCCTGTTTTTCTTTTTTTCTAAAGATTATTTGTCCATTATATAGCGGAACTCCACTATAGGTAAAAAACGGCGCCAACAGGCAAAAACGGCTGCGATGAATTTTTTGCGACGAAATATCTAATCAAGTTAGATATTTTGCAATTGTTGGCAACATTGCCAACAACCTATTTTACCCCCTCATCCACTAGAATTTTTAGTCATGTCGAATTTTCTGAATTTTTAGAAATGTCGGCGACGAATTTTGCCTGTTGGCGCCGTTTTTTACCTATAGTGGAGTTCCGCTATTACGATTCATAATACCAATGCCATATGATTCTACACCAATATCAAACACATAAATAATCATATATGATATATTCATGTAAAAATAAAATAACATACATGTATAACTACCTAAGTTTGGGCTGATGGTGGCATTTATACGACATCATTATAATTTTGTGAATACTCTGCATCTGAAAGCAACTGGTAAATGAGGTATAAATTGGTAGTTGCAATGCAGTTAGATCTAAATATGTTTAATATTATTGTATAGATAGAACCTGATGAGAATGTGGTACAAGAGACACTTACACTGTCCAAGATGTTTGTTTTTTCGTGGCCCACAAGCTGATAGGCGGGTGGGTTACGAAAAAAACCAAACTTTGAGGACAGTGTAATAGTGTCTGGAGTACCACATTCGAATTTAGGTTCTATATTTACTCCCACGTTGCTATGCTTACCTTATATGGCTATGTTTACTGGGGTCAGGAAGTCATACCACACGCGTGAAACTGATGCAAATTACCACACTACTTCCGCCCATACAAATAGCATGTGCTATATACATCATTAGTCCATTCTGGGTCAGATTTTGGGTCTATTTCGAATGCAATATGAGGCCATATACCATGGTGTCATCATACTTTTGGGCTGGTGATTGGTTATCGAATCTGGGTCAGATTTTGGTTATATTTTGAATGCAATATGAGGCCATATACCATGGTGTCATCAGGTCTGATTTGGTCATCAGGTATGATTTGGTTGATATTTTCAGTGCAATATGAGCCCATATACCATGGTGTCAAGCCATTTAATTCTTCAAGCACATTTAATTCAATGAGACAACATTGGCTTCCCGAATGCAACCACTCAAACCTGTCACACTTGTCTCAGTGAGAACTTCCTGCCACCTACAAGTGGTTGTGTTTGGAACTGCATGTGAGTTCCACAGATGCCCAGGTGCCCAGTTCTTAATTTAAATTATGGTGTGTACAACAGAAAGGTTAGTAAAATACTGGCTTGTTGTATGTAATGGTTTTGTAATGTTCTGTATTTGTATGGGATCTGACCCATTACGGACTAAAATGATTATACCACGCTGGTTATGGCATTCGTATATGGGATATGGGATTATATGGGGGGGGGGGAGGGGACCTCATGGTGAGGAGTATAGTACTTAGCGATTATTCTCTAGGAGTACTAATTTATAGTAATAGTCACATTATGCTGTTTATTGAACGATATGCTTGCAAGCACGTATACACACAACCATTACAATGGATATTAATTGGATAGAGCAAAACATTCACAATTTTGGGACTCCATACAGTTGATGACGTGGGCTAAGCAGCAAGGTATTGGAGAGCATCCTTTAGTACAGAAAAAACTCAAGGACATATATAATGTGAGTAGTGCAACATATAGTAATTATTAATAAGAACATTTTAAAATGATATTTTTGGGATATTTTACCATTTTAGTACCCCGATTTATAGTATACTTATGCGTGTCATGGTATAGATAAATCCTGCGCTATGGAGTGAGGTGTTGCAACTGTGGATTTGAGGTGAGAGATCCCATTGAAATAGCAAATTGAGCAATGGAATATGTATAGGGTATCTAAAGCATTGGATCGTGTCTAACGTGTGGTCAATATTAGTAACATCAAGATAACAATTTTCTGAGATTAATGCAGGCAGTTGTCTGTATAACATCTCGCTAACAATAACTTCGTATTTAAATAACACTGTTATAACCATCAATTTGATAGGTTTGCAGTTTTTCCAAGTAACAAATTCACGTTAAGGTAATGGTTATTTATAAATGTTAAAAATATAGAGCAACTATACATCAATGGTTAACGTTAATATTCACATGAATGTGTGGACATAATTTTGCACAATCTTAACGTCAATATTGACGTGATTCTCAATATTAACCCTAACATATGGTTAGCTTTAATATTGGAGTTATTTTTATTGCCAATCCCTGATGAAGGCTAATGCAAGCCGAAAATCGTAGGATTAGACAAGCTCACAACATCTAGTCGTTTTTAAAAGTATTTTCTCAAAGAAAAACGACTATAGGAAAGGACTTGCTGTGTTCTCTACTCTATTACATATTAATGCCAATTAATTGACAGACAATTTCGATCTTATTAGCATTAACTTAACCTGCCTATTTTCACTCCAGATAGTGTGCAGATGCTAGCAAATGCATGTCCGCAATATTCAGGAAATCATGTTGATATTAAGTCTATCAACGATAAAACACTTAGATCACAAACATTATTAATTTGAATTACTGGGCTGGACAGGCGTTTCCATACAGTACATGATTTTATTTTTGCGGTATGCCTATTAGCCTTTATAGGCCCACACTGAAAGACCCAACCTCGGTGAGTGACCGATTTTTCTCAGGAATTCGCTGGCATCCAATTGCCAGGCACTGACCGAGAAAAAAACGGTCAGATTTTCAGTGACCGAAAAAAAAACGGTCAGATTTTGGTGACCGAAAAAAAAAAACGGTCATCACTTTTGGTGACCGAGAAAAAAAACGGTCATCACTTTTGGTGACCGAGAAAAAAAACGGTCAGTGACCGATAAATCCCAGTCATCTCAATGCTGACTGTTTTTTGCAGGGTGTTTTTTTTACCAATATTTGACCGTTTTTTTTCAGTTGCCCTTTAACTTGACCGTTTTTTGTTAGGATGACTGTTTTTCATTCATTCAAATTATAGGGGTTATGAAAAATAGGAATTCTCAGGTTAAATTATAGTACTATTATCCCCTGTGACACACCAGGAAGCTGCCATTCGGGGGGGGGGGGGCGGGCTAGTAGTATACCCCTAATGAAAACCTAAAACAATTTCAATATGACTAACTAGAAAGGAAATGGTAACAAACACTGGAAATCATATAAAGCAACACTTTATTTACATTCATCACATACACATTTATTACTTTATTTACAATTGTGTGTGCTTGGCACAGCCAGGCATCTGGGAGGACTAGCCTCTCATTGCAGATTATTATCGGGCTTAAAATTGTAGTTGACTGAAGCCTCAAAATGAATCAAAATCAATATGAAACTATCATAATTTATGAACTGAGACATCAAGACAGTATGTATTTTCATATTTTAACCAATGCACCTGACGATAGACTTTCCTGACCCGACAATAGACTTTCCTGACCTGACGATAGACTTTTCTTTTCTGACCTGACGATATACATTTCTGACCTGACGATATACTTTTCTGACCTGACGATAGACTTTTCTGACCTGACGATAGACTTTTCTGACCTGACAATAGACTTTTCTGACCTGATGATAGACTTTCCTGACCTGACGATAGACTTTCCTGACCTGAGGATAGACTTTTCTGACCTGACGATTCTGACCTGATGATAAACTTTTCTGACCTGACGATAGACTTTCCTAGACATCACAACAGGGGTTTGAAATCGGGGCCGTAGACTAGAGATTTCCACTTGCCCACTCGATACACTTTTCTGACCTGACGATTGTGACCTGACGATAGACTTTCCTGACCTGACGATAGACTTTCCTGACCTGATGATAGACTTTCCTGACCTGACGATATACATTTCTGACCTGACGATATACTTTTCTGACCTGACGATATACTTTTCTGACTTGACGATAGACTTTTCTGACCTGACGATGCTCACCGCACAGTGACTAGTGAACAAAGTCTCAATTACATGCTTCTACATATAGCTAGTTTCAGTGGTCCAGTGGTAAGGTGTCAGACCCCCAGTCAGGACTTTGTGCATTCGAATGCCAGTGCAGGTAGCCTTTTCACATATGTTTCATATTGGGGTTATTTTTTCTTTTAAATTTCGCTAATATCTCCACATCTCGGAGTCGGTTTTCTTTTAAACTCAAAGATTTAGCTTTTGCTGCCATTCTTTTGGTGAAAGAATTAGACAGTCTAAGGTCGAATTAAGCGAGAAAAGTCCGTTGGATGGGGTTTGGAGATATATAGCTACAATTATACTCGATAAAGTATATTATCGATAATATGTCGATTAGTACCTGTGTTCAATAAAGTATATTATTGGATAAATGTTGATATTTCATAAAAGTACTACCTGTTGATATCTCATTATTTTAAATGTTGTACATTCATATTGTTGTCATTCTTATTAACTCTTATGTACTAGATACAAATTCCAGCCTTAAGCGATATAAATCTATCCAAATTAAAGGTAACTGTCGGTAGAAATGGAACAAAACTCGTTTCATATAGACATGTCGACCTATTTGTCGTCTTCTCCTTATGTATTCAGCTAATTCCTTAGACAAATAAAAGATTATCTTATCTTATCTTATCTTACAGGTTCTCTGTTATAGAGGTGTGGGTGGCGGTCATAAGCTTGTGTTTATTTTCGGCGAAAATGGTTTTCACACGCACGGGCCACGATTCGTCTAGATTAATGTTGGTTTAATGCTAACTGTGGGCAAAATATTGACGTTATTGGGTGTGTGTTTGGGGTTTGGGATTTTAACATTGATGTTAGGTTCATAGATTTTAGTCAATTTGATTCATCATGTTTTGTCAGTGTACTTATCATTCATACCAGCTTCTGTAAAGAATAAAATACGGATATATTTGATTCAATCCATCCACAGTTGTTAGATTTCTATAAAAGATGCTGCATTCACACATGGAATGTATTATATATAGTGTGAGACAATTAACATATTCCAGGAGAGGCATCTCTGTGTAAAATCTAGACATAGATAGGTAATTGCATTAAATAAGGCCCTTTAAATTGACACTTTTAAAATTTCAATTCAATTAAAAAAATCTTTATTGCTGATGTTATTACAATGGTGTATCACCTCTGACATTTATAAGACAATGATGCCAGTTCTTCCTGGGATGGCCGTCTTATAGAACTTGGGAGTTGAGTTGGAACTACTGATGGACTAGTTAAGAAAGACTATCTATGGTAAAAAAATATGAATGATGGAATGGTTATTCATAGTGAGCGAGAGTGTGGTACATATGGTAACAAGCAATACAAATAGTACAGGCGATATTAATGACAAAAAGGATGATGGTGAGGTAATACAGGTACTTTGGGCAAGAATAACGTGACTACTACATGTGAATAAGTTAGGCAACAATCTGAAATTTAAATTTCTGCCCTTTGTAAGAAAGCTAACTTATTTAGCTACCTTAATTAGTTCTGAGACTTAATTAGCTACCTTAATTGGCTCAGAGATAATGGCTCTATTTTCCATTAATTAGACATGATTTATTTTGAAATGCTACATGATTATAATAATGCTTAATGGCCATTTTACTATGTGATGAGGCTTACACCTATATCATTAATCAGGTACCAAATCATGAGGCTTCCATCTATAGGATTGAAAGTCCCAGCTAGACTCGGTGTAATATCCTTGCCTTCTGGCCTTGCTTGGTCTGAATTGTTAACACCACTTGTTAACACCCTTGGAACAGGGACCCTTATGTTCAGTAATTTCAGTATTTTCAGTCTAATTCAATTGGTCTCAAGTTTGTCAACACTCTTATGAACAGAGCAATTTCAGTGTAATTTCAGTGTAATTTCAGTATTCATAACCTTGGGTTGGGATATTGGGAACAGTTACTTTCTGGTCTTTCTGGTAAAGGATCCAGTATTCACCTGGTTAAAATTGCCCCTTTTATGTTAAAATTGCCCCTTTTATGACCAGTAATTTCTTTTCTCCCACCCTTGGAGTTCTTTTGCCTTTCGGTGTTTCAGTATTAAATTCACCTTTGGATGTTCTCCTATCCCTTAGTTATCATTCTTTAAACTCACATATTAAATAGAAATATTATTTTCATAACTATGGAAACACGACAAATCAGGTTTATTGAAACCTATGTACCAAATTATAGAGAGATGGCAAATATACAAGCCCTTCAGCTAGAAGGTCTAAATTTAAAGGCAACTATCTAGCAAACTATTATAATTTTGATTATATACTATTCTATGTTATTTATGAAATGGCAGGAACTATCTACCCCCTAGGTTTAAATTTTCTACAGGCATTATTCATGAAGACAATTATTTATTAACAACTTAAATAATTGTCTGATAAGTGATATTTTAACTGATATGGAAGGCCACTATTTTTCTATGAAATATGATATGTCTGGGTAAAATATATCTAGGGTTATTGAGCAACAATGCACTTGAATTAAATATTACACACATCCCCACACTGAAATTATGGTCTTGCACAGGAAGGTAGACTACAACCCACCTGTTCCCCCACCCCCAAAATCAAACCCCCATCAGTGTTGTCATGACTGGGCTGGTTAAAACTGGATCTTAGGCATCCACCTTTCCCCTCCCCCTCCAACCCCCACTGCTCCCCTGTGTTCTGCGCATGCCCAGTGTCAAACCCAGGCATGCACACAAGGGTAATTGCCCCCAGTAAAAACCCTGTGCAGTCCAGATTTCAGAGAGAATCCAGAATTCAGGAGATTTGAGAGGACTCAAATCAGATTCTCAAGAGAGTTGGGATTTTACTCTGTGGAGGTGGGCTAACTGGACAAGTTACAGTTAGTTCAACTGTCTTTGTATTTCTGACTTTGTATTTCTTCACCTGTATCTGAATCTACTGTAAAGAAGACTAAGGGTTTTTAGCCCATAGGTTCAGTAAGATGAAGAAGTGAGACAAGAAGTCCGAGGTTGTAGTTCGTCTTGATTCGGCCTAGGCGGTGGTGACTCAGCGAGTAAGTACCTAGGTCCGAGTAGTCACTTTATTTTATACTCCACAATCATGAATAATTCATACAATCAAACCCAGGAAATATTCCACTGGCTCTTCCCCTTCCCTCTAATTGGTTGAGGGAGAGAGAATCTTCCTTGCCCACACGCCGACCTCTGCTCCCCAGGCAGAGACCATAAATGGAGTGCATGCAAGTTGGATCCCTCTCCTCGGCCTTCCCCCTCCCACCCCTTACTCATAGATCCCATGGCTCGTGCCAGCCCCCCCCCCCCTCCCTCTTAGCCCTTCCCCCCTCTTGATAAACCCAGAGCCGTGTATAAGTAATTGGGTCGGGCTGGGGGAGGTGGGGTGAGCCCTGAGTGGCTCATCTCCCCCTCCCTCCTGGCCAGGCCACGTGTGGCGTGCATGCCCTGACCATGATCAGGGCTAAATAGGTCGGGTCTGGGATCCAAAGATTCCAATTCTTTACATTCGTCCCAAAATTTATTTTTGTTGAAAGCTTTCTTTCGAACAAAATATTTAGCCACTGATCAACCCAGTCCAACCAGACAAGAGAAATAGAAATAAGGTTACATAATTTACACACACAAAATCATAGAAAAGGGTAAAGTAAAAGTATTATAAATTATTATATCTGTAGACCTAACGGGTCAAGATAGAAAGTTTCCAAAGGGAGTGGCTCTATTAAAAGGAGTGTTCATTTATATCAGAGGCCATCACCCTGCACTAAAAAGTTTTTTAGTCGAATATTATGTAAGAGAAGTCTCTGTGTTTTTAAGTGTGCTTCTGAACACTGTTAAATGTCTTCCTTTGTACTGAGCTAGTACTCACAAAGTTCTCCAATACGGTCGTCACCGCCGTCTCCTCTGCCCGGCCGGTCAGCCGAGGCCCCCGCTGGACCTCGTCGCTGACCGACAGGACGCCCGTCTCTTTCTCTCTCCTCCTTTGGCCATGGAGAGTGAGAGCGGTTGGGTAGTCAACACTACAATATTTCCATTTTTAACCTCAAACGCTACAGAACACATGTCGACTTTACTGTAGCTTCACGTATAAACTCTTATTATTTGGAAAAATACCTCTTCAAAGCAGAATGGTCGGAGACAAGGTGAGGGCTTCGATTCCATGGTGCTTCCTCTCAGGCTCCTCTGTCTCGACCGATTCTGTTTGTGTAAAAACAACTTCTCACAATGAGAGTTGAAATAAAAATACCTTTTTGGGCTGGATCCTTGTCCACGGATTCCACCATTTCCCCCCGAGAGAGAAAATGGATTTCACCCAGGTATACTACTCTGTGTTCTGTGATCTCCCTCGCACCCGAGAAGAGGACAGAACAAAAATTAATAGTAAATATTAAACAAGAGTAAGTTACAGACAAGTTCAAAAAGTGTTTGTTACCCCAGAGAAACCAAATAAACATTGGTAGACTAATTATTTCATCCTGGTCAGTCCGAAATTGGCAGCGTAATATGGTGAGGCGGGGGAGGGGGCAGGGATATGCTCGAGGGAACGAGAGCCAGTCCTAGCGCCTGGAGTGGCCTCTCCCTCCTCTCGATCTAGGTCTTGGAGGGCTAGGGCTACAGGGTGGTGGGTTGGGGGTCCTATTGGGATATTCTCTCGGGGCTTAAGGTTTCTCAGACAACACAAAAGGCTGACTTTGCCTCTTGGGGCGAGCCCTTTTCGGCGGAGGTAGATTATTCCCAGGGTCATGACTCCTAGGAGAGTGGGGATGAGAGTGGCTATACCCCAGATAGAACTTTCAGACCAAGGGGTGGAGGAGATCAGGGGGGAAACGGGTTTAGGAAAATCTGTCAGGGCTAGTAAGGGTATTTCAGCTCTTGGCAGGAAAGTCAATTGCTGATCTAAATGGGGGTAAAGGGATAATTTGCCATAAGTCAGATTAAACCCAGGGAGGGGCATAATCTTGGGGATGGGGAGCATTATATGGGACTCATGGCGTTGGATGCTACTCACACGCCAATCCTTTCCAACCAGGAGACAACCGCCTTCTAAAATCACCCTGGCATGCCGATGATACGTTTGTATCACTGGTTTTTGCCCAGGGCACCTCAAGATTGTTTCCAGAGGTTCATAAATAGCCAGAATTACAGAAGAAATGGACTCTCCCTCTCTAAACACTTGGTTCGTTAAGTTATTTCTTTTTACAATCTGCGCCTTACAAAGGTCTGGCTTTTTACCTAAAATAATATTTGTTTCGCAGGTCGGGGTTAGATGCTCTATTGCAGCTGAGCAAATCTGGGGTTCAAACCCGATACAATGCTGAGGAAGAAATGACGCGCTGGATATGCTATCTAGGGCCACCTCCTCTTCTCCTTCCAACTTTCTCAGGTGGTCAGCACCATATGGGACCGGAAAATACTTTAATCTATAGTGTAAAAATTGAGTGCCTGAAACTGCCGGAATTACTGTCTGGTATATTAGCTCCTGTTCGCCGTCTAATAATAGTCGAACGTTCAGGTGTCTATAATACCAGCGGTTATCTTGTGGGGTGTAATGTTTCCCTTCTTGTAATTTAGACAATATTTCTGATAAGTAGGCCAGTGGTAAAATCTGGTCTGTTAAGAATCCCCTTTCCAGCTGAATGCGCTGGCGATAAAATAATTCGTTTTGACGGTGGTAATTTTCCACCGCCCTACTCACTCGCTGCAATAGAATATCCACTTCCCTTTTCATATGAATCCTGTGAATATCTTTACTGAAACCATTTAACTGTGTTAGAATGTCTGCCACTTGGCGGGAGATGTTACTTGCTGCAGCTTGGAGCTGCGCGATGTCCAAGCGGTTCTCTGTCATGTAGAGCCTTGTCTGATTCAACACCGACACCATCTCTTCCTGGCAATGGGCCAATGCGCTCTCGCTAGCCTGAGCTTCTTGTACTGCAGACCTTAATTCGTTCACCTGTCCTACAGTAGCGGTGCCAAACAAGGCACGGCTTAGCGAGCCCACAAAATTGAATAGGCCTCTCTTCCTTCGGGTGTCTTGTTGGACTGGTGTTGGAATCTCTGCCTGGAGGAAACCCATGTGCTCCTCCCAGGCACTGACATCTCCGTCTCCCACAACCTCCGCCTGTCTGAGTTCTCCAATTCGCCTTCTTAGGACGGAGACCCAAGCACTGACAGGAGGGGGCGTGGGGGGGTGTAGAACGATCACTGTTGTCCAAGTCGCGGTCAGGGCTCTGACCTCCCCTTCCTCATACACCAACACCCCTTCCTCCTCAAACAAATCGCCATTAGCCATCATAGCCAGGGTGATTATGAGGAGGGACTGGAAGGTGTAGGATGAGAGAAGTCCGTCACTGGTGGTGCCCCTGGGTCGAACTCCCATGGTTGGGGCTGTGGTGGGGGTGACGGTGGGGGTGGGGGTGTAGGTGGTGGCGATGGTGGGGGTATACAGGGCAGCTTCCTCGGCCTCTGCACGGGTGAAGTGGGCGTGGCTGGGTTTGGTGAGGAGTCAGGCCTTTCCCTCTTAGTAGAGCCTAGAGGGTGGAACACTTTGATCCTCTTTTCAGTGCATTCAGAGGTGGTGGTCAAGGCCTTGGGTTTAGGGCACTTGGTTGGGGTCTCTATCCTCCCTCTTTTTGCCCTTGACCTTGTAACAGGACCTGGTGGTGGTGTGCGCGGGGGAGCAGTCTCCACAGCAACGGCTGGTGGCAGGGGTCGGCGCAATGTAACTGGCTTAGGTGAAGCTAGTACTAGCACCTTCTCCCTCGGCGGTCGCTGCTGGGGTGGGCGTGGCACTTGTTGTGGTTGAGGTGGGCGTGGCACTTGGTCCTCGTCCTCCACGTGCATGTGCTCGTCCTCTGGTTGCTCTGCTCTCGCTTGGTCTTCCTGTTCTATCTGAATTGGAGGAGGCATGTTTGGTATGGGTAAATAAACAGTGTCGGGCACTGCCCTAGGCTGGGGTGGGGGAGGTGGTGGAACATGAACTTGTTGAGCTTTTTGGGCTTGTCTCCGAGCCTTATTTCTCTTTCCTTGACCCGCCCTCGGTTGCCTAGTTCTCAGTATATCCCATTCTATTTCCCCAGATACCATTTTTACCCTATCCCTATTTATACGCCTGCGTTCACCCTGGGGTCCCCTCATAGTTAGGGTGGTACCCCTTATCCCCGTTATTACATAACCATGATCCCACTTGGGATCTAATGGAGCGCTGGTGCCTGATAGCACCACCACATGATCCCCTATTTTTAGATCCTTTGCATTTGCTCTGGCCCTTAATCTCTCATAATTAGCCACTCTACTGGCCTCAGTGCGCTCAGCAGCTTCCCTGAACGCATCTGTTAAGGCCTGTAGGCGCTCACTGAGTACGGCATCTTCTGTTCCCTCTGGAGTGGGGAATATTTTAGAAAAGGGATATCTTGGATTGGTGCCGAAAGTTAGAAAATATGGTGTAAAACCAGTTACACAAGAAGTGGAGACTCTATGTGCCCAGAGGGTTGGACCTAAATGGCTCTCCCACTCTGCTGGTCTTGCATTGATGAATTTTCTTAGTATATTTTTAAAAGTTTTGTTAAATCTTTCAATTTTACCATTTGTCTGGGGGTGAAAAGCTGTAGAATGCCTTACTTCAGTGCCTATGGATTTAAGGTACCCTTCCACTTGCTGGTTCATAAATTCGAGTCCCCGGTCGGTGATGAGCACCTCTGGGGGGCCATACCTAGGGACATATTCATTAGCCAGATAATCAGCAATGTTTTTAGCTGCTTTGGAGGGTATGGGTTTGACTTCTACCCAGCCAGTTGCGTGATCTATTACAGTCAAGATGTATCTATTACCTTTATCAGAGACCGGGAAGGGACCACAGAGATCCATTCCCAGTATCTGACCAGGGTATTTTGCTATTGGCATCGCAGTAGGAGGTACACGCGCCCTACCCACTCTGTTTACAGCACACCTAGCGCATCGGATTAAGACATTATAGGTATCTCTTCTCATGGTGGGCCATTTATAAGCCTCTTGGATCCTATCTAGGGTCTTCCTCATGCCCTGGTGGCCTACTTCAGTGTGGGCGCGCCTCACTACTCTATGCCTAGCTGAGGGTGGCAGGACCAAGCGGGGGTAGGCTGGCTTGCCTGGGGGAGGGGTGAGAGTAAAAAGCATGCCATCAATTATGGTGTAATCCCCCTCATCCTCCATCCCCTGTTGAAATTGTTCCAACTCCCTCTGTTCTAAACGTATTTTGTCTTTCTCGAGTTTATCAAATTCCCAAGGAATTTCATCGATCTCCTCCAAGGCACAGACTTCAAGAGAACTGAGAGTCGGCCCTTCCTTCTTGGGGTTTGTTTTTATTCGAGAAAGCATGTCTGCCCGGATATTGTTTGCCCCTTTTCTATATTCAATGGGAGCCCCAAACTCTGCTATTAATACCGCCCATCTTTGAATTTTGGTGTTTTTAACTTCTCCCACAAACAGAGACTTTAAAGGCTTGTGGTCAGTGTAAATTTTGAATTCGCTACCCTGTAGATAAGGTCTGAGCTTATTTAAGGCATACACGATTGCATAAGCTTCCTTTTCAATCGTAGCCCAATTGAGTTGTGGCCCAGAGAGTTGTTTAGAGATATACTGAACTGGCCTCTCTATGCCTTCACTATCAGACTGGACCAATATGGCCCCAATTGCGTAATCACACGCATCGCTATAGAGACGATAAGGCTTATCCAACTGAGGGTGCGCCATTACTCTATCTGAAGTTAGTAATTCCTTCAGAGTTTCAAATGAGCTTTGCTGCTCTTCCAACCATTCGAACCTGGCATACTTTTTGGTAAGTTTGACCAAAGGATGAGCTACCTTAGCATAATCTGGGATACATTGACGGTAATAACCAGTCATTCCTAGGAAGGAGCGAATTCCGCTCACATCCTCTGGAGGTAGCATATCCCTGATAGCACTACATTTATCTGGGTGGGAATTAATTCCATCTTTTGAAACTTGGTAGCCGAGGAGATCTACCTTCTCTTGTTTGAAAATACATTTACTCTTTTTGACTGTAATTCCGTATTCTTCTAATTTATCAAACACCAGAGCCAAATGGTGATCATGCTCCTCTTCAGATTTGGAATAGATTACAATATCATCTATGAAAGTCATGCAAAATTTGCCAATAAATTCCGAAAACATTTTGTTCATGGCCCGTTGAAAGACGGCTGGTGCGTTAGTGAGTCCAAAAGGCATCCTACGGAATTGAAATAGGCCCCTATGACACACAAACGCTGTCTTTTCCATGCTATCCGGGTCCATCTCTACTTGCCAGTAGCCGCTTTTTAGGTCGATGGTGGAAAAGACAGTTGATCCTGCTAAACTGTCAAAAATATCTTGAATATTTGGAAGTGGATGAGCATCCTTTTTGCTTACAGAGTTTAGTTTTCTGAAGTCGACACAAGGTCTATTGCTCCCATCTTTCTTTGGGACCAACAATATCGGGCTTCCCCATGCTGAGCTGCTGGGTTCTATTACTCCCAGCTCCAGCATTTCATCTAATTCTTTATCTACAAGTTTTCTCTTGGCCAGGGGCAAACGATAGGGGCGTTGATTAATTGGGCGCGCATTTCCAGTATCTATGTGCATTTTCACATCTTTAAAGGTACCTAATTTTCCCTGTTTTCCTATGCCAAAAACAGCGGGGTATTTTTCTTCCCATGCTTCTGCCTCTGTGTGGATAGAGGCGAATTCTTGATCTGCACTACCCACTTGTTGCCTTCTGTAACTTTTTCCTTCCAAAATTACCTTTCTTTTTCTGAAGCTAATTTGGGCATCTAATATAAATAAGGCATCATCCCCCAGAAGCAGTTCATGGTGAAGTTTTCTTACAATATAAACTGGAAATGAGCTACCCCCCAAGTTAACTATCGCCTGCCCTTCAGTTTTGAGATCATGACCAGAGAGTGATTTAAGAGATTCCCCCTTTGTCAATACGAGAGGCCGATGATGGGTTTTGCAAAAGGCTCTCCATACATCCTCCCGCATTAGACTCCTTGATGCGCCGGTATCAATGAGGGCACGCATCTCCATCCCCGCCACTGAGATGGAGAGGCAGAACCTCTCATCCGGCGTTTCTATTCCCCCTGGTTAACATATTTGGCTGGCTTTTGAGTGGTAGAGGCCATCTGCATGGCCGCCACCACTGCAGCCTGTACATGTGCATAGCGGTGGGAACATTCTCTTGCGAAGTGTCCCTCCTCCCCACACTCATAACAGACATTTTTACCCCTAAACCTCTTCCCTCCTCCCTGCTTATTTTTTTCCGGTCCTGGATTATCATTTCCCTTCCCCTTCCCTTTCCCTGGGTGATTTACTACCTGAGAACTGGCGATCGGGGGTGGGGGATAGGACGTGTTGAAATATGGGGGATACATAGGCAACATGGGTGTCTGAAAGGGGTACTGGGGTGTTGCACCTGATTGGGGAACGATCACTGTGGGGTTGGATGGTTTCCCCGTCTCCATCCTCTCTACTAATTTCGTAAGGTAATTCACCTTAGACTCCAAATCAGCTATCAGCTTCCAATCTGAAGCATCTGCTGGATTTGGCCCAGAGGGGGCCATTTTCTTAGGGAGGATAGCCCCAATTTCCATTGGTTCATCCTTCCTATCCCCTCTGGTAGGCTGTCCTGCCAGAGCGAAGGTGTGAGCCGCAGCTGAGGCTTGTCTTATTGCCTCAGCCAGGGTATCAGGGCGAGCAGCAAATACGTCATGACGTATTTGCTCATCCCTGAGTCCCAACACAAAATTCCTGACCAACGTCTCTTGGACTATCTCGTGGTCCAGGTTATCCACGCTGTAAGCCCTCTGAGACGCTAGCTGGAACTTGCGTCCGTATTGCTTTGCATCCTCATATGGGAGCTGATAGAGATCGGTGAGCCTTGCTCGCAGCTGCTGTTCCTCCTCTTCATTCATGAAGAGGCGGAAAATCTCAGCCCTCGCCAGATCCCATGTCCTATTGGCCGGTACCTGTAGGAATCCTGCCACACACCTCGCTAGAGGCCCGCTGGCAAGAGTTCCCAAAAGCTCTAGAGTGAGCGTATCATTCGCTACACAGTAGGCCTTTGCCCTGCTTATCCCATCTAGCCACTCTCTCAAAGTGTCCTTATTGGACCCATCATTTACTCCTAGCATGGCGCCATGGCGTTCCATGCGCCTTCTGACCTCTTTAATAGCTGCAAACCTGGCCCTCCTTTGACCCTCGTCAAGCATGGCCAAGTCCGCGGCATTGAGATCCCAATTGATGTCCGCCATGTTTTACACTTTGTTGAGAGAGTGAGAGTAAAAAAAAAAAAGAAAACTAGATGGCACAAGGTACAGAGTTATAACCAACAGAACCCGGAACCTAGCAAAGTTTTTACCCCGAACATTGCTCACCCACTCTCCTTGTATTATGAGTGTTTGAGTGTGATCATTCTCCCAACCCTATACAGTGGCCCAGATCCACCCTCCATACATCCCATAAGTATAATTTATAAGCTCAATCAGAGTTTTAGAGTTCCACTCACCTACTCTTCCAGCTCATCCTGCCTCTCCTAGGCTATGTCTCACTTCCAGTCAGAAGACTGGGTTGTTGCTCAACTTAGCAACAAGTCCCAGAAGTGGTTCGCCAGTGTAAAGAAGACTAAGGGTTTTTAGCCCATAGGTTCAGTAAGATGAAGAAGTGAGACAAGAAGTCCGAGGTTGTAGTTCGTCTTGATTCGGCCTAGGCGGTGGTGACTCAGCGAGTAAGTACCTAGGTCCGAGTAGTCACTTTATTTTATACTCCACAATCATGAATAATTCATACAATCAAACCCAGGAAATATTCCACTGGCTCTTCCCCTTCCCTCTAATTGGTTGAGGGAGAGAGAATCTTCCTTGCCCACACGCCGACCTCTGCTCCCCAGGCAGAGACCATAAATGGAGTGCATGCAAGTTGGATCCCTCTCCTCGGCCTTCCCCCTCCCACCCCTTACTCATAGATCCCATGGCTCGTGCCAGCCCCCCCCCCCCTCCCTCTTAGCCCTTCCCCCCTCTTGATAAACCCAGAGCCGTGTATAAGTAATTGGGTCGGGCTGGGGGAGGTGGGGTGAGCCCTGAGTGGCTCATCTCCCCCTCCCTCCTGGCCAGGCCACGTGTGGCGTGCATGCCCTGACCATGATCAGGGCTAAATAGGTCGGGTCTGGGATCCAAAGATTCCAATTCTTTACACTACCATACTTACCATACTTCAAGCTACAATATATTATATTCAACTACTCCATCTTGACTCCTTCATTTCTATATCTGTGACAAGTCTCCAAGACAAAACACAACGAGAAGTATTGACCTTAGGACGATTAATTAAGGTGACTCAGTACTGATATTGTAACGGGGTGCGCGGCAATGCCTAGCGTGAGTAGCAGGTTACAACTTTTGCCATTTTTCACGCAATGTGTATTCAATACATGTATACAGCAGGGAATATCAGCATTATGCAGACAAAGTATGTAGGTTAAGTCTTGATATAAACATTTCAGACAGACAATTTATGCTGATTTTTGGTGTGGGAGTTAGTATCTACGATCCCTGCATCCATATTAAATTTCATTAAAATTTATGGAGCCAAATGTGTATAAATCAAATTTATCAAGAATTTTCTAATTTTTAGCCAATTTTCTCATAATTAAGTTGTAACATAAAAAATTCGGCCTGGAAATTCATGCTGATTTTTGGTGTGCGAGTTAGTAACTATGATAGCTGTATCCATATAGAATTTCATCAAGATTTATGAAGCCATTTTTGTTCAAATCAAATATTAATCGGGAATTTAATTTTTTTCCCAATTTTTCTCATAAATAAGTCGTAATATAGAAAAATTTAACCTGGAAAGCCATCCTGATTTTTTGTGTATGAGTTGGCAAATACTGTATATACATTCATATTAAATTTCATTAATATTCAAAAACGTTTTTTTTTAAAAAACGCTGATTGTCATCAGCCAAAGTCAATTTTGCTAGTGCCCCATACTGCCACTAGGAGGCTTTCAGAGGGCTAACTCAGGATGTGAGGAAAAAAAATTATTTGGTGATAAGTATATATATATATGTTGAATGTCTTAGCGAAATTTAATGTCTGAATTCATGTCAGAACCTTTTTAAACGAATTATGTTAATAAATTACTCAAATGTAGTAAAATTGCTCAAATATGATTGATTACCTCCATACCGCCATAGCATGAAAAATAGCCTGGTGACCTATATTTTTTTTACTCAATAATCATTATTTCATGTCAAGTAATATTGGTTAAAATTTTAGAGAAATTCATCAGTAATCAAAATCACTACTGAGTCACCTTAATTAATTAACCCAATCATTTATATAGACCAGAGAGGCTTTGTTACATAATTGTTAGCGACATAACCTTCTATTCACGTTAATCAATGTTGCATTGACATGAATTATTACCTGGGATATCCCTCATAACAAGTTCAAATGAAAAATTCTCTATTCTAGTTTACTGGTACTTCGGTTTATTACCTATTCTAGGTGATTAATAGCGTTAGTTTTTGGTCCTCATTCGCAACAAACACTCATTTCATCATAATATATCAATATTCATTCATCAGCACTTCTCAGAAGCTGCCACAACAATTATGTGACTTAAGTACCCAAGGAACCCCTTGACCCACTTCTAATATAATACCATGTTCCTGAATAAAGAGTTAGTTGACAAAGAGTTTAGCTTCACCCGTTTCCAGTATTTATCATCATTAATATTCAATGATATACACTAGCTCTACCTCATCACCTTGCATCACCCAGTATATCAATCACCTAATATACACATGAATTTCATTGTAGCTGTCAAGAGGACACCCCAGTTACCCCAGTTGAGTAAATATGTTGTACCTCAGGAGTTTATCCTACTGTTGGCAGCTTGTGAAACAGAAAATTCCTCGACAAGATTTTATTCATTTCTCTCGATCACTTTGTGCTGAGAACAACACTTCTACTGTTAAGGAGGTGAGTCAGTCTAGCTTGAATACACAGCAAAATGTATGTTAATACACTTTGATATTACCTTTCAAACTGTTGATGACATTTGTACTTGACCTGAAATTAATCAAGGTTGTTCTGACTTAATGCATCATAGAATAAGGATGACCAAATTCGCCGCCTGAGAAAAGAGGAACTAAACCAGCTAAAAGAGATGATTGATGAGGAAGATTGGAATTGTAGTTTGACACACCTGGAGGATATATTTGACATAGATCCCAGCAATTTCTTTTGTGCAGCCCAGAAAAACACTGGAAAGGTTCTTGGTAGGTTCCTTTGTTGTGCTGTACTGGATCATTATTCAATGATCCCAAGTCAACGTAGACATTGAAATATTAATGGATCCTATTTAGTGAGGTGTAAAACTATATTTTCTTAGTCAAATACAAATTGTTCTGTGCAGCATCACCACATATTGTAACAAAATACTGGAAAACGTTCCTCATAGGTTATTGTTTACAAGAATGTGAAAAATTCATTGCTGTAGATCCTGATCTTGTATTGATTGACAAATATCCTGATACTTGTAACAATTTCTAACCCATCATTGCCTACCAAAAATGTATAGAATACAACAAAATCCATTTGTTCCAAATTCAGGAACAGTGGGTCTTTTACCTCTTGGGGGAATGCCTCAGAACAATGTTGCTTGGTGCTGTTACCTTATGACCAGAAAGGATCACCGTGGCAGAGGGCTGGCTAATCTACTTGCTGAAAAATGTCTTAACACTGCTGGTAAGTATAAACAGAGTTTGAAAAAGGTCTCATGAAAGGTCTGGAATGAACATGATCACAAACCATACACAATGTTTATTGGTATAGCCAGCAGACTGCCACACTTGTTTACAAGTCTTTTAAGACAAAATTTTGATCTTCTTTGTTTTATTGGCAGTGCCTTTATGTCAGCAAAAATATTAGGTACAATTAAATAAATATTTTGATTAATGAAATGATTGAATTTCATTTAGTGAGAAGAGTAGGATATTAACAATAGTTGCCATAAGAATCATAATGCATAATTTTATCAAGGATATACAAACACAGTTGATATAGAAGAATTGCTATCAATTGTCCTTCCTATCAGGTTGTAACAGGACAAATAAATGAAAATGTTTACATCACCATGTAGTGTCACATGCTATATCCTGTTATAAGTTTCTTCAAAAAAGTATTTGTCCATGCACCTTCTGAGTCTACTTTACCAACAAATTGTCAATTGTAATAATTTTGATATATATTATAGCCATATGGTTCTGCACCAACATTAAAGCCACAAATACCCATCTCTGCTATACCCATTCATAAATATAAACTAAATTACATACGGTACATGTGATATTTAAGCTTAGTTACCTAATTTGGTCGTGATTGCTGCATTCATATGACCTCATCATAATTTTGTGAATACTGTGCATCTAAAAGTAGCAAGAAAACTGAGTTATGAATTGGTAGTTATGATCCCTCGTACATTTTTTATCTAAATATGTTTAATCTTATGAATCACATCATGCAGTTGGAACTACATTTGTTTTACTTCATTGCTTTCAGGAAATGTCAACATTGGCCTTATTTCGACAATTCATGAAAAAGGGATGTATGAAAGACTAGGATGCAAGGACTATGGTGAAGCCATAGCTGGATATACCTCCACAGTCACTCAGGATATGAGAGATACCATGATGTGCCCCTACCCTAGAGGGCTGACCATAGAGTCATTGGATGATTGTTCATGGGTAGATGTAGTTAAATATGACAGGGACTCTATTTGTCCCTATGATAGGGTCAAAAGTCTTGAGCTTTTGAAGTTACGTCACCATGCATTCAATATTGCTCTTTTAGAAGGGCAAATAGTTGGATATGGATGTGTCCAGAAAGCTGCACAGGGTTTTTATCTAAAACCTCTATATGCTGACAACATAACTGTGGCCCAATGTCTCTTGAATACCCTGCTTGAAACCATCCCTAGCTCTGAGGAAATAGAAGTTCAGGTACTTGAGGAAAACAAAGAAGCAACAGGTCTCTTTAATCAGTATGGAATGCTGTTGAATAAATATGACACTATCAAGATGTATACAAAGCAACCTATAGAGATTCCCAATGTGGGGAAGGTTTATAGTATGCCAGATTATCAAATGAATGCTGTCTAATGAAATGAGCCCATGCAATTCTGATGTTCATATTTCCATTCCAATTTAACCCGCAAGAAATTCAGTATTTAGTATTTAGATAAAATAAAGAACCCATTCATTCTTTGTGTTTCATCAATATCTATAGGAATAGTTTTTATAGGAAGTTAATATTAAATGTACAGTTCATTGATTAAATTACTTGACAAGCAGAAAGTTTCATCTAGCTTCATTTAATTCATTAATGAAAAAAATACTACAACAAGACATAGGCCAGCAAACTATATAGGGAGGAGCTCGCCACCCTCTCCACCTACAGAACCAGCACATCAGTAACAGCAAAAGAATATTCAAATATTATTCAAATAATCCCCAAATTCAAATTTTAAACTACAACTTTGTGTGCTGAAGTTGATCCTTATTTATGCTGGCAACCTGTCCAATGGATGAAGTTTACCTTTCATAGAAGAATCTGTATCCATCTAAATAGTGTCATTCACAGTAACAGCAGTAGCTTCAGATGCATGACTGTGAATAACTGTGATATATCAGCCCACACAGAATTGCAGAGAACACTTCTCAATTACTTTCCTTTCTGATAAACTCACTCTGGAACGTGCTCATCAATTTTGCAAACTGTGTAAGGCTCATTGCCCAATTATATTCTATTCTAGTTTCCATTGGTTCACCCATGCAGATATGATTGACAGTTAGCTATAAGGCAGGCAGCACCTGCTTGCAATGGCCTAACCATTCCCATCCCTCCACCCATACAGACTTTATTGACACTCAACAGTGTGACCCAACCATGACCAGGCGGCGAGAGTGGAATGGACTGGACATGAGTGTTTGTCTTATTACGTAATAACTGTAGCCCTCTACATGACTATAGGTCTGGACATCAAAGAAGGCCCATGTCGTTCAGAAAATGATTTTCTGCACTTTCATCATGATTTTGCTAGTTATATACGGTGGGGGTACTTAAAACTTTAGAGCGAAACCTGGTACTAAGGTCTGATAATATATAGATATTAATAAAAAACCTGTATTAAAAAATTAGAAAGTTTCAGGGATGCCTGGAAACATAATATTCATGGGCCTAACTGAGAGTCATGCGCTATTGGAGGCTTCGATGCGCCTCACTAAGACAAAGGACAGTTCTATAACCAAGAGTACATAGTGGAGGAAGATGCATGGTGCCCCCCACACACCCCTTCTCATCACACCAGGAAGCAATGGGTAGGGCCCGTTTTTTTCATTATTTCAGCTCCAACAGACAACTGTTTTGACGTTTAATAATACAGGATATATTCATTTAGCATTTATAATTGCTGCAAAACATCCTTTTAAAGCATATATTTCCCTAAGTTTCTTGGGGGGAGAACCCACCACATCAGGCTTGGACCATCGATTCACAGAGTTCCATAAATTTTCTGACCCCAACTGGTATCCCTAACATAAGTACTCGCTGATTTTCTCTGACCTTGGTAATTTGTTTCCTTCTGTTGCTTCTAGTATTGGTAGGATGCACTTTCCACCATTGAGTCTACATTCTTATTATAAATATATTAAGGTTGTTAGATAATAATATGGAAAATAAAATATAACTCTAGTATAACTGATATATTAATTTTACTAATATAACACTGGCAAAGATGATTCCCGAATATTCTGAGTAAATATATTAAGTAGCCTACAAGATATGGCCCTGGGAGCCTAAATGGATTCAAATACCCCAACTGCACTCTTCAATTTCATATGTAAATATGAATTTGTTTTAAGTAACATTTTCAGTCTGAGCATGACTAAATCGCAGTAACTATAACTTGGCATCGGACACAAGTATTTGACCCTGAGAAAACGTTTCCCTTGGAAACGCCAGGAAGCTACATTAAATTCCCACTAATTGTAAAGTTCAATCGATCAATAGTTAAATAGATCAATACCGTTAACTTAATACTTGTTATATTATAAGATGTATATAAAACCCGGCAATGTCCATAAAGAGTGCAGATCTTAGCTCACAGCTCAAACTATATGTACTGTGGAAGATGTGGAAGGTCTTGATTACATCTTACAATATATCATTATTTAATGAGTTTAATTAATATCGAATAACCATAAGAGGGGTGACTTTGCCATACGGAATTTATGGTCTACAAATGCTAGGGCCCAATGAAGTAAGGGCCCAACAACACTAGGGCCCACCCCTCTGCGGACCTTAGGGCCACCCACTTCTGGACGCTAGACCCTGACCATCAAACGCTAGGGCCCACCCACAATAAGTTAAATGAAAATGAACATGAAAATAAGTACTATGTCAGACACTAGGGCCCATCCGAGCTAGGCCCTAGTGTCTAAGTAGTGTTTGAAAAAATTACTTGTCAATGTGTAGGTCTAGTATCCAACTTAAATTAATTTAAATATCACGGGAGATGTTTTCCAACTTTCACAGTTATTTACAGTCAAACTATTCTGAATATCAACTTCATATTTCCAGGTGTTAGAGATCAATATATTACCATTCGCAAATAATAAAGAATATTTCTTTTGCTGTCTCTGTGCCAGGGATAAGAACAAAATAATAAAGAGTTTTTCTCCTCCATGCCATGTAGTCCAGTAGAAATAGGGTTTAACCTAGGACAAATTGCAACGTAGGTTTTTTCAACGTTTTTGGGTACTATTAGTACCCCTTATCAACATACTAAAAGTCTATAAAAATCTGGGTGGGGGAACATGCCCAAAATCGTAAAAAAACAAAATGGCCGCCCGTAAACCTCTGAAATACCATAACTTGGGTTAAAATCAACTTATATTCAAGTGTGAATACACTTTCTTAATGTTTGGAGGCATGAGGAACACAATGAAATATAAATAAAGTTGATACAATCAATAATTAGTGAGTAATTATGCTAATTACTGAGAAAAGGGAGACAAAATCACCTAAATTGCCTTCTTTTAAGTGGTAACAAATATAATTCAAGTTTTATAAGAGCATTCATGACCAAGAGCACTAGGTAATATATTTTTGTAGCCATCAATGTATTACAAACACTTTGATAGTAATTATAAATAGCATAGTAATTATAAATACCACTATGGTTAATGGCATACTGGCATAAAGACCATGCTACCATAAGCCTACTTCATAAGGCACCTTGTATGCCTATGTCGCTAAATTTTGTGTCAATTAAGCAGCTATTTTTTATTTTTAGCCAGCTACAGTACTTTTTCAATGCAGTCTATATATGTATAGTCAGAAAGGGGAAGGTGGGGCGACCATGACCATATGATAAAAGGGAGGGCCCAGAAGTTGCATTTTCTCTCCCCAAACCCTAAAATTGATAATTTATGGAAGTACTAGAGGCCATGCATTAATTATATTTGTAACACATCTTAATATAGGCAATTGTTCTATAGTGATTGGAATTTCTGAATTTCCACCTCTGTCAATAGCTAGTTATCATCATCCATAAAATGATAATTACCAATTTGTGAAGACAACTTTGTTTGACTGTATCTTACACCATCAGGCCTTGGGTCTGGAGCTCTAGGCTTAGAGTTTATGGTTGCTCCCTGGTGGATTTGTGGTTAAATATTATCTGGACAGCAACATAATTTTCCCAGTTAGACCCCCAAAGTACAGATTTATTATTGGCAGAAATTTGGATAGACTATAGGTAAGGGGAAAATATTTTACTTTAACCAATCACTTATTGTTATGTGTGTAATCGGGCCCCTCATGCAAGTTAAATTCATATCTACAATATAATATGCAGCTTAAATCTTAAGGTGAAAGATTAGATATCGTCCAAATTGTATGAGGTTAGCATAAGTGAATAAGTGTATGAGCTGGTAAACATTGTTATTTGTGAGCCACGCAGGTCCCATTATGCGCCACTAGATGTCTGTAAAACAATTGTGGCATTTCTCAGGGCAACCTTAATTTATCAGTAACTTGCCCAGTTTGGCAACATTATTTTGCCCTCATGTGAGCAACGGAGTACCCCAAATTTCCTTGCTGGGACCCATGCTCTTTAATATTTTCAGTAATGATATGAAAAAGATTTTCCTGGGAAAATCATTCTCTACTCTAATGATATGGTAGTACTAGTAGAAAGTGATACTCAAGACATTCTACATCACACAACACAGATATATATAAACAAATATGTGGACTGGTGTAATGAAAATGGTTTGACCCCAAATGCTCAAAAGATAATATTCAAAATTTTTGGGAAGAGGACCATCTCAAATGAGTTTCCAAGAATGTACTGTATGGGAGCAAACATAGGGAGGGTAGAATCCTTCAAATATCTGGGACCATTATCAATGAAAATGTGAGTACTCAAAATCATTTTGAGAAGCAAATCAAATCAGCTCTGTGAAAGATTGGGGAGATTCGCAAACGTAGGAAATTTCTTACAACAGATTTGTGTGTTACTGGTCAAGACCTATATTACCAATTTTGGAAATTTCTAGTCCTGAATCTAGGTAAACGAATGGCCAAAAAAGTACAATCTACTTGGAATAAAGCCTTGAGGGTGGCGTATGGCAGAGGTGCTACAAATAGAGAAATAATCACATGATCTGCGATCTTGCCTCCTAAACAGAGCTGAGGTTTTGAGTCTGAAATTGATTTTTGATCAAATGAGCAAGTACTCTGCCTTAGACAAGTAAGGTAGGAATCTGAGAAATAGAAGAGATAGGATGTTATTGACAAAGAGACCAAGGAAAGAACACCTCAAAGGGAGTGTTTTTTTATAAGAGTAAAGTCGTATGGAACCAACTTCCTGACCAAATAAGATTACAGGAGGACAGCGATATGTTCATAAAGTCTCTGAAATTATGGTACCGTAGTAAGAATGTAGAGGGAGAATAGAAAGCAACATAGCTGTTAGAAAGTGTATTACTAGTACTGTGTCTATATAAATTGGACAGTAGAATTTTTATATAAAGGGTTGGATGGGTATATGGGGAGGGGTGGGGGTGGGGGATTGGGGAGGAAGGTTTGACAGTTGGTTTTTTCATTATATCTCTAGTAAAAGGATATTTAGATTGTCAAAGTATACAAAACAGCCAGGAAATAAAATAGGTATGAAATAAGGCTGTGGATATATGCTAGAAATTTTTTTTCTGATTGCCTGAGACCCATCCTGGAGCGTATTTTTTTAATATATTCAATATTATATTGGCCATAACGAAATAAAGTAAAATTTTAAAAAAATTCTACCACTGTTTAGGAATGTTTTATCTACTTTCTATGTTTTTCTTAGGGATAAGTGTTGCCTACTTTGAGTCTATACATAACTGAAGCATATTATTTCTAACAATTGGTCATGAGGTAGGGATTTCAATATCTCAAAAAGTATTCATCATTGCATTTTAAAACATACAGAAATGAATTTACTATAGTTCAGCTACTAATGATGAATGTCAGGAAGACATACACAGTGCCTTACTCAGCTGGCAAATTACAGCAGGGTGTACATTTTAGTTATCATAAATATAATCATTACTTTTTTTGGAAATTTCATTAAGGCCCATATGATATTTAATACTTTTACTGAAAGAGGCTCTATCCTTCATGGATGATCTCAGGCATTGCCTATTAAAATTAAGTATAAAAATTATATATAATTTCTTCCAGAGTATCTAGCTTTTTTTATGCTAAATCAACCCAATTCATTGTACATCATAGTTACTTTCTTTCTATTTCCTGATTGTGTTGTATATTGATACATTCTAAAATGGTTCTTACATTTAAGAAAATCCTTTCTTCATTTACTATGACCATTACTACTATCACCCCACTCTCCTACAACGCTCAAGAAAATTTACCAAGTTCTTTTAATCAAACATACCTATATATATACCTCTTATCCCCTACCCCCCCACACTAACCCCTCCGGTCAACCCATTCCCCTTCAACATAAGACTGCAATTCTTTTCATAAATAGAATAAAAGAAGTTAGAGCTAGAGTGAGGAACTAATTTCCTACTCCTCTGTTGCTCATGTCCCCCTATATAATTTCAAGTTTTAATGGGTAAGTGGTCAGGAGGACATACAAGGTTACTTACAAAGTAGGCTAATATGGGACCATGGCCATTCACCATAGTGGTATTTATCAATTTTATTTAAAGTGTTTGTCTTACATTTGGGCTACAGAAATATGTTACCTAGTGTTTAATGAGTCTGACTCATTAAACTGATACAACTTCAATTATATTTGTCATCACTTCACAGGAGGCAATTTAGGTGATTTTTTTCTCCCATTTCTCAGTGATTAGCATAATTACTCACTAATTATTGATTGTATCAACTTTATTTATATTTCACTGTGTTCCTCATGCCTCAAAACATTAAGAAAGTGTATTCACACTTGAATATAAGTTGATTTTAACCCAAGTTATAGTATTTCAAAGGTCTACTGGCGGCCATTTTGTTTTTTTGCGATTTTGGGGGTGTTCCCCCACCTAGATTTTTATAGACTTTTAGTATGTTGATAAGGGGTACTAATAGTACCCAAAACTGTTGAAAAAACCTACGTTGCAATTTGTCCTAGGTTAGGCCCTTTTTTTGCTTAGATCTACTGGACTAATGGAGAGGAAGAAAATTAAGAACAAAACTAACAATGTTCTCCATAGTTCGTTTGACGCATACTCTACATGCATATATGAATATGTATGCATGTACATCCATAGATATACACAAGCATAAAGAGAGGGAGGGAGGAGAGAGAGAGAAAAGTGGTAGAGCAGGAATTGAGAAAGACAGAGATAGAGAGAGAGACTGCATGAGAGACAGAAGAACATTTTCAACAGATATAACTCAGTTACCCATATAATCTAAAGTTACAATACTTCGAAAAAACTTTCTCATGAAAACAAGCATATGTATTTCTGTACAGTAATAAGATCTATTCTTGACACATCAATAGACACAGAAATAGTAAGACGCTTGGACGGTCCTATACCTAGTCGCGCCAATTCCTATCGTGACGTCCTCTTCGCACCCACCTGCGCCCTCGATGGGCCTGGGTGGCCTAACCCGGCCGCGACCCGGCCTCACTACTAAAGGCTGACGCACACATTGCCGAGTTGGCTCCCGATTGCCCCACGATTTGGGGCTCCTGATGAATGTTAGGATTTCCTTTCAAATCCTGATTTATGTTTTTGAAATAACATAAACCATGGTTTGAAATGAAATCTTAGGATTCATCAGGAGACCCAAATCGTGGGGCAATCGGGAGCCAAATCGGCAATGTGTGCGTCAGCCTTAAGTCACTGCATTTAGTCTCGAATTGTTGGTATCTGAGGGTATACTGGGTGAGCGCAGAATACATGTTCGGTACGGTCTGTTGACCACGGTGCGTGTTTAGTAAGGGAGGGAGGGAGAGAGAGTGGGCTGACCAGCGAGGCATGACGTGACGTAATGGGTGACCGCGGTGGGTGACTGCGGGTCTGCTACATAGGTTGTAATATGTGTGTTGATAAGTGTGCCTGGTTAATGGTGGTATAAATGAATGAAGTGAATCAGCCAAATGAATTTAAATTGGAAGTGATGGAGGATCCCAACAATTCGAGACTAAAGCAATTAGAACCTTCAGTTGTAGCGGGGGTTCATTGTCTGTTTGCCCGGGACCCACCTCGGCTATCGCCTCGGTGGGGTCCCTAAGCAAACAGACAACGAACCCCCGCTACAACTACAGGTTCTAATCGCCCAGTGTCCCTCAGAGCGCTGTCCGCCCGTGTAAACCTTTAATATTAAATTATAATCAGCGCATAACATCTGTAGAGGAAAACTAGTTTAAGGTTGTCATTGTTTTGTTATTTAGAGAGTGAGTCTATAGAGAGGGTGAGAAAGAGGGCGGAGATTAGCAGACAGAGATTAGCAGTAAAATAATTTTTGAATGGCCCATCATATAACGGTTTATTATTGTAGATTTCCCTTCTGTTATTTCTTGTTTAGTTTAGCATTTATACTTTTTATAATCCTATCGAAATAAAGTCTGTTTTAACAAATACTTCAAGAAAGGATTGAATTTTTCCCTATAAACCTTGCGAGTCCTAGGCCTGGCAAACAGAGCCATTAAAACATGGTTTTTACCTTGCGTTATGGCACAGCATATTTCCAGTTAATGTATAGTGATTTATTTCCGAGCCAAAAAGTTACTAAATTTGCTGATAAATGGTTATTTTTCTTCCTGGTACTGAGATAAAATTACTAAAGCTTACATTAGTAACATTTCAGATGACACCCTGCAACGATTATTTTAAAAATAAGTAAATGAAAATATCCCTGCTATAGTAACAATGTCTGCATTGCGTTGATTAACTACAATAGTTGTATTTGTATTTAAAGATTTTTATTCAGCAATAAACATTATGCAACGTTTACAATATTCTCAGAGTCTGCTGGTGTATTACAAATAGTGTTCGAAAAAAATAGTCGATTACAATATAACTTCAATTTTTCATGTCTCTATATATATATCACTTGCTTTAGATAAGATCAATGTTAAGAGCCTGGCACAAATAGGCGTGTACAAATAAATGGTTTGGTCATTACATCTTTTTAGGAAAACATATTGCAAATAAAACAATTAAAACAAATTATCCCTGCGTTGTGTCTTATACAAATATTCCTAAGGGTTTTTCCTATTTATGTATATATTTAATATTCATAAATGCAGATTTCAATCCTCGAAAGGGTACCTAGACTCACAGTCTGTTTCCTATATATGTATATATTTTGATTTCACAATTTCCACATTTTTCCACATTTTTACATCCACTTATGATACTAACAGTAGTGTGTGTACAATAATGAGACATGTCACCATAGACGGAGTGTGTCTTGGATTGCGGTCGTTTTCATGGTAAACACCATATTTCCCCGGAGTCTATAAAGATATTATTATAGAACTTCCTTATTTCTTTGGAGAACCACTTCTTGTCTTCTGTTTCCCTTATATCTACTGGTAACGAATTCCACAAAACTTTAACCCTCCCCAACGAACTCCCTCTAATACCCTCCTTCTTCCATCTATCCACCTCAACCCTCCCATGATCCCTTAGATTATAATTATGTTCTATATTACCCAAATTATTATTTTTATTTTTATTTTCCCAAAAAAGATTTAAGATTCGAATCGTTCGTCTGAAGCATTGAGGGTTTACCTCACAGTATGTGTGCAACATTTTTGTGCTTATATTATTATCTGCATTTCTGCTTCTCACATTCTGTATCAACCTTAAACATTTATTTTGTATTAATTGTATTCTTCTTAGTTGTTGCTTTGATGAAAGATCTACTAATA
Organism: Sthenelais limicola; assembly: GCA_942159475.1. Lineage (NCBI taxonomy): Eukaryota > Metazoa > Annelida > Polychaeta > Phyllodocida > Sigalionidae > Sthenelais > Sthenelais limicola. The sequence continues at coordinate 16,182,383 of OW804095.1, forward strand.
TCGATCCAAAATCTAAAACCGGTAGTATACGTTTTGAAGATCAGAGTTGCTATTTTTTTAGTGATTTGATTCCGGATTTTTCGTAATCTATTATACATAATATTGGCTCTTACACAGGTTCCTGTAATATGCTGTGACATATTTAGATTTGAATCCAATACAAATCCCAAATACTTAAAACTATCTACTATGTCAATCTTCTCACCCTCAATATACAAATCTGGAATATTTTTCTTCTTTTTCCTCCTTCCATGAAATATTTGCCTCTTTGTTTTGCTGTTATTTATTTTAAGACCATTTACCTCGACCCAGTTCTTGAACGTATTAATGTCAAGTTGAACCTCTGTCCAATCGTTGTCTCTATTAATTTCATGCACAACCACACAATCATCAGCGTACATAATAACACTACTCTTAAATTCCAATAAACTTACATCATTTATATATATAATAAAAAATAACGGACCTAAAATACTACCCTGGGCTACGCCAGCTTTTAAAGGCATTATATCAGATAGACAGTCACCAAAGGTAACCAACTGATCTCTGTCTTTAGAGTATGTAATTATCAAGTCAAGTAGAGCACCTCTAATACCAATATGTCTTAATTTCTTTATTAAAATATCTATATTTATTGAATTAAACGCTTTAGATAGATCAAAATATATTGCCAAAGTATCAACCCCATCATCTTTGTTTCTTAAAGTTATATTCATAAAATCGATAATAGCGGTGTCTATGCTTTTTCCTGCCCTAAAACCGTGTTGGCAACCACTCAGAAAATTTATTTCATCCAAATGTGAATTTAATTTCTTTACTAGAATTTTTTCAAAAATTTTTCCAAGGATCGGTGATATGGAGATAGCCCTTATATCATCTATTTTTTCTGAGTTCACTTTCTTCGGTATGAGAGTGCACATGGCCCTTTTCCAGAGTCTTGGGAAGTGCCCTTCTCTCTTTATCCTATTAAGAAAACCTGTAAAATCATTTAAACATATAATCAGGCAGAATTTTAAAAATTTTGTATTCATGTCTAATACACCACTTGACTTATTGTCATCTAATTCACAAATTGTTTCATAGACTTCAGCCGCAGTTACATCATCATCCCAGTTTAATTCTGGGTATACATCATCCGAAAGTGTTACATTATCTGGATGTGAATTCGCCTTAATATTACAAAAATAGGAATTAGCATAGTTCGCAGCAATTTTCCCTGTTAATCTCTCTCCTTCTATCGTGATAATACCTTCTCCCTTTTTCCTGGATACATTTAAACCAAATATTTTACTAACTTGCATCCAGAAGCGTCTATCATTCTGTGGGAATCTATCACAGATCTTTCGTACTGCCTCGTATTTAATTTTTACTAATTCTCTTTTTATCTGTGTTCTCAAAACTCTCGCCTCCTCCCAATCCTCGGGGTCTCTGGTCCTCGTGGCTTTCTTAAACAGTTTATTTTTCCTCCTAATCATTGTTTTAATTTCTCTATTAAACAACCCTTTTTGTTCCTTAACCTCAAAAGTTTGTACCGGATATAATCTATCCAGTATCTGCCTGAATTGCTCCAGCATACACTCACTTGCAGAGTCAATGTCATCGGAGACCCAGCTATTCTTATCAATTTTGTCTAGTTCTACTTTAATATCATTCTGAGTCATATTCTTATTTGGTCGAGCTTGATAGGTAATCTTTTTATCTTTTAATCTATTTATTTTACCTTTCTTAAAAATTATATAGACTGGTAGATGGTCACTAGTATTGTCAAAGATCGTGCCACTTGTATTAACATAAGGGCAGTCTGTTGCAATAATATCAATGATAGATTCCGTTTTGTCTGTCAGCCTAGTACAGGTCTTAATGTATTGTACTAACCCCAAATTTTCTAGGACCGACAGAAACCTCTTGGTGTTATTTGTCTTGGTCTTTTTCATATCTATGTTTATATCGCCTCCGATCAACTTTCGGGTATTTATTAATCTATTCTCCCTATAACTGTTTGTTAACCTTTGCATAGCCTCAATAAAGATAGGTACTGACCCATTTGGTGGTCTGTAAACTACAGATACCAGGGTTGTCTTACCATTCCCTGGTTTAACCTTACACGTCAGTAATTCTATATCCTTATCTTGTATACATAGATCATCTATAATATTTGCAACAAAATTCTCTCTATAATATAGTAATATTCCACCTCCACGCTTACATTTTCTATCCTGTCTAACAAAATCATATCCGTTCACTTTTAACATGGAATCGGTCACGTCTTGACTCAACCAAGTCTCAGTGATAGCTATAATATCATAGAACCCTGTTATGTATTCCATTTTAATATATTCCAGCTTATGGTACAGACTACATACATTATAAAAAATGATCTTCAACCCCTTCCTAGATGAAACGTCTACATTGCTTTCGGTGTCACCCATCACCGTGTCTCGACAACCAATATTCGTTTACGCTGAGTTAAAAACTGTGCTAAGTACATGAAAACGAGTTCAAACTCCATATAGTAATTCATACGCTACTACGGAGAACTAATATATAATCGGCAACATTTTGTCGCCTTCGAACAACATCTGGCTAAATATTAATAACAAAACAAGAAGTTTACTTAACATACCAATTCACGAAACATGTCCACTAGCCGCCATCTTACATTCTTTACTTCCGGTTATCTCTACATCCGGTTAATGTCGCAATCTTTGCGCGAACATTTACACAGTTAGCATTTATATTTCAAGTTAACACTCACACCATATGTTCACATCAGGAGTACTTATGACTTCACACAAAAATATGTTATGACATATACCATATCACCATTATTTAACATTTATTTTTTACGACGTTGTGACACCTTGTTTGTGACAGCCCAAAATGGCGGGTTGTTTACTTCCGGTCCACGTTGTCGTGTTTTCTTTCGTCAGTTTATCTCAAAAATCAACAGTTTATGTACAATCTTGGATATAATTTCATCTAATCATGCCGAAACTTGTGTATATACCCTACTTCAACTCTACAACGCGTATATATACAGAACGCGGCCCCGAGAACAATCACGACATTAGTCAAGTACTCATTTACGTTAGCAAAATGGCCGTCTTCCTTCCTCGTGCACGAGAAAAGCAATTTTGTCATTTTAAAAAGGCTGAATTACGGAAAACCCTACCACATAGTCCATTTAATCTTGTGCGACAGTCTGTATGTACTTAAGATGTCTTCAATAAGTTTATGGCTGATTCATGCATAGCGGATACCTCGCTAGAATCGAAGGTTAATGGTAGCAGATGACGTGTGCGCCTAGATCTATTGGCTTCATCACTATCTAGGTCGATCTTGGAGCTGGTTCTATCCAAGATGGCTTTGTACACCGCACCACCTCCACTGGACCTGTTCAGGCTCGTGGAACTTGTGACAGTTATTTCCATGCTGCTATCACCACTAGAGGTACTGTCATTTGCACTCCTATCTAGTTGTTGATATCTGTTATAAACCGGGGTTGCTGATGGTGTTCTTCTAATCTCCGTCCCTGCTTTAGTCGAATCGGCAGGTTGAGTGAACCCATCTGCGTCAGTAATTGCTGTTGGCTTCTTCTTGGGGTTTGCTCGTTTAGTATACAAATCGTCGAATGTATTGTCATTTATTGCTGTTGTAACCTCTTTTCTGACCTTCATCAGTATCTGACCTAGAGTGTTTTTTCCCTTCCAGGTGCCTTGTTGTAGTTGTGGATCTCCCAAGTAACATCCGGCACCCCACTTACGGTTGCTCGTCGCCTCGATAAGTTGGACTCTGCCCGTTTTCACGAGCCGCTCTGCTAGGCGTCTTGATTGGACGAACTTGCACTTAACGATGTTCATCATTACAGTGTCTTCAGAACTCTTCCAAGTCGGTGATGATGCTATCTTATCCGCAAGCACCTTTATTTCTTTCGGATCTTCAGTTTGTAGCAACATATCTGCCACATCTTTCCTGCCAACCGTTCTGCACTTCTTCCATTGGAAGGCTTGCTCCGACGAAGTGAAGCGTTCGCCCTCATACTGGAGTTTACAAGGATAGAAATTACTTAGGAAGGCTTTGTCACTTTGAAATGCAAGAGCACCGTCCTTGACTTCTACTATTTTCACCTTCTCCACAGAGTATTTCTCTTCCAAGGCATGCAGTTGTCTACTAGAATATAATGTCCCATCAATCAATACCTGGTCACCTTTTGGACGTGTGTAGTCCCTGTCTGCTCCTTCTTTCATAGCATTCTTGGCCAGTAATCTCATCAGAGATTTCTTCTGTCTGGTCTCGACTGTGTCGTATTCATGGAAGAACATTCGTCCTTTATTTGGCCACAGGTTAAACGGAAACTGATTATCGTCACCAAAGGGATTATCTCTACGTATAAGTTCATCCTTCAGGCCTTTGTATAGGAGTTTTATAACAATTGGGTGAGGAGAATTACGGTTACTAGGTCTAATCTCCCTATAGGCAGTATCGACTGTTCCTTCCCATATCTTAGGATACATCGTACGAAGGATACGTTTGACCAACATGACCGTATTTTCACTTTTCACCTGAGGACACCCCTCCAGTACAATATGTGACTCTCTGTGCTGCTGTCTGATTATCTCCACTTCCTCCTTCACCTTACTGATTTGAGAGTTTGTATTTGCGGACTTACGATCTTGTAACTTGATGTCTTCATCAACGCTAGCGAACTTGGCCTCACATTTCGTCTCCAGAGAACGTAAGTCTCCTTTTTCTGCCATCTTTTCTTTCAGATTTTCCACAGATTGTTTTAGCTCTTGTTGATTTGTTAATAGTTGTTGCAACAGTCTATCATTAAGAGATATGGTCTGTACACGTTCGAAGAGTGTGTCCAGATCTTTGTCAATTAGCTGCCCTTGTGTTGCCAGATGTGCTAATTCACTTTCAACTTTATCCATATTCGTCCGATTTTTCTTTTTGTCGTTTGGATCAATAATCGGTGATAAATGATCTGAACTCCGTTTAGGGGCTGGGGTACTACAAGCCTTCGCAGTTCCTATAGTTTTTCCCACCCCTTCTGTGGTATTCAAAAGGCCATCAGTTGCCGCGTCTCCCATCTCACCCTATATCGCTCACTCGATCTCGATTCGTAATCCACAATGTCTATATTTCACCAAATACTGTCTTAAAAAACCCTTACACCTCGGGTTATGTCGGCAAGAAGTGTTCTCTGTCCGATCCTTACGTAAAAACTATTTGCCAGTGTGATCTTGGGCTATAGAAGTCCGAAATATATTCAACGATTAGCTCAGGTACAAAGGTGCGTCCACCATTTTGAATTTCCCACCAATTGTTCTTTAACGAGCGCTACATACAAATTTGCTGAAGCATTATGAAACGGGAATCTTTGGTTAAGCCCAATACCAATGCGCAAATTATGAAACGCCAGTACTGTAACTCCTCCCATGAAGACGTAATATCTAAATAATGGATATGCATCTGGGTACTGTTTCATAATGAATGAGACATAGCCAGATTTATTTTGAAAATTTGTGAATGGTGTTCAAATGTTACAAAAAATGTCCCAATCTGGCGTTTCATAATGTAGCTAATTCACTGTAGTTGGGGCAGGTGGGGGGAGCGGGGATCGCACCCACTCAAGCATGGTGCATCCAAGTGTTAAGATAAGGTTTGCATTTAAAAGGTATTTTCTGGCCGTTTCACATATAATTTCATTTATTCGAATTTATTCTTCTTAAAGGCGTGAGGTTTAAACGACTGGACTGTAAACTCATATCTAGACTCTGTTATTGATAATTATCTACTTAGTACAAGCTAAGCTTTTGGCAGTCTAGCCAGGGGTTTTACCCCTCTGTAATTACTCTGTTAGCATTAAAGCCAGTCAAGCCAGGGGCTTAACCTCTCTGTAGCTAACTCCTGCACAAGCTAACCAGAGGCTCAACCCCTCTGTAGGCAACCTAGGTAGTGTGGTAACCTAGTAACCCCCCAACCCCTCCTTGGGTATAAATACTCAGGTCCTCCTCTCTATTCCTCAGTTATTACTTTACTTCTGAAGACTGACATTGTCCAGTACTTGGCTTGTATAGCCCCACACTACCAAGACCTCTGCTATACTGAATCTGCATTCTACTGTACTACAGGAATCCCTTGTGTGAGTTATGCTTCATAGTTATTGACTTAGTATCATTCTGTTGTGCTTGCATACCTGGACCATATAGCACTATTTTGACACGCCTACCTGGATATCAGTGTCACAATCATTGTCTGTTATAGCACTAGCTTTCCCCATACCTCTCAACGAACATTTGCAGTAGCCAGAGAACCATTATTTCAGCATTTAATCAACTCTAAGATATATTGCTAGGCATATCTTATCACAAGCATGACCAGACCGTAATAGCAGACACTGAGGAGCCATGGGGCTGTCTGAACTTCCACTGCATATAGCACCATATTAAAATGGTATTATGTGACTGAATTGATTAATTTTCTACTGAGCTACATTAAGATTGACTTTGAACAATGGGGAACCAAGGTTTCTCTCCTCATATCATAATTGGTACATTCAATGTGTTAACACATATATACAGCTTTGTCAGTTTCTGCACTTTTCATTGTTGAATTAATCATATTGTTAGATTTATCATAAGATATACCCTTTACACACATTGTCATAGAGCTAGATCTAAGGATGGTAGGTCTCCAATGTAGTACCATATCTTGGAGACTTGATTGATTAAAGCCCAAAGACAAAATAGGAAACTAACAATTTTTTTCGCAAATAGCAGAAACTTTATAAGTCTTCAGAGTATTTGTGCAGCATTATAATGATTGAATAGATATAGTGATAAGTTTTAGATATTCATTATATATAGATTTTAAATATGGCTTATTTCAACCACTTGAACCAAGAGATCCTTAATTATAGCGTGGAAATCTCTGCCTGCTACATTGAAACTGACCGACATCTGTGGCCGCGGCCGCGGCCGCGGCCGCGCAATGTTTAGTTTTGTCACCTTCAGCTCCTATCCCCACCTCACCCTATTACCCTCGATAGCTTTAACACGTTCCCGAGCATTTGTTTATGCCATATTCAGGCTCAAAAGCGTTTTATTATTATTATTATATGTACCCCCTATATGTACTGTGCGAGTTGGATGAATAAAGAAGTTTCTTATCTTTATCTTATCTTAATGTCCGTGTAAAATACCCCCCCCCCCCCCCCACACACACACTTATTTAATAGGTGAGGATTACACATAAAATACAGATCGTTGGATATGATTTCCCCGTTTAGAAAATGTATACAAGATATCCGATGAAGTTTAGGCTTTAACATGGACAAACTTTATTGCTACAGAAAGCTGATGAAATGAGAAATCCAATAGTATGCATCATTTTGATATCTCTGTTACAAGTAGAGCGTTATCGCCACGCGTAATCGTTATTGTAAAAAGGATATTTTTTAACATTTAGATCACTGACTTCTTGGTATTGGGGAAAAGGCACTATTTTTCTAAGCATGCTGGTATTTTGTATCATAACGTATTATGTTTATTTCATGAGATATCTTAATTACTGATTATGTTTTAGTTCTCTGAAACCAACATCAAGAAATGGTCCTCTCCTCACAGAAGCATGGGGTTAAAGCACTTGGTTATACGTTTTGGTCAGTGAAATTGCTCTGCATGGGGGTGACCATAAGGTATCCCCATGGCAGGCCCTGGAAATTCCAATCAAAATTGTAGTGGAGGGCAATTATCTTAGCCCTAGTATAAGAACCCCATGTGCATGAGAGAGGGACACACTCTGGAGTTGGTGACCAAAGGCTGTGGAGGTATTCAGTTAATATAAGTGACAATACTAGCTGCAATACTGACATTTCTGTTGATTATCTATTGGACATTTTATTCCTTGGACTTGTTGTACTCTGTACTTTTGCACCTTACTTCAGAGATACAATACACAACTATACAATAAACCTACAACCTTCATTTATTTCTCAATTGACAACCACCTTCTCCAGTTAGCAAAGGGACTCCAACACAGCACAACAAGAAGTACCCTGATTAATCAAGCTAATTAGCAATTAAGCTAATTAGCAATTTCGATCACTTTAAGTTGATCAATAGACCCTGAGAATCCCTTTTGTTATATTTTCCAGTATTTATTATCATTTATATTCAATGATATACACTAGCTCTACCTCATCAGCTTGCATTACCAAGTATATCAATAGCCTAATATACACATGAATTTCATTGTAGCTGTCAAGAGGACACCCCAGTTACCCCAGTTGAGTAAATATGTTGAACCCCAACACTTCTACTGTTAAGGAGGTGAGTCAGTCTAGCTTGCACACACAGCGAAATGTATGTTAATACACTTTGATATTACCTTTGAAACTGTTGATAACATTTGTACTTGACCTGAAATTAATCAAGGTTGTTCTCACTTAATGCATCAAAGAATAGGGATTACCAAATTCGCCGCCTGAGAAAAGAGGAACTAAACCAGCTAAAAGAGATGATTGATGAGGAAGGTTGGAATTGTAGTTTGACACACCTGGAGGATATATTTGACATAGATCCCAGCAATTTCTTTTGTGCAGCCCAGAAAAACACTGGAAAGGTTCTTGGTAGGTTCCTACTTTGTCCTGTACTGAATTATTATTCAATGATCCCCAGCCAATGTAGACATCAGGATATTAATGGATCCTATTTAATGAGATGTAAAATTATATTTTAAAGATGATATCTGTAGATCCTGGTCTTGAGTAGTTTGACAAATATCCTAATGCTTGTAACACATTTCTAAACCATCATAGCCTACCAAGAATGTATAGAATAAATGAAGATACATTTGTTCCCAATTCAGGTACAGCGGGTCTTTTACCTCTTGGAGGAATGCCTCAGAACAATGTAGCTTGGGGGTGTTACCTTATGACCAGAAAGGATCAGCGTGGCAGTGGGCTGGCTGATCTACTTGGTGAACAATGTCGTAATGTTGCTGGTAAGTATAAACAGAGTGTGAATAAGGTCTCATGGAATGAACATGATCACAAACTACACACAAGGTTTATTGGTATGGGCTACTATTCACACATGTTTACAAATCTTTTAAGACAAAATTCCGATCTTGTTTGTTTTATTAGCAGTGGTTTTATGTCAGCAAAAATATTAATCTATCAGGTACTCTTTATACGACTAGATAAATATTTTGTAGTAGGAGAAATGAAATAATCCACCTTCAGAAGCTACTTTACCACCAAATTGTCAAGTGTAATAATTTTGATACATATTAAAGCCATATGGTTCTGCACCAACATTTAATCCACAAACACCCATCTCTGCTATATTCATTCATAAAAATAAACTAAATTACATACATCTGATATTTAAGATGAGTTACCTAAGTTGGACATGATTGCTGCATTTATATGACCTCATCATAATTTTGTTAATACTGTGCATCTGGAAGTAACCAGAAAACTGAGGTATGAACTGGTAGTTAAGATCTCTCATATATTTCTATCTAAATATGTTTAATCTTATGAATCACTTAATGCAGTTGGAACTACATTTGTTTTACTTTATTGCTTTTAGGAAATGTCAACATTGGCCTAATATCGGCGATTCAGAACAAAGGGATGTATGAAAGACGAGGATGTAAGGACTATGGTGAAGCCATAGCTGGATATACCTCCACAGTCACTCAGGATATGAGAGATACTATGATGTGCCCCTACCCTAGAGGGCTAACCATACAGACTTTGGATGCCTGTTCATGGGTAGATGTAGTTAAATATGACAGGGACTCTATTTGTCCCTATGATAGGGTCAAAAGTCTTGAGCTTTTTAAGTTACGTCACCATGCATTCAATATTGCTCTTTTAGAAGGGCAAATAGTTGGATATGGTTGTGTCCAGAAAGCTGCACAGGGTTTTTATCTAAAACCTCTATATGCTGACAACATAACTGTGGCCCAATGTCTCTTGAATACCCTGCTTGAAACCATCCCTAGCTATGAGCAAATAGAAATCCAGATACTTGAAGGAAACAAAGAAGCAACAGGTCTCTTTAATCAGTATGGTATGCTGTTGAATAAGTATGGAACTCTAAAGATGTATACAAAGCAGCCTATAGAGATTCCCAATGTGGGAAAGGTTTATAGTATGCTGGGTTATCAAATGAATGCTGTCTAATAAAATGAACCCATGTGATTCTGATGTTTACATTTCCATTCCAATTTAACCCGCAAGAAAGTCAGTTTTAGCATCAAGCTTAAATAAACACCGCAGAAAAATATTCATAATACCTATAGCAATAATTTGAATAAGAATTTAATATTAAATGTACAGTTGATATGACTAAATTACTTAAGGAACAAAAAGTTTTGTCAAGCATTATTTAATTCAATAAAGAAACAAATACTGCAACAAGGCAGCAGTCAGTAGGCCAGTGAACCATATAGGGAGAATTGCACTACCCCTCTCCACCTATAAAACCAGCACATCAACAACAAAAGAGTATTCAAATATTATTCAAATATTCCTATATTTCAAATTTTCACTCTGAAGATCCTTATTGATGGTTGGGGATATGACAAATATATGAAGTGTATATTTCATAGAAGAAGCTTTCTATATTTAGAGGTGTGTCATTCAAAGTAATAGTAGTAGCTTCGGAAGCATGACTTTGAATAAATATGATACATCAGCTCACACAAACCTGAGAACACATCAAATTTCCTTTCTTTCTCATAACCTCACATGAGAACGTGCCTATCTTAATATATCCGGTTTGCTAACTGTGTAAGGTTCATAATATCAACCCTATCATATTCTATAGTGTAGGCTCTATTGACATGGCAGAGGTTATATTACTGATTATAGAATGTATTGGGAGACTATCTTTAGGCTATTAAATAATGGCATTCCAATTTTTTTTTGTACAAATTTTTATTCAGGAAGATAAGCGGCATGTGCCAGTTTTTAGTTCCCGCTCTTCTTCCTTAACCTGAAATTTTGCTTTTCTCAAATATAACAACAAGTTGTAGTTATGGTAATTAGCTAGTGAAAATCATATACATTATTTCTTCGGAGAGTACAATATAATGAGTAATAATGAGATGAAATGAGGGTGATAGGTGATATAGGTGAAAGTGTTGGGAGAGCGAAATCTTTCTTTCTTATTTGAACATAAACATAAGTATTGGGTTAGCAACATAATTACAATATAGGTATACGGATGGTTTTTGCTAATATACCAGTTTTTAATCTATATCATTTGATTGATTGAATGAATGAATGAATTCTTTGTTTAAGACTACTCGAAATGGTTACAGGATTCTGAAAAAAGTCGTCTTTACCTAATTAAGAGGCAGCAAAAGAGTAAAACATGGACAAAGCTTAGAACTCTTCGAGATACAGTGAAATTTGTTTTAACATGAACCTGATTACACGTCATGTTAGAATACTTAATAATCGAGTGAAAAGTGGGACATGATTCTTTAAAAATGCAATAATAAGGTAACAATTCCATAGTAGTCATGCATGGACCTTAAGATTGAATAACACCAATTAAGGCTTAGCAAAATAGTTAGGTATGATCTCACTGCAAATGTTGGAAAAAGATCTTCTATTAAATGTGATTTAATGGCTATGTGCTATACCAGTCCCACATGTAATATCTCTGTAATGCGGCCAGTTTGACTCAGTCCCAATAGGACTGAAGATAAGAAGATAATGTAGCCTACCAGAATGAGAGTGCTGTTTCATAATCAGGGACAAAGGACCGAAGAAAAAGGTTCTCATTTGAGACACTACCTGCTCTCTCTTTCGCATCAGAAATAAATGTTTCCCACAATTTCTAACCCTGAGTTTCCCAAGTGCCGAAGGCGCTTGTTTTTCTAAAACTTGTTCATATCCCGTCCTCTTGTGGCTTCACTTATTATTGCTCACCAGCAGCTGTTTTGTCTTGGCTGATTGAACTTCAACCTATAAGCCATAATTATTAGTCTACTCTCTCCTCCTTCTTGAGAGTGGACTTACTCATTAGCCATGGAGGGGAGGGAGGGGTGGCGGGCACATTGGTTAATTAATCATGTTTTACTTTGATTGATCACACATAAATAACAGTGTTCATCATACAAGTCCTTCATAATGGTTATGCAAAGATTATGATAATTGATAATGACATATATGGTGGTTAAATACTAGTTACGTGTACCCATGCTCACCCTTGAGTGAGGGTGGTCATACCCTGGAGGAGGGGCTCACTCAGTACCAGCTCTTTCTCCTAGGGGTCGCTGGTGGGCAGCTCAGTGAACCCCCTCCCATCTTGAGGTCGCTTCCCCATCTTCCAGGACGTAAGCAACTTTTAGAGAAGGAATTTATTATACACAGAATGCTATTTTGTATTCCTATGGTAGACCTTTATTACAAAAGCAAGGGAAAATAGCTAAGCATGGAACATTTGAAGTAAGGACCGGTTATGAAACAGGCCCCAACCCCGCTACACAACATAGACATAGGTATATCGTTTGATTATGCTGCTTAATTATTTTTTTATTCAGGCAATCATCTGTTTAAAAGATGTTTGTTGGAAAATTAAAAACAAAACCCATTTTTGACGTATGCCAAATATTCTCAAGGGCTGCCTGTTCAACACAATTGCAGTCTAGACTTCTAATGATTATAGAAGAATCATAACATATCAAGTATAGGAATCAATGCAACGTATCATACGCAGAGAAAAAAAAGAAAAACATATTGAAAAAGAAGTTTTCCCATCTGGTTTAAAGTATAGTACACAACATATAATCCTAGAAAAATTGTCATCTTATTGAAAATAGAATAAATGATTTAAACAGACATCAAAATCTTTACAAGTCATTTAAATCCTAGCTGCTTCAGGTATATATCCAACATATAACTATATTTAAAGGCTGAGGCCTATAGAAGAAGGTAAGAAAGAGTAAGTCAATCCATCGGGGATCAGTACCAGCTGCGTGTGTGTGAGAGAGAGAGAAGGGCATTGCCACTTCAAAGATTCCTATTGCCCCTACTGACAATGTGGAAATGAGGTACTGGCGACACCTAACGTCTCAGTAAATCAAACCCTTCATAAGAGTTACTGGCTTTTTTTTCAGTTGCTTAAAAAAGATATTTGATTTCCTCAGATGTCATGTTCTTCCTTGGTCTGATACTAATTTGATTGGAGTCACCGTCAGTTGTATTGGACTCTCTTGTTGGAGAGATCAAGTTTTCCCCTCTCTTTTGATAAGGAACCGAGCATTCCGCACAAAGGTATATATTTCAGTTATATTGGAATGTTGTAGGAGCTAGGAAGAATGTTAATGTCAACAGTAAAATGCAGTAAATCCCCATAATATTTACAAACATTGATAATTAGTAATAGTCTACTGTGACTAGCATTATTTGTATTGATCTTCATATTTTACAAAACAGAATCTCTATAAAGAGGAAATACAAGATACGAGATATTCCATCGATATCAAGAGGTATGGTTGGTTTGTCATTGAACAAAAATTAACTCATTGACTGATTGATTGAAACTTAAATTTATGAAACCTAGATCTGCTTGCTTGCGTGTACACCTATATCTTGGATTATTTGTTAATAATATGGCCAACACAATACCCAAAATATGTTTACACTCTGTATACTGTTCTGTTTTGCATCCTAAAGTATCGTTGAAATGTTGTTAAATGTAATATAAATTTATTGTACTAACTTTCAATTATGCATCTTTTTATCTGGACAACACAGAATATCACATGGATATGTCTGTTTGATAAAATTCAATAAAAATATAGAGCTATAGCCTATACGAGGAATCAAATACATGGGCCCAATTTTGTATTGGCGGATCCCAATATCCTTCCTTCCCACACATCGTGTTGTATAGTAGTGGGTCTGCCCTCTACAACGCTCTTATCGGGTTGACCTTATAAATGTCAAATAGAATAGATGTGTAAGAATTATCTGGGAATTGTTCGTATGGATAATTTCTGGTCATTATGGCGGAAGCCGGAGATTCTCGACGAGATTCATGATTTTTCAGCACATGCAGAGGAATATCCGCTTGTTACCTATGTTACACATTTTACAAACTGAACTACAGGCCTACCATACTGCAAGGGATTTGTTTAAGCTAAAGCCCCTAATACACAGTCACGATTTGAGGGCCGATTTGGCATCCACGATCAGTCGTACGATTTCAAATTGTCCATTTGAGATCGCACATCAGATCGTAGGTCCCAAATCGTGCCAAAACTCCTACACATGCACGATTTCAGGGCCGATTTAGCGCCAATTCAGCGCCGATTTGGATGTACTATTCATCGTAGGGGGAAAAAAGGGTCTTCTGTGATTTCAAATCAAATCGCCGCTGCTTCTATGATTAATCGTCCATGTGTAGATGGTGCTGCGATTTATCGTAGACTTCTATAATGAGGTCTACGACAAATCGTAGGTGCTTTTACGATTTTCGGATTTATTCGAAAATCGTTGGTCCATCTGCGATCTGGCAATATAAAAGAATTTAATTATTAATAATTTTACTTTCAACTGCTATAACTTCCCTAATTTTTGGAGTATCAACATAATTCTTTCACTTTTATAATGCAGAGTTTCCCCTCTACACATGTCGACATTAGGTCTCATTCTTCTCATATTTCATTTTATTTTATTCAACAATTAAAAAGAGAAAAAAACACACCAAAAAATAGGTGATGTGTCACAGAAAAATGAGTAATGTTATATTTTATTTTATTTTTACAGTTTAATAATTTCTTGTTGGCTTCTAGGGTCATTTTTTTAAACAATTTTCCTACCTCTATATTTCAGAATCGCAGATCAAATCTTGACTGCCAACCCACCCACGATTTCACTTTTTACCAACGATTTCACTTTTTTCACCATATCGTGCATGTGTAGGTCTAAAAATAGGCACGATTTCAGGCAAATAAGCACCCACGATTAATCGTAGATCCTGAAATCGTGTCTGATTCCCAAATCGTGACTGTGTATTCGGGGCTTAAGGAACAAAACGCCAGGGTGAAGCAGGGACACCACATGTCGTGCGACAAAAATAGCGACAACCCTGAACCCACTCAGGGCTGTCATGTAATTGCATGCGATATGGAATCATATAAATAAGTGTGACACATATTACATGGTAAGAGTGGCACACATTGCCTGTCCGAATAAAAATGCATTTGTCACGATGAGTTAGAGAAACACTTGGGTATTCCTAAAGGCTGATCCAGTCTCACGTTTGTGACAGCATCTTTAAAAGAATTTACGCTGAAATGAAAAATGAAATTTATAATTTGATTGTCCTGCCGACATTGACACTGAGTCGCTTCTTTGCGATACACCGAGCATATATAGGTCAGGTCATAACATGTACAATCAGCTGCTCTACACATTTAGCAAATTTGGTTAAATTCAGCTGAAAAACGATAAAATTAATGCTAGGTATATCTGAGTATATTTGGAATTTTAATGAACTAAATAATGTGTTTGGTTATGTTGAGCTGTGTTTTGAACCTATTGCTGTCTTAAATTTGGATTATTTAAGAGGATTGGTGAAGACGAATTATACATTCTTTGAAGACCTTACCCATATGCCCCGTTGGTCCTTAATTGAATATCTGTAGGCGTCTATCCGATTGTCAGGTAAACTCGGATGTTCTGATAATGTATCCTTATTAACCTCATTCCTTCTTCACTCTTTGCTATAAATACCACTATAACTTTGCGAAAAAAAAAGGTCTCTCCGGAACATGCTTATAAGTTATTATTTATCCTGTGGATATTCTATACATCTGGGTTAATTATCATAGTAAAGACAGCAAGAGTAATAATACCAATTTTGGATCAAATATTCCACAAATTCACATTAGAATATTCAATTCCCGTCTATTCCCTTCACGCAGAGAATGTTGTCAATATTCTTACGTTCACTGAGAACCAATGATACTAATTATGTTCTTTCCTTTAAAGAAAGTATATAATTTCGACAATAATAAGACTTCGCAGATGACTGGACTTCCTATTGAAATTCTGATAAAAAAAAATCAATGTTTAGTTGCTTGGTAAAACTGTTGCTGCCTGAATGTTGTCAAAATGTTCAATATGGATGACTCTGGAATTCAGTTATAAATGGGGAGGGCACCCCCCCCCCTAACACCCCAAAACCAATCCCATCCAGCATAAACTTCTTATCTATTCATTCCTTGGAATAAATTGTACTACAACTACTGGAGAAATTGAGTCATTTTGGGTAATAAATCAACGAAATCATCTTCTCTAGGCGGAGGACAACTTCCTTGCCGGTCTGTCTACTTATCAGTGTTGGCCACACTATCGTCCGTCTACGCTGATGTATGTAATATACAGTGGCAAGTATATTGACACGAACAGCCAAGAAAAAGATAGCGCGACCGGAGGGTCGAGTGAAAAATGAATATGATGTGTATTGCTATCTCTGTCATGCAAACTTTCACTATAGGTCTGTGTCATACACGTGCCCCCAAAAGCTATATTAAATGGGGATGCTTTTATTGATTGTTATGAAGAACAAATACGTAGAAACGGGTCCTAATATTTCAAATGATTTATGAATTGAAAATTAGATTCTGTTTAGCATTGCTTTCAATTCCGTCTTGCAAAATTTGCGTTGCAGACATGCTGGAATATGATCAGGCAACATGCTTCCAGGAATTTAAATTTGGTGATGTGTTAATCATATTATCATATTATCATTTAATCATGTAATTAAGCATCTCTGTTCATCTTATCCATCATCATCATTGCCTTTTCTTATATGGGTCAGACCTTCAGAAAATGTACAATTCTCCTTTACCAATCCTCTCAAATAACCCACATTTAAGACCAAAATCAGCTTATATAAAATACAAATCAAAAATCAAAAAATCAAAAAAAAATTTACTCAGATGTACCCGGTATTCATAATTTTTCAGCCTAATTTAGCAGGATTTCCTAAATGTGGAGAGCTGCCAATTGTACATTTTCTGAAAATGTTACCCGTATAATCTGTGTGGTCGTTAGGGCACGACTAAGGAACTGGCCACAGTCTCCTCCATCTTGGACCGTCGTCCCTTGAGCCGGTTTGCGGCAAAATCCAAACCTGTCCATTCTTTGATGTTATCTTACCTTCTTTTTCTTTGTCTTTCTCTCTTTCTTTCTCCTTAACTATGACTTGCAGGGTGGTCTTTGCAAATCTGTGGGAACCGGGCATATGTCTATTACCATTGTAGATATCTCCAAGCCACAGTTGTTGGTAGATCTTTATTTTAAAAGTTTTTAAAGTCTGTAATTGAATAATGTTGTCTTATACAATGCCACACTCCATACCATAGCATTTAGGTTGTTGGTAGATCTTTATCTTAAAAGTTTTTTAAAGTTTGTTAATTGAAGAATGTTGTCTTATAATGCCACACTCTTTACCATAGCATTTAGGTTTTAAAGCATCACAAGGAGTCCCAGTAAATGACAGTTCACTATATCTTTTTTATTTCTTTAAAAGCCAATACATTTAACAATAATTAAATGGAAAAACGCTATATCTATCATTGATTTTTTTCAAGTGTCGCCTATGTAAAAGAACATTCATCTAGTGATACTAATATGGGTCAGATTTTCATAAAATGTACAATTTGTCTTCAGCAATCCTTTCAAATAACACAAATTTAAGACAATAATGATGTTCAAAATTCAGTTTAACACAACTAAAAAGATTGTTTGAATCAAGGCAATACCAAATATAGTCAGATATACCCAGTTTTGACCATTTTTCGGTCTAATTTAGCAGAATTAACTAAATATGTAGATCTGCCAATTGTACATTTTCTGAAAATCTGACCCATATAACACATCCTGCTTGATGCAGTCAAATTACACAATATAAAACATGATCATACAAATATCGTGAGATCCTTCATACTATCACAACCAAACTCCAGTACTGATCACTGCGCTAACACATTTATCATCCACTTTTATTATTATTAATTATTTAGTTTCATTAATTTTTATCATATTGATTAATTATTTTATTACTATTTATTATCCACCAAGTATCGTCCACCAAACCCATTCTGATTATTCTCAGTATTTCCTTTAGTTAGTAACTCAGGCATTGTTAAATTTCAATAACCTTTGAAAAGGAACACAAATTCTGAATTTCATACTATAGGTGAAATTCTCCGACTATATTTGGGTAATATCCGGTTTGAGTTTTTATTCATTTTAAGTGAATGATATAATAAGTCTTGTTAACATAAAGCGTATCGCCCTAAATTATCACATGTAATGTGATACTAAGGCAATTAAATGACTGAAGACATTTCTTGCTAATTATGCAAATCGAGACCTTATTTAGAGGTAGAAAACTCTAGTTGACAGTGTCTGGGGTGGGTTAATAAGGCTCATATTGACTGAAGACATTTCTTGCTAATTATGCAAATTGAGACCTTATTTAGAGTTAGAAAACTCTAGTTGACAGTGTCTGGGATGGGTTAATAAAGCTAATATTGACTGAAGACATTTCTTGCTAATTATGCAAATTGAGACCTTATTTAGAGTTAGAAAACTCTAGTTGACAGTGTCTGGGATGGGTTAATAAGGCTAATATTGACTGAAGACATTTCTTGCTAATTATGCAAATTGAGACCTTATTTAGAGGTAGAAAACTCTAGTTGACAGTGTCTGGGATGGGTTAATAAGGCTAATAATGACTAAAGACATTTCTTGCTAATTATACAAATTTAGACCTTATTTAGAGGTAGACAACTTTAGTTGGCAGTGTATGTCTGGGATGGGTTAATAAGGCTAATATTGACTGAAGACATTTCTTGCTAATTATGCAAATTGAGACCTAATTTAGAGGTAGAAAACTCTAGTTGACAGTGTCTGGGGTGGGTTAATAAGGCTAATATTGACTGAAGACATTTCTTGCTAATTATACAAATTGAGACCTTATTTAGAGGTAGAAAACTCTAGTTGACAGTGTCTGGGGTAGCCTTGGGGTGGGATAATAAGGGACAGACACAATGTTTACCACATGTCTGCGAGGGCCCATAATAAACCTGTGGAGGAGCTGTCAGTCTCAGGCCTTCTTTATTACCTTACCTACATAATACATCACGAACACATTGCTCCCTCATTCTACCACTTGTAAAATAAGCTTTATCACCTCCTGGAGCAGATGGAAGTTGACAGAACATATTGGGCTGAGGTGCTGAGAGGCTGAAGGGTTGGAAGGACTGAAGGGGCTGAATTAAGAGAATGGGTTATGGGTGGTGGCTGAAGAGGCTGAAGGGGATGAGAGTGACTGAAGAGGCTGAAGGGGCCTAAAGGGGAGGAGAGGTTGAAAGGGGCTGAGGGTTGAAAGGCATTGTAGGGGCTGCAAGGGTTGGAATGGGTCGTAGGAGCTCTTGGTGGTGTACGGGAATGTAGGGGTTGATGTGACTACCATGCCTGTTATAACATTAGTCAACAAGGCATTCTGTGGGTTAAGGACAGGATGAGATGATCAAGGGTACGCTCTTTAAAATGTCATCACATCGCTGCAATAATTGAATGCTAATATAGTTCACATAATCTTTCCAAAACCTTGATCTTCTATTAATTGAAAATGACCAAATCTCAAACAGTACATAAATGTATATATTGCATATTATTACTTGTATACTGTTTGAGGGAAGCAAGTTATATCTTTGTGAGTAAGTACAAATTTCAATGTATTTTTTATACACAAGCATTTTATAAATGAATACATGAAACGCGCAGTAGGAAGGTATAATAAAAAATCATGAAATGTAATGTTATTATGTTGGATATAATGCTGTTTCCTTGTTGTTAGACTATAAATGATTCTAACATTCCCCTATATCGTGGACTATATCTCTTGATACAATCCATTCTCCATTCTCCATCATAATGAATATTCTTTTGCCTCACCGAGAGCTGTCATGCAATGCCATTATAGGTAGTCATGGTGTTACTTTACTTATAAATATTCATAAGGATAGATGTCAGCAGGGGACAAGCGTGCTCTTAGGGCTCTGATTGTGCTTTTGTTTCCTGAAGGTCACAACATGGTACCCTAATTTCGTGCATAAATTACCTTAAATATTGCCACAGTACATACAGTGCATATAGCTCAATGCCCTACGTTTGAGGTTTTTTGTAAGGAAGTTGGAAGTAATTATTTGAATATTCGCAGGACAAGATAGTGGAGTTAACTTCGATAAACAAAGAAATCCTTTGCATATCTATAATGATTTCTAAAAGATTCTTTAGTAATGCCATTCCCATCGTTATATTCTGGGCAGATCTGTCATATTTACGGCTAAAGGTCAGTACATGAACATGAATCATCGTAAACGCGAAGAGAAATATGAAATGATTGACATTTCAATCTTAAAGTCATTATCTCATGCCTTTCTTTCTATGTATCAACATTTTACATGATCTTTGTCATGTTGATAATGTGAGATGATAAAAATGCTTTAAAGCCTCACTAATGTTAGAAGTAAATGTTAATGATACTCAAAGGAAATAAAGGTCACTTATAATATATTACATCGTCAGAAAGGCAGTGGCAAGGAAGATATCCACGAATTTTATCAGATGATGTAGGTGTCTTCTTTTCTTTCCATTCTTTTCCAACCTATCTAAAAGTAATTTGATCCAATATTTGTAGGATTTAGTTGTTTTTGCTTCCTGTAGCATCATACAAGTCCACATTTATATAACAGAGACATGCTGCATGCAGTGGCTTCACTTATTATCGCTCACCGGCTGCGGTTTTTTTGTGCCTATTGATACAGGTTAACTAACGAGTTGGTTGAAGGAGCGTGAATATTGCACTCGTTGCTACGCAACCAGTGCAATATTCTAAGCGACTGAAACAGATTTATTATACATGCTTTCAATCATGAAAATGGAAAAAAATTGCGTCATAAATTTGAATTTTACCGGTAATCTTAGTAAAAAAACAGATTGGTTGCCATGACAACCCCACGTAAATCACTTGTGATATACGCACTATGCGTACATCACTCTAGATACATTGTTTTCAGAGCAATGAGTGTATAATAAACTTCAAATACTTCTAATATTACAGCAGCAGAATATTGATAAAATCCGTCCCATAAGTCACACTATGAGTAAATTTGTTATCAAATTGTTGCAATAGCTGAGAATGCAGCTTCAATAGAAGGTGAAGAAAGAAACTATTTTGTTAATAGAAACTGTGTTGAAAATAGAAACCAAGATTACAGTTGAGACACCACTATCACTTTTCATAAATACCTAGCCATTTACTATAGTAATAAGATATTATAATTTACAAAAGCTTGTAATCAATGATGCAGAAGCCTCCGAACGTTCGAAATTTCATAGCGAGCAGACATGCACGGCTAAGAATCGAGAGGGAAACTAGACCCATGGTTGGTAAAACAGGGTGTAGATACAGAAAAAAGCTACTCAAAATATCGGTAAATAGTCAGGGAACCGATAGGAACAAAAAAGGAAATCCAGGATATTGGATTAAAAAAGATATTAGCGATGGAAGACAGAAACGGGCCAGTCGCAGCCGCAGGCGAGAAAACGACGTCGTCGTCGCCATGTAACCCATCGGTAGGATTTGAAAAAACAACATCTGAAGGGTTCATAAATTTAACAAGGTACATATCAGAGATTAACACAACTCTGGAAAATGTTATACTACAAGCAGATAAGAGTATATGGACATTGGATGACATATACGAGGAAATCTTATTTGAAAATATTATAGAGAAGTCAATTTGGGACGTTGAATCAGAGGAGATCGAACTCCCTGGAGGAGCGCCAATGGCCGTAACGGCTATTCCCACGGAGATGGCTACACCTGAGTTGGTCACAGCGGCGACCCAAACTATATTGCAGAATCAGGTTAGTGGCATAAACTTTGATGACAAGATGAACAATTTTAATAGAGGGATAATTCAACTAGAACAAAGGTTTGGAACACTTTTCAATAAAATCGAGAAGGAAACATCCAAGATAGGAGATAGTTTCGAAGAAATAATAGGTGAAAAATCAGACACGATGAAAGAATACAACAGGAGAATGAAGGAGTTAGAGGATGAAATACAGAGGTTTAAAACAGAAGGTAGGAAAACACAAGTCATTGAAGAGAAATCAGAAGAAATTCCAGTTGAAATCACAAAGCAGAAAGTTCGAAACCCAGAAGGTAAAACTAGACAGAGTAAAGTAAGTGAGAACTTTGATACGGTGGGAATACTGCCGGAGAAAACCACCGACATATTTCTCATCGTTGAAGGTGTCGAAGAGGACTGGGAAAAACATGAGGTTAATTCTCAGGAGAAGTTAAATGACTTGGCACGACTAAATGACAAAAACGAACAGTTACTGGGAAAAGTCTTAGAATTATTCAAAATAGCTGATTCAAGCATCACTGAAAATAATGTAAATGTTGCCTACAGAATAGGGAAACCCAAGCTGGGAAGAAGGAGAGGCATATATGTGGGGATCGATACGGTGGAAACTAAAAGCTCCGTAGTAAAAGCGTGTGGGAAGATAAGAGAAAATAAACAGTACAGGAGATTCTGGCTAAATAAGTTCAGCAAAAAAACGAATGGATACCAGTACATGTTACTTGAAAACACTCAGAAATTATTGGAAATGAATAAAATAGACTCAAGTTTGGTTGCAAATCACATAAAAACAGAGGATGGCTCGTTCTCGGTGCACGACCTAGATATGCTACCGATAGGGTGTCGACCAGAGAATATTTTCCAAGTAAAGGTGGGGGAGAAAGGGATAGGATTTAAAGGCTTACACAGTCCACTATCCAACTTTTATCTCACTAAATTTCAATATGAACATCGGTACTACAATTCCGCTGAACATTGTTTTCAAGCGCTGAAGGCTTACGCGGCTGGTAAACCTGCAATGGCGGAGGACATAGCGCAAGTTGCCAACCCAGCCGTTGCTAAGGCGTGGGGCGACAAAATACAGCCTAACGACAACTGGAAACGGGAGGAAGAGGGACTTTTGGAAGATATAGTCTTCCACAAATTCAGTCAGAATGAATACCTTAAACAGAAAATGCTCAAATGGAAAGGGATGGAGTTCTTTGAACTAACGACATCTAGAAAGTGGGGAGCCGGCGTACGGCACCCGCTTGTATCGATACAAAATGGCCGACGGGTGAATGTCAACACTAAGGATATCATCGGAAAGAACATTTTTGGAGACATCCTGGGTAGAGTTAGTGAAAAATTATACTCCGAAAAGATCTAAATAGTGGTGTATCATCATGGACTTGCTAATTCTAATGGATTCGAGGGGGAGGGATTTGGGTAGAAGAATAAGGGAGAGGTTGCCAGGCATAAATATCAGACTTGTCTCTATCGGAGGTGCCACGATACAAGGTCTTGCTACGGAGGCGTCCAATATTGTCAACTTACACAGGCCAAGAGCGATATTCATTATTGCAGGAATTTGCAACATTACTACCCGATGTAGAGATGATCCAGGTGAGCAAATAAAAGTAAGACACTCATCTATTGCAACCTGTGAAGAAGACTTGAGGAATAATATGAGCACAGCCATTGACACTCTCAAAAACGCAGCATCAGTTGTGATATCATGGTGTGTATGATACACATAAATAAATGTACTATTCCCTAAAGAATAATATCTACTCTATATTAAATGAAAATCTTGGTAGCTGAGAATATAAGATGTGAACTGCAAGGCTGCTATTTGGCAAGTGTTTAATGTAACTGAATAGAAGGTGTACATTGCAAAGTGTGTGTCCAGCCTGTTACCAGCTGTCCATTCTATGTCCGGTATGTGGATATAACAGGTGTTGTAACATACCTTTCACAATGGTCTTGTTCATATAACGGTGTACATTGGGTCATAACATATGCCCCCCTCCCCCCTTAAAAAAATGGAACTACCCCTAAGGAATTTTGAATAATCAAAACTAGTTTCATTTTAAAAAGGTCGAATACAGTGGGACACGAAATGCGACACCACTACTTTTGCTTGACAAGACACATTTAACACACTTTAATCCTAAACTTTCCATCACCCACACCTTCTGATCTGCACACCGAAATTATCAGAGGTGAATTTTGAATATCTTACCCCTCAAACTATAATTTTGAGAAATGATAAACCTAAAATCCCCACCATAACCTACAACATTGGCATGGTTAAAGACCTGAACCTCCAACAACTTACAGACCATTGTGACGAAAAATCTGAGATAAACAAAATACAATGCACATGGAACATACATGTCCTGCAGTGATGAGGAGCTACATCATTATAAAACTGCACCGCAAAACATGCTATCCCGAAAACCTAATTCAGTAAAAACATTTCTATAAAGTATATTATATCTCTGCATTTCCAAAATTAGCACCCAAAACATGATAAGCACCTTGTATAAGACAAACTTTTGAACACAGAGATCGTCAACACCGAGGAATCAGCACCACAATTGAAAAAAAATTTTATTCTAGAAATTAAGATTTTGTAAACATTCCTAAAACAAGCCCTGTCCGACTACCCAAGTGACCCAACTTCGTTGTATAACCACCTGAATAACCTGACAGAATAAATAAAATAAACAAACCAATCCTCCTGTGTTGACTTCAATGATTGACATTCCCATAAACAATACTATTTGCACAAATGCGCCATGACTTAAACTAAATGAGTAAGTCATGCACGACACTTGAATCCTGTGACAACATACCTAGACTTCCTATAAATTTTGAAAATAAATAATAATTTTGAAACTTATAATCAATAATTTTATAATTCTGAACCTTTAAGTACAAGTCCTTGATACCTCTAGGGTTCTCCTTCCACGCCCTCAAGTCGGGGCATCTAACAAATTTGGTCGCCACCGATTCCGTGTAAATTTGACAACATTAACAGTTCATAGTAAACTACCATAGAAATACAATAACTTTTCGATCGAAAAACACAGGGTATTAAATACCTTCACCTCTGGAGACAACATTTACCGAATACCTGAGTATACATCCTGAACTTGATGATAACCAACGTCCTATAACGACCACAAAAATGACGTTGGCCATCTTGTAAACCTACCATCGCCCAGCTGACAATGAACTATCTACAGCAATACAAAATCTCTGAATCATCAAAAACGACATAACTTGGATGAAAATACTACCATAATACATAATAAACTAATATTTAACAATAATCCACCTTGAAATCCATAATATTCCAGTCGTTGAAATGAAACAAAGATGGGCAACAGGCTCTGACATCAGATGCCACTGTCAAACTCCATAGTGAATCCTTTCCAATCAAATTTCAATTTTAAAATCGCTCAAATCCCGTTAAAATCAAAATATTAAATAATATTTCCAAATAGTCTATTTAAATACAACCTTTGTCCAACTTAAGAAAGCCATTTTGGAAGTTATATGACCCCCATTCGTCTGTAAAACCGAAAAATATTTCATCAAAAATCGTGAAAATTCCAAAATCTCGATCGCCATAAGAATAGCATTGGCATCCTTATGACGGGTCTAAAATCAGTAAATATTGAAATAATTCTAAAATCTTTTCGTCTATATGACGTAACTACATCCCTAGATGACATATCCACTGAAAGAATTTTTAAAATCGCCAAGATTCAAGAGCTGTTCGATGCGGCGATCTCCATACTCGACGAATTTCGCCACATCCGCCATCTTGGAAATGTCCGACGATGTCACCCATTCAACTCTATATTAGAGCAAAATGATGCGGGATTTGGCTAGAAATGACAATTTTGAATTGGTACAATCCTAAATTACCTTTAAAACATAATCTAGGGTGATATCTTAACCCCTGATAATGCTTATTTCAAGAGAAAAACGACAGTTTCATCGCTGGAAGTTGGTGTCCGGCAACAAAGAAGTGAAGTTTCTAATCCCACCTCATTAGCCATCAATCGTATGCAAATTTATGCCAATCTAAAAATAACCTGGTCACATGACCCTACTACGTTTTAACTTTAAACAGCTTATTGCTCAAAATTTAGACTTTTTCTGACAAAATGGTCGTCACCAGACCTTCTTTATGATAAAACTCTAAATCATTACTGATTTTGGAACGGATTTAAAGCTTAATTTAGAATTTAGATCACCTGCACCGATTTCATGGTTCCAGGCTAGGGGTTTAGGTATAAATAGCTCTGGCTGTTGCCTGTGAGGCCAGTACAGCTCCGGTCCTCGTGCCTGACAGACCTACTGCCGTTTTTACCCCTGATCTACACTGGATCCTGGGCCTTTGCCTGGATACCAACCTGAATATATTCGTCAACTTCTCTCCGAGTTTCACTCCGGACTTCACATCTATTCCAAATGGACTTCCAGTCTCACCGGACTTCCCATCTGAGTTTACCTCTACCTTTTGAAATTGGTTTCAACGACTGGACACATCACTGGAATTGATTAATGGTGATTGGTATTGGTACCTGCCGACTACTTCTCTCCAACTTCAAGAAATTCCAAGTCCACTGAGCAGCACTTTAACCTGTCCACTCATCTATTTGTGACTTCTGAAATTTCATAGGAATTATTCACGTTGTGTATTACAGGATCGTTCTCAAAGGAATTTACTCAGAGAATCGATCCTAATTTTGAGGAATTTTGATATTCTCTCAAATTTGTGTGAGTGTGCCAAAATGGAATTCCATGTTAACCTGGAATCGACTTTAAGGAAAACTCCATGTTAACCTGGAGTGTAAACTAAATTTTTGTATCTATGCAAAATACCGGATGTACGAATGGGCTACTTGCACTCAAAGGAATTAAACAGTGAAGCATGGAGACCTGTGGAGATGCATCTTTTTACTACGTACATCCGGACACAATAGCCGTAAGTAGACCATTCTGTATGCACCTCCGCTAGCTCTCACTGCATTTCACCACATTCCAGGAAATTTCGATTTCTGTCCAAAAACAAACTACAAAGTTAGGATTTCTTTCAGACATGAAAATATCCACGTGTATAAGATTAGTAGACCGGATTTCCGGAAGGAGTGGCAGTAGGGAGGAGGAGAACTCGACAAATACCTAACACAACTGTATGCATGTATGTCTTAGCTTCCCCTGCCGCTACGGCGACTCACAAATTTCCATTTGCACCAAATCACCTGATAAAGTACTCTCAATACCTGTGATAATTATATTCGTACCAGTTTCCTGGTATCCTGTCTTCAATTTCTAATGAACTTCAGAGTAAAAACTGTATCTCAGCCGGACGATGGCTCTATCCAGAACTTTTCATCTCCAGAGGAAAACCTTTAAAAACTGAAAACATAGCAAAACTGCCGATTTTCAAATAACAAAATTTCTCTATCACATACGTTCTACCCAAAAGTATGAAAAACTAAAAACAATCAAAAATTTATGCTCAAAAGTACATTTCCCAAATCTGCATCCAAAATCAGGCATCTTGAAAATCACATAGATCTGTATCCTACATAAATTTCTGCCCCAAAAATGGCTGTCCTGAGCACGCCCCAAAATCCACCTTGAAACTCGCAAAAATTCATGTATAAAATATTCATCTTGAAAATAACCTTAACTTATGTCTAAAATATACAAAATATCCGCATGGACACCCCCCCAAAAGAGTGTCAAAAACGTAAATGGCGTTAATCACATAATTTCGATCTAAAATGATGTAACACTTGTTTGTAAAACTTCTAAAACATGCCTTAATTTTGTGCGTAAAAACTCTATTACTTCCAATTGAACTAACGTCCTGTATAAACATACGTATCAAAAAACGTCCCTAATCAACGTCTGAAATGACATAAAAATAAGGCCTATACATGGCGAATAAGATAGCACACAAATTTTCATAATACGAGGTATATGAATTTCTGAAACCTGCAGTTCCCCACAGAACCCAACTCGTTACATACTGAGTGTATAAATACATAAATATCCCCATATTGATATCAAATATTGTTCTCCCGAACAAACACATATTTATGCACCGGACCAACGTCCTTCTATAACCGAACATATACATCCAACATAACATATAGTCCATTCAAGACTGACCAGATTATATATCATACCAAAATTTAAAGCTTTTGTACCCTACATATACAAACTAACATACACTTGTCTAAATAACCTAAAATGCCCCCACTTTTGACGTCCAGAAAACCTCCAATCTTAACCACTGTCAAGACCCATTTTAAATTCTGTCCCAGTGGTAGGACATTGCCTGTAGTTGTTCTGATGTGACATTTTGTACCGTAGAGTTTGTTGGGTTAAGTACCTTATTAGCCCATTTTAAATCCTGGACTTCCTTTTCCGATAACTCATGTGATGCTCGATTACAAAGTTCCTTTTTCATTTCCAATGCCAAATTGTCTCGTACCTCTAACTCAGCGTCCCAATCTTCAGGTTCAGGCAGGGGGTCCAATGGAGGCAAATCATGCTCTATGAGCTCGACTGGCTGCTCCACTATTTCCTCCTGTGCCTCTTTCCTGTAATCAGGAGTACACATCCTGGAAATTTCAAATTTCGACTCCCACTTCCAGAACAGAAAAATACCAATTCCCAATCCTTAAAGTCCAAAAAAAAATTTAAAACAACCAGAACTCTGAAAAAAAAACTTTCTATTTCTAAAGGCCTGAAGTATGTCTGACGTCAAAAACCGAGGCACTGACGCTCTATAATATATAATATCACCACTAACTTAAGACACAATGCGTCTGCGTCCAACGCTTGGTAATAACTAACACAAAATCAAAATTAAAAGAATATGAAGTATACATGAATTCCAATGTAAACATATATGTCCTACACCTCACAATAGTAAACTATGCAATGTAAATAAACACATGGAAAAATATACGATCTATGAGACATAGAGATCAAGGTATGTAATACAAAATATATAACACCAGGTTATTAAAATAACTCAGAAATACCGTTATCCAAACGTGTCACTTAAACTTCTGACGCAGTACCTCTATTCTTACCCTTTTTGAAAAATGTTTCTAAACTTGTGACCTGCATCAGTATAGTTTTAAAAGTACAAAAACACTGGCAACATTCCCGCAAATAATGTCCTTGAAACAATGTGCCTTAACCTCCCGATATCTAATGTCCGTATGGTGAGGTTGTGTAATTATAACTTTAAACGCCACTACCAATGTCCGTTTTGGCGTCCACTATTTATCACATAAAAGAAATGACAGACACGTCCGGCGTCACCTTTAAAATAACCTGTAAATGTATACATAACCTGTAACCCTAACTACTCCATTTGTACAACATGTTGTCGCATCTCTTCTCTTGTCCTCACAGCATGGATGTGGAACAGCTTGCCATGCCGAAAGCTCCGTTTTCCCTAATATATAATATATAAATAAAACAGAAAATTCAGCGCATAACTCAAACATCAATATCTAACAAATGGCGTAGTTGTTTGGCGTGTAATATATATTGTACCATAACTAAAGCTCACTGAATTCCCCCTACCGTAACACAAGAGATCCACGTGCACATGCTTTTGTTTACATTCTAACATCCCAGTGACAGTTTGGAATGACTCGTGACAGTCACTCCTTCCTATACCTATATTCACCTTATTAAATCCTATACTACGAGATTTGGTCCTTCCCCTGGCTTTTGTGAAGGGACTTTTAACTTCAGAATACCCCTTAGACTCTGTTCGTCATATCTCGAGATAGAAAAGACATTGATATTACCTTGGATAATCCTGACGCAATGATATAGTAAACAAAACCTACCCAGCAAAGTTCATTGGTGGCTGGTCTGGTCTAGCTAGTAGGCGGCCGTCATAACCCACATGCCATGGGATCTGTTTAGGGTCTCCCCTAGGTGGCAGCACGATAATCGCCACATTAGTGTCTGGCGACTCCAGTGCCTCCTGTAGGCGTGTGGCGTCCCTTCCCTGTACTGGCAGGGTTGCTGGCAACCGGATATCTTTATCCACTAGCCCGCTCTTAAAACGAAACCTGTCGGTCCACCTAACCCTTAGCTCATAGCTGCAACAAGATGCGCTGACGAGCTCTGCGTGGACGATTGTTGGTATGGAGAAGGCACTAAGTGTATTAATACCATATCCTAGGTTTCCCAACTTGAAATCAAAAACCAGGTCCTCCGATATCAGCCTTAGGACTAGCTGGTTTGATGTCTCCACCTCTGTCAGGGTGGGTGTGGGCAGACACCTTGCCTTGACACAAACGTTGCGCCGTTTGATGCACAAGAAAAGCAGCCTCAAAATATATACAGCCACGGCTACATATATCACTATTTCAAGCCAGCTTGGGCCTGGTGCTGAGACATTGACTGTCTCATACACCACCTGCTGTGGCGTCACCTGGGTGGTCTTTCCGTCCATGTTGCTCTCCAGCTCTATATGCTTAGCGCCGAGCTCTGTCACATTCATGGCTCGCACCTGGCCTATCCATTTAATCACCATGGCTAGTTTGTGCACTCTGTAGCAAAGGTAAAGAGAAAGAATGCATGCAAGTATGGATAAGAAAAATGACAAATAAGGCACAGAGGGATGAGAAACCACGTCAACCAAACCCACCTGAATTTTGTCCCATAGGGACGCCATTTCTTTATCACTTTTAATTAATTTCAGAACCAAATGCTGCGTCCTAATGCCCCTTTGAATTATCTCCTTAGGCACATTAGAAATTGCTTTCTGTAACTCCTTTGCACTCGGAAGATGCAATTTTATTAAACTATCAGTTACAGTACTCCCCCGAAATTCCTGAATATTTATCTGAAAAGCCATTGCCAGAGGTAGATTAAATCCTGATTTAACGTCTACCTGTAGATTCTTTTCTAGACAGAAAACTCTATCAGAATCGATAGTAGCTTCCTCCATTTCGAGAACACATCCACAAGGAATATTTATAATTGTAAAAATCGACAGAGTAATGTTCTGCTCTGTTCTACCCCTGCACCTTAATTTTGCTTGTAAACCAGAATTGATTATTATGTGGCGATCCCCAGACAGGTCCAAATGTAATTGAGGTGTTTTCCCTTCAACGAAAGAATGAAAAATGCAAGAATCTTTAACCTGAGGTGTATTATCAGTGAAAATATCGTGCATGCAGGTTGAGTGATTAGAAGGAAATCTGACTATGCTCTGATCACATACCAATTCTGTAGTGAATAACTCACAATTTGCAAGCTGAGCCTCAGACAAAATACCATATGCCCCATCTTTATCAGAGATCGCAACAGCATAGCCTATTTCCCCTAATTTTGTGTAACCAGTGGGATCCCCTTCATGCACATGCATTGGAATTGGAAATACCACAGGTTTATATACATCAAAACGCTCCGAATCATAAGCCATCCAGATCTTCAACGTTAAAACTATTGAATCAGATCTTCGTTTTGTATCTATAATGCTGCACCAGTCCCGCCATGTACCTAGCGGTGAAGCGTCAGGCGCACTCTCTCTAATTTTGTGCGTCAAAACAGACACAGCACCTTTTATGTCGGCCCATGCGGCCACTGACGACGGAATTTTTCCAGACTGAATATCATTTAAATCCCCCAAGATGCGATTTGCAACTTGCAGATAATTTAGTTGCGACAATATACCTGAAATTGCCTTAAGTATTGTCTCTTGTCCTGAAAACACATTGCGTGTATAATTCCGAAATTCCTCAGTTGAGTTTGCATGGGACCTAGCGTAACTATTTACATCAGTAGAGAAATTCCCAAATGTCGTCCTAACCTGTCTAACGTATTTGTCTGTAAATGCAATAAAAACATTGCTATTCCCTACCAAATCATTTATAATACTATCCCTATTTTCGTTATTAATAGTTGTTTCCTGTATCCCTTTTATAATGGCAATCTGATTGTGGTTCAACGAATCGATCTGTGGCTGTGTGGCCGTTCCTATTGCTAAGTTCAGGAAATTTCCAGCTGGCTGAAAACCCCTGTTTCTTTTTGATCTACTAGAAACGTTATCCTTTTTAAATCCCTGGATTAAACTTTGGATTTGATCATGCATTTGAGTGCTGGTATTAAAAAGAGCCATGGTTGTCCTGCACAGGTGGTCGATGTCAAAGCTGACATCGTCTGTCCCGTTGAATGTTGTGTCTGGGACTTCAGGCGGGGAAATTCCATAAGGCACGTAGAGCCTAATGGCGTGATCCCCAACCCTCGAGGCAATTTTAACTGATTCCCTGAAGAAAACCACTCCATAATTCTGCCTAAATATGGCCTGTTCTGCCGCCGCTATAGTGAATAGGGCGAACAGAAACATCCTGTGGAAATAAAGAAAAATAGGAAACACTATTACATCCTGCCCCAAGTCAGCAAATTGAATGAACTAAAATACAAGTCAACCACAATTTCCAAAACCACGCTGGATCCTCGGAGGATTCCAGCGCATCACTTTTCCAAAATCCAAGTGGTAAATCCGTGTGTAATTCCCTATTTTTACATGTTGGGCTCTCATGGTTCCATTGGCTGTAATATCAGTGTGCTATAATGTAATTCGAAAGGGAAAAACTCACCAAAGTGTTTTGATCATTCTTAGAAACTGATCTCAGCTCTGTCCTGATCTCTCTCGAGCCCGCGTGGATCTAATGAAGGCAAGTGCTGCCGCTCAGTTAAACACACCTCTTGTCTGGAATGTTGGTATTCGCACCAATGGATGGGGGGAGCCACCTGCTTACTTGAAGCAGGTTGCACCTAGCGCACAGGCTGCAACCTAGCGTTAATCACAGGATCAAAACATTATCCACCCAGACATTCGTCATACCATTGAGAGGGAGCCAAACCAATTTAATTTCTGCAAATCAATGATATTGCAAATCAAATGGTTATCAATCAATACTATCCCTTTCAAGATATTCCACTGGATACCAGTCTTCCAAATTACGCAGGTAGAATTAAGCAGCTTTGCCTTTTGAGGGTACCAAAAACGGGTTAATCAACTCCAGCTTATAATCCCACAATTTCATACATCACAGCATCACTGATAATTACTTTTTATAGGGACTTTTACCGTCGCCCTATTAACGTGACCTGTTTCGACTCTCAGGTGTAGGCCAAACCTTAGTGGTTGTATAAAAATCCCTACTTAGAAGGCAAAAACTTTTTCAATTTTTAATTTCTAATTGGTTATGGAAATGCGTGACAACCCACATCATAAATATTCGTTCATTCTTTACTTTGCCAATATCTGGGTCCAGCTGCACTGTGTGTTCCCTCTACGTATGATTCACGCCACACCTTCCACATTTTTATGTGGTTACATGCGGTGGCGCCATCTGCAGAGTTTGGCTGGCCATGCTCAAACTTTTTCATCCCCACATATTTGCCGATACTCCGCATACCAAAATGGCAGGCTTAGACAAGTTATTGCAGTTTCTCCCAATCTGTTATTGCCAGGAAACCTTAAATATTTCCTTCCCATTACATCCTGACATCTGTGTTCTCAATTCAGGTATTTATTCAACTATAGGGTCACTCGTTGTGTCGGAGTGCACCTCCCTTCTTTATTTATCAATGGATTATTCATGTGACATGAGCTCAGAGTGCCATATTTCCGGTGGTGTTTACCACTAAACTGGTGACATTCTTTTGCACTCCTGTTGGCTATCTAGGTTGATTTAATGGTGAATTGAACAATGTAGCATGGGCTACACCATTACTATCTGTTTATTATACATATCATTGTCACCTCCAGTCCTGATGTTACCTGGAAAAATGTATAGTTCTGTCCTTATTATAATACAACTTAACCTCTAATGTTACAGTCTCTTATTTGTGTACCAGCCACTCTTTACCATACCTTCTGGTCATATCACCTTTGTTATTGTCTATTCAATAAGACTGGCACACTTGAATTCTTGCTGACTACTTTTTAGTACTTATTGCCTTAGGCTTCAGCTTATCTTTATCACCTGGATCAACTTTTCCAGTTTTGCCTGACCTACTTTCCTTTATCATAGGAAACTTCTCTACCAGGCGTTTCATGAATCTATTGTTATTGTCAGCTGTGAGTTTTGTTACTTGAGTTATATTTATACTTTTTCTCAATACCTTTCCAGTGCTGAGATTCTTTACCCTGACTGTATGTCTGGTTGGGATTTCCAGAATCAGATATGGGCCACTCCTGGAATTCTGCAGCTTCTTACTGGTATGTTTTTGAATCAATGTATTGATCTTTATGTATACAATATCTCCTAACCTAAGGTCATGATCTCTTGCCCCCTTGTCATGCCTATTCTTCATCTTTTTCTGAGCAGCTTCCAGATTTCTGGCTGCCTGTACTGCTGCTTGAGATTGTGTATTTACTATATCTAAAAGATGAGCTGTCACTGGACGAATTTCTTCATCCACATTTAAAATGGCTGCCTCTGGCGGCGTGACTGCATTTTTCCCGAATATTAATAGATAAGGGCTATGACCAAGACTGTTGGCATCTGAGATATTCAACGCAAATACCACTGCGGGTAAATAAATATTCCAGTCCTTTTGGTGTTTTTGGACGTAGGTTTTAATCGATTGTACGATGGATTGGTTCACCCGTTCCACAAGCCCCTGGCTTTCTGGGTGATACGAGCTACCGAACACTTGCTGTATTCCGAACGCGCGGCAAAAAGTCTTAAACACGCCCGATGAAAAACTTGAACCATTGTCACTAAATAATTTCGATGGTATTCCTACCACACACAAGACATTCCTAAAGAACTCTTGCTTCAAGGTAGTCGAATCGATTGCATGGGTAGCCCACGCAATACAGTAACGGCTATAGAAATCCACACAGACATGAATATAACGTTCACCTGACGCAGTCGTCGCCATTGGTCCAATTGTATCTATCACTATACAAGACATGGGCGAGGGTGCTGGGTCTCTCAATGCCATAGGAAGCTTGTATGGGTGTTTTGATTTCTTACTCCTGAGACACTGATCACATGTAGCAACATAATCTACCACATCTCTTGTCATCAATGGCCAATAAAACCTCTGTCTTATTATCCCCAGAAGTTTAACAGAACCCAAATGACCTGCCATGGGCCTATCATGCAATAGCTCCAGCACAGGCTGAATCCAAATAGCTGGCAACACTACTTGATACTGTCTCGCAGCATCTTTCATCTTAGTGCCATTTGGCAACCTACATAAAATACCTGCATTTACAAAGAATTGATCATGAGTCATCAAGACCTGTCTAGCCTTAGCCGATTCCCTCGGAATTATTCCCGAAACCACATAGTCCATCATCTCAGAACAAAACTCATCCATCTTTTGGGATTCTATGAATTCATCCTTTGAAAAGGGCATTCCCAACTTCTCCTTCAAGTCCCCAAAGAATTCTCTATCAATCTTCGGAACTACCGCAGCCAAAGCTTTTCTTTTCTTTTCCACCCTCTTGGGTTGAGCATGAGACCGAGATGTTCCCTGAGATTTCTTCTGAACTTTCGTTGTTTTAACTTTTGGTTTCCTTACCTTGGTAGCTTTCTGTCTATCTTGCCTTAACTTTTCAGAATCCTTTGTTTTTTGTTTTGTAGAATCCCTGGTCTGAACTACCTTCACCGTATAAAAGGCATTCTTCTTACCTGCGGGCTTCCCGAACTGCTGAAACACTGGCTCCAAGACAGCTACCCTCTCATCACATACAGATTCAGTGACTGTCATCTGCGCCAAATGATGCATCACTCCCTGCTCTTCTGCATGTTCTTCAACAAAAGGTATCACAGTCTCTGTCTGATGTTCTACTAACATTGACCGAACTAACCCATCATTACCTTGAGGGAATGGGACTCCTGCTTTCCAACCTTTTAGGATGGATCTTTTGCGAATCTTTGTGATTGGGTGGTTCTCACAACACTCCTCTTGATGGAAAGGCTTGACCATATCTATTGGGTTGAAAGTTAC
Organism: Sthenelais limicola; assembly: GCA_942159475.1. Classification (NCBI taxonomy): domain Eukaryota; kingdom Metazoa; phylum Annelida; class Polychaeta; order Phyllodocida; family Sigalionidae; genus Sthenelais; species Sthenelais limicola. Next base: position 16,218,407 of record OW804095.1, read on the forward strand.
TCCTTTCTTCTTTGGAGCAGCTAGTTCTAGTTCTTGCTGTTTTATTGAGATAGGATAGTCTCTTCGCGACAACGCATCTGGGACCAAGTTCAATTTTCCCTTCACATGCTGAATATTATAGTCGTACTCCATCATCTCTTCCAGTGATCTATACATCCTACCGGACAAATCACGTTTAGAGTTCAGAGCTACCAACGCTGCATGATCCGTCAATATTGTACACTTATTTCCCAACAGATAGTGCCTAAACTTACGTAAAGCAAACTTTATTCCCAAAAGTTCGCGATCTGTGGTACTATAGCGTGTCTCGGCGCTAAGTAATGACCTCCCTGCAAATGCCACCGGCCTCAAATTACCCTCACTATCCTTCTGACTTATTACCGCCCCGAGCGCCGTGGAACTGGCGTCGGTCGCCACCACGAAAGGGTTCTTGTAATTAGGATAATGAAGCAAGACCTCAGTACAAATAGTCTTTCTAATTTTATCGAAAGCCGCCTGACATTCTTTGGTCCATTCAAACTTGACATCTTTCTTTGTCAATTTGTATAATGGGATCATTATGTGACTGAAATCAGGGATGAATGCCCTATAGTAATTTGCTAGGCCATTAAAAGCTCGAACCTGCTTGGCCGTCTTAGGAACTGGGTAACTTTCAATAGCTTCCACTTTGTCCTGATTTGGCTGCAAACCTCTGGAGGTAATTTTAAATCCCAAGAATGGTACCGCATCCAATCCGAAGTAACATTTTTCCCTTTTGAATCTAATGTTCACCCTTCGGAATGCTTCAAAGACCTGTCTCAAATGCTTCAGATGTTCCTTCCATGTCTTGCTAGCTATCAAGATATCATCTACATACGGAAGTGCAGATGGTACAGCTGTTAGTACATTTTCAATTACCGCATGGAAAGCCTTTGGAGATGTCTTCAGTCCCATCGGCATACATTTGTACACATATATTCCATCACATGTACTTATTGCCGTGGTCAGACGATCCTTCTTTCTAATTGCAATTTGATGAAAACCACTTTGAGCGTCGACTTTAGAGAAATACTTCCCTTCCAATTCGCCAACCGCCTCTATGGTCTCCTCTGCGCTGGGAAACGTCCTAGCCTGGTCTTTGATCATACTATTTAACGACCTGAAATCCGCCACGATTCGATACGCTTTGGGTGCCCCAGGGTCACTAGGCTTCTGCACCAAAAATGCAGGTGACGCAAATTCTACTATCTCATCAGTCTTCTCAATGACGCCTTGATCCACTTGCTCCTTCAGAAGTTTTCTCATAACTTCTTTCATCCTCGGATTCAACCTATAGGGATGCATGGCCTTTGGCTCGTAGTCCTTCTTCAAATCTATCCTATGTTCGTATCCTTTGGCCCTTCCTATCTTCTGATCCTTCCCGACAAAAACGTCATCTTGTTTCATCAGGAGATGCAAAAGTTGTTCCCTTTGCACTGGATCAAGATTCAGACCCATTTGATACTTTTTATACTCAAAATAACCCCCTTCTGAGGACTCACCTGTAACTATATTCACCTTATTACCCTTGTCAGTGATTGTGTCTGGGCAAGTCCCAGAATTATCTGTACACTTCGAGACATTTCTATTGTTTCCCGAATCAATCATATTTACAGACTCGCCCTGTGAATTTTCGTTCACTGTCGCTTCGTCATTGAGGGGTGAAAAATCATTTTCATCGGCCATTTCATATATACCCAATATAGAGCCCTTTTTTACAGAGTACCAACCTTTGCTACTATTATATACACACATCCTGATCCTATTACCCTTGGTGTTTGGCTTTACCAGTGCTCTCTTCACCAGATATGGAACAGGAGTCTTTCTTTTTACATTTTCAGTAACCCCTACTGTATGTGATATGTCCCAAGGGGCTACCACTGAGTTTGTGAACTCAAACTCAGAGTTTGGAGGAATTTTAAAATTTCTATCTGATCTAATGACATATGTATGGTGTCTATCCAAATTGAAATTTATCTGAGTTCTATATTTTCTCATAAAATCAACCCCCATTATTAAAGGGCAACTTAAGCCTGGTAGTACATCAAACCAATGCCTAAATTTTCTTCCATACATTGTCAATACTAATTGTACTTTGAAGTGAACCTGACGGGAAGAGTTATCCGCTAGAAAAATCTTTTTCCTAAATTTTCTAATAGGGAGATTACCCATTTGTGCCACTATACCTTTATACACTACCTCACTAACACATGTGCAAGTCGCCCCTGTGTCAACCAAGAAAGGAATATCAGTGAATCCCCCTATGGTAGCACGCACAAATCCGTTCTTTACGGCCATTTTGATTCTGTCAACGCCTTTCTCACTCTCCTGAAATAAAGTTACAAGATCGTATGAGTCACTTTCAATGTTATAAAAGCCCTCTGCTGGGTCCACAGAATCTTCAATGGGAATAATTTCCCCATTCTTGTTGAGTCTTGAGATCTTACCAATCTCTTCCCGCTTCCCTTCATGTACCTGTCTTTCAATGTCTTTAGTTGTCCCCATCATTGAAAGTAGTTAATTTCTTATTGTCTCTAAAAGGAGTTAAATCCCTTTGATCTATATTTTTCTTTCTCTTGTCAGACCTCTGTCCAATATCAGTATCAGACTCTCGATCCGCCCTTCCTGAATTCCTATTAAATGAATTCGATCTGCTTGAATTTTGTCTATTGTAAGAATTCAATCTGTTCGAATTTTGTCTATTAAAGGAATCTGATCGACTATAGGAGTTTGATCTTCCTGGCGATCTTGTAGGGGTTCTACCTCTACTTTCATTACCGGATGAGCATCTACATCCACAGTCCTTAGGTTTACCAGTAGACCTGTCCCTACTGTTATACCTTCCATTTGAGGAATTGTAGTTGTTGTTTCCTCTGTTCTTTTCTCTTCCTCTACCAGCACTACTATCTCTACTTTCTGACCAGTTGCGCTGATACCTGTCACCACCCTTTTTATCTTTATACCTCTTCTTAAATGACCCATTCCTGTCCTCTTGGTCATCTGTGGTATACCCAGCATCTCTAATCGCTTTTACAGCTGCTGCTTTGGAAAGCAGATCTGTCACCTTGTCTTCTGCTATGGCGACATCATTTACCTCATGCTTGATTGCTGAGGCTATGGCACGACGCATAGTTGTAACATCATCTGCCATCACCCTCTTTGATAGACTGGGCTTTAGGTTGGTGACATAAAACTTCACCTGCAGATCTTCCTCCAATCCGGAGTTCGCCAATAGGACTAACATATCTGCATTATACTCCTCCACACTTTCGTCCTGCCCTTGCTTTCTCTGAGCATATCCCTTCATCATCTCTGTATAACTTAGCTTTCCAAATTCCTCCAGAAACTTTCGCCTCAGCGTGTCAAATGATGCTGCAGGATTCCTTGCTCTAAAAGCCTTAAAAAAATTTAGGGCTTTTCCTTTGACAAATTTCTTTACACCCTGGACCTTCAAGTTATCTGGTGCCCCTAGCGATTCAGTGTATTCTTCATAATCGTCCAAGAACTGCTCAGCGGATACAGCCGCAGTTGCTTCTCTGAATATCTCAGGAACCATTGCCAGAGCCTTTGTTACAGAGGAGTGTGGTGTCCTATCCTTCTGAGAAAAACCCTTTTTCTTGTGACTTATAGCTCTGATACGACTTTCAGTTTCACCTGAAATATCGGAATTATCCGTCTCTGATGAACTGTCAGCACTTGACCAATCAGACTGATATTTCTTGTCACTATCCTTCCTGGGTCGCCTTCTTCGCCTCCTGCGTCTTACACTGTCTGGAGTAGAACAACGTTCTCTGTCCCGCTCCCTGTCACTATACTGTGTAAAACGACGTTCATTTTCCCTATACTCACTGCGAGTATTAGGAAAAGGCTGAGTGCGTCTAATCGCTTCCCAATAGGCTCTTCCTCTGTCTTGCCACTCGGGGCCTGTTGGTATTGCCACATCTCTGGCTCTTTCATGGTGATCCACCTGCCTCGCATCTACCGTGCGATTTTCTTGCTGGTCTATTGGCCCTGTATCATCCCTGCGTCTCTCCGGATGATCTATAGGGGGGTCAGTTTTTTCAAGTGTGCTGTTTTACCACATAGGGGTGTAGGAGAGGGGCAAATTTCGGAAGTGTCTCAAGCTGTTCCTAGACACTTTGACTGTAATATATGGATTGTATGCTTCTAGGAAAAGTTTATTCCAACAAAATCGGATTAGGGATTCTGTCTTTTTGGGCCTTTTGAATATTGTTGCTTACTTACTGTGACGTAAGTATATCCTTCAGTGTTGGAATTTTTTGAAAACTCAAGAATTTCCATTAACAATGTGACAGATTTTGTTCAAAGTGTCTTTCTATCAGTTATGATAAGTATGTATAGTCACAATATCTGATTATCAATATGTAGAAAGTTGCCATCAATTGATTTCAATCGTTTTTCCTTGGTTTTGGGGGTGTTTTGTGATATTAAAAATAATGTTCTTTCCAATTCATCCCCCTCTTTAAGTAAACAGCTGACTATTTAGTTATTTCTATGTATTTTTGTTTGTATTATTTTTTTATATAATAAATATTCAACATCTTGACCAAATACATGTCAGATTTGTCGGAGGGCTTTTAAAAATAGCTTTATATGGGATATACTTACGTCACCATAATGCCAAAAACAGTAAGACATTAGTTGGACAAAGTTCATGAGCTTGAAATGACTAATGATATATTTGTTATATTAGAAATGAATTCCCAATGACAAAAGCTAACACATCAGCATAAAAGGCCAGTTGAAAAATCATCTAGGATCAAAGTGAGGCCCTATTCAACCTGAAAATTCTTCAGAATTGGTCAAAATTCGAACTTTGGAACACAACTCAGATTAATATTCTATTCATTTCGAAATAAAAACAATGTGGGCCATACCCTATATACCTATCAATATCTTATATCCACTTGAAACCATTGCCTCAACTATTTATGCATGCCAACTTGGTCACATCTCATGACCAGGTAGAGATATACTTACGTCACAAACTAAAGACAAAATAATTCACATGAAATGAAACAATAATCTTTAGAGTACATTAACCTAATTTGACTTTATATGCCCAACATACACCATTCAACATCTCATATAGAGCTGGAACGATTATCTCAACTATTTACACATGACAAAAGGGTCCGATTCAATGGCCAATTAGGGATATACTTACGTCACATGACAAAAAATAAAATATTCACATCAGGTGAATTAACTATTTTATCTTGCAATAACAAGAATAGGACACGATTTATGCACCATTCAAAGTTCCATCTCCATTTGAAATTATTTTCACAGCTGTTTGCACCTGAAAAAAGGGTAAAATCGTATGGCCATCAAGGACTATACTTACGTCACATAAGTAAGCCAAAATGTCCCAGGAGGTGAAAACATTCATCACTAGATTATAATATTCTAATCTGACTTCAAATAATGTCAAGTGAATTAACAACCTGATGAAGCATGGGTTCTGCTGAGAAACCCAGTAATAATCATTTGTCATAATGAAGCCCTTTTTACCTAGAAACTCATCAAAATTCGAACAAAATTCCAAGTTTTTACCAAAGTTGTATAATTATTTATTTCTAAACAATATGGCCACAACCTATACCTCTTTCAATATTGTATACCCACATATAGACTGACAGACGAGGTCTCATATATGGTATAGAAATAATTATGGATATTTGTTGTGATATGTCACAGACAATGAGTCATAATTCGCAATAATGGACTTTGAGATACCATCATCTTTTCAAATATGAAAGTGTCCATTATTGGGTCTTATTGTTGCGAATTATCAAGAGGGGCCCAATTATGGTAAGCAATAGCACATCTAATAAGTACTTCTATATTCTTTAAAACAGGAAACAGGAAAAGTCAGCCCTAATTCTTGATGGTCAATCACTGTAGGAAATTAGTTAGATATACTCCTTAAGATAACCTAAGATATGCATAGATATTCAATACAGTATCTTCAAATGTGGCACATGTATTTATGTTACTATAGTAGTGCCAAACCCCCAATAATGAAAACATTTTAAGCATGGGTTCTCATGATCTGATAAATATCAATTTTGCGACAATTTATTCATTTTCCTCGCAACAAAAGGGACATATCTCATGGTCAGCAAGGGCTATACTTACGTCACACACTAAAGACAAAATACTTCACATAAGGTGAAAACAATAATCGTTATATTAGAATGGTCTAATTTCAGTTTTTATTATTTATGTAAATTAACAATGGTTAGCATGATGGATTCTATGCAGAAAACCAGTTGAAAAAGAATCTTGGTTCACAATGTGTCACTTTTTAAAGTGGACATTGATCAAATTGATACAAAATTCAAACTTATTAACAGAAATGGCAAGGAAAACTATTTTATTTCAAAACAAAAACTATTTGCAGCACACCCTTTACACTATTCAATATACCATATTCAGTTGATAACATTATCTCAAATATTTAGGCATGGCAAAAGGGTGAGCTGTATTGGCAAACAAGGGCTATACTTACGTCACAAAATACTTCACATGAGGTCTAAGCTATAATTTTGAGATTATAATAACCTAATTTCACCAATTATAACTTCAAATGGGTCATTCCAATACAGTATATGATATCCCTTATCTACTATATTTATTATTTTAACTATTTATGTGTTACAGAAGAGCCAGACCTCATGGCCAGCAGGGGATATACTTACGTCACAAACTAAACAACACATATTTGTACAAATACTACTATTATATTAATTTGATATTCAGTTCATTCAATCCACATGATACATGCGTGGACACAGTTTGCATCCAAGTACAAAATATGGACTGAAAACAATCTGCTGCACCTTATGATCCTGCATTGTCTATTAATTTAGGACGCTATACTTACGTCACAAGTAGGCATTTTGAAGTGTTTTTGCCCTTAGAATCTACTCATTGAGTATATTTGAAAACAATTTATGTACTCACATTATAAGAGGTTGCAATGAGATCAAGAAATAGGTAATTCAATATCTAATATTTTAATGCCTATTCTGTAGAGTTGATTTGTTGATTGTGACGTAGGTATATCCTGAAAGTTGGAAACTTGGGTTATAAAAGATAAACTGCTCCTGAACAAAGAATTTTGAAGTTAGGTGTCTACATTTTTTTTATGATAAAGAGATGACATAGGGCTAGATATCAGAGGAGTTTTCACATATGTGCTTGAAGAATAGTTACTCCCGAAAGTCCTTTTTAAAAGGGATATACTTACGTCACACATTAAGTAAAAAAAAGTTGGAAAAATGTGGAAGGCCATGGGAAGTAGTATTGAGATCTTAATAAGCTCAAAATAATAATTCATAGATACTTCAAACCTAGCTAAGGTAGAAAAAACCTAATTATCATGCACATCTAGGCCCAGTTTTATGTAAACATCGTTATGATTCATTGGTTTTATCTTTTTCTAACAAAAAGTAAGGTAAAATAACAGTTTTTCTCATTTTTAGATATTAAATGTTGGTTTGAGGTATGGAAAGGTGTATGTGGAATGAAAGAGCTCGTCGAGAGGAATAGCAGGATACAAAAACTAGTAATATTCAATTAATACGATTCAAAATAATCCTGGAAATATGGTCATTATGGAAAACAGCACACTTGAAAAAACTGACCCAGGGACTATGCCTGGCATACTGAATGAATGCTGAGGACTTTGTGTGGCATTCATGGGATTGTAAATGCCATTGTCTACCCCCTGCATTCCAGTGAGAATTGGGGCTGTCGGCCTCGGACGGTATGCCGCCTCCCCAATATTCCTATACGAAGGTGGTGGTGTGCCTCCAGGGACATCTTCTTGTTGCCTCCCTGGGGAACTATGTGCCCTCATGGCCCCATCAAAATCTGCCTGACGCAATGGCGTATGCATTTGCGGGCGCTCAGGTGTGTTTACAGCTGTATTGTAAACTGTATTCACAGCGGTATGATAGGGTGTATTTGCCGCTGTTTCATATGGTGTTTGTTGAGGTGCGACTAATGGCCTTCCAGGAGAATTTTCAGCGATTCGACTTGGAGAACCATGCGGTGTGTTTACCACTGGGTTGAATGCTCCCTGCGGTTGAGCTTCTGTTGTGCCAAATAACCCGGCAAAAGGATTTTTCCAGGCAGGATACCATGGCTGCTCTTGGGGCCTCTGAGTCGTTGACTGCGTAACTCTTGTTGCCTCAGGTGGAGTTCCCTGTTGCGGCTCTTGCTGTACTCGCTGTGGCGTTGTCTGTACTGCTTGTGCCACTGTGTTAATTGGAGGGACAGGTACCTCTATCGCCTGCATCTCCAAAATCCTGTTTTCCAACTCCAAGTGCTTGACTCTATCTCTAAACCACTTCATCTCGCCCTGGTGTTCGGTCTCTAGAGCGTTCATCTTCTGCACCATCACCTGCACCAGGTCTGTTCTCTTCTGAGCTTCATCTAGGACAACTTGATGTATCTCCTGTCTGAGCTGACCATTTTCTACCTGAAGTCCATAGTTCTTCTCCTGCTCATCCTTCACCAGCTGATTCCTTTTTAGGATCTCTCTTATAAATCCTTTCTGAACATCAGGTTTTGCCCCTCGAAGATCCAACTGAAAATGAGAAGGACTTTGATCAGTATCACCGGGAATTGATGGACTATTCAGTGACCCTTTCTGTGCAGTAGCCATTTTCGCAGCTCCTTGCTCTTCTCCTGCGTCCTCCTCTTCTGCTAAGAGCCTCTCCCCCTTTGATGGTTTGTGTCCCTGTGCCTTCGCACTACCACTGAACAAATCCCATTGTTCTAATGGTTGATTATCACCTGCACTGGGACCACTTCCACTACCACCTTTATGACTTTCTTTTGAGGGAGATCCGTCCTGAAATGAGCACTGAATATTATTGTCTCTCATGTCCACTTGATCTTCACCTGCATCAAAACCAAAACAGTCGTTCGGAGGTGATTCAAGCGCTCCACGGCCGAAATTCTGTGATCCCGACTGAGCTGCTGGCATCTGCTGTCTAGACTCCATTCTAGCTCTATGTCCTTCCATGAATCTCCTGAAATTGTCTGTAGTCTCACTGTCAAACATTCCGAATCCACCAGTTATTTCTATTTGGCGCTGTTGCTGCCTCGTTCTTTCTAGATTCGGATAAGTTCCTTTCACAGGCGTTCCAACAATGTCGACTTCGTTCGCATGTGTGTCTTCTTCAGGATTTAAAGTATTATCAGTCGGGATATTGACTTCTGACACATAAACCTTCTTGTTTCTCAAATGCCTAACCATCTGCTGCAGAAAATAACCTTCTGGAATCTTCTTTTGCTTTTTATTCTTTTTACCTCCCATTGCATATAATTTGGAAAACAAACAACATACTTCTTCAAGCCAGAGTCTTTCAAATATTTCTTCAAACAATTAATCAACACAGTTCTTCAAATGTTTCTTCAAATAATTATTCAACACAGTTCTTCAAATGTTTCTTCAAATAATTATTCAACACAGTTCTTCAACTGTTTCTTCAAATAATTATTCAACACAGTTCTTCAAATGTTTCTTCAAATAATTATTCAACACAGTTCTTCAAATGTTTCTTCAAATAACTATTCAACACAGTTCTTCAAATGTTTCTTCCAATATTTCCATATAGGTTTTGTGACATAAACCTATCAATTAAGACTTTGCAATATTTTATATTGTAGTCCCATGTTCTAAAGAGACTTCTGACTTGATACTCCATCTGTCTGAACAAATAAACTGATATCCGATTTTCTGACATCTAGTATATGCATGGAAGTTCATCAAATAATCTATAATATTGTTTCTATTGTCTTATTGCATACTAGTGAAACTGTTCATCCTGTTTCACTTTTGTCTGTCTATTTGTGGAATGTCATTAAACATTAGTGAAACTGATCTCCCACTATGTTGCCATATGTTTAATATTTTGCAAGACAAAACTGGTATTAAAGAGTCACTGATCTTATTACACACTTGGCATTAGATGTTTTTACTAATATTTCACATAATTTGGAATTAAATGCTTCACTGACCCATCACACAATTTCTACAATTTTACTGAGCATTAAGACTTCTTATAGTGGAACCGATGTTTTTCAAATCCCACTACATTCCCATATGTGCTTGAATGTTATACAGCACCCATGTATATATCTTAATGCACTCAATATGTTTCGAAAAATCTCCTTGAGGTTCATTGCCTGGCCATATTGAATCATTCTAAAATGCAATTGATGTGAAAATAGTCTCTACATATTCCAAAAAATGTGTAGTGAAACCCTTTTAAAATGTTTCACTTTCATGCCAAATATATAAACACTTACTTGTGTGTTCCTGTAAATTCAAGTCAGCCTCAAATACCTATATGCAATAAGTTGTAGATGGATCCTTCTCCTATAGAGTCCCATGTCCTGACTCTATAAGATACCTTGCTATCCACATGTGGCAGGAAACTTCTGTTGTTATTAGGATCCTGCCCTCAGCTCCTTGTTACAAATATAATTTTGAATATATTTCTGCACCAATTGATCTTATATCGGGTTCCCACCAGTGTGATATCATGGTGTGTATGATACACATAAATAAATGTACTATTCCCTAAAGAATAATATCTACTCTATATTAAATGAAAATCTTGGTAGCTGAGAATATAAGATGTGAACTGCAAGGCTGCTATTTGGCAAGTGTTTAATGTAACTGAATAGAAGGTGTACATTGCAAAGTGTGTGTCCAGCCTGTTACCAGCTGTCCATTCTATGTCCGGTATGTGGATATAACAGGTGTTGTAACATACCTTTCACAATGGTCTTGTTCATATAACGGTGTACATTGGGTCATAACACAGTGCAAAACTATAGTCCTATAATTTCTATAGCAACAATGACGGGAGTCGACGTCATGAGGTACAACCGAAAGTTGGCGAAAGGTAAAGGAATAAACCACCCTAGGCAATGCCACTATGAAGGAATACAGAAGTCCATCAATGAGCGAGTGGCACTATTTAGCAATATTGCGAAAAAATTTAACATGCAAGAAGGGTCACCTACGCCATTTGTTGCTCAGATGGTACACAGATGCAAGGCTGGTAAAAAGAAGAGAAAGAATGGGGGAACGAAGTACACAGCCTTCTATACCAAACTAGAAGACGGATGCCATCTTAACGAAGAAATGAAGGAGGAGTACGCTCTACAAATCGCGAAAGCATACCATAAAATTCAGTAATTTATATACAATATTTAAATCCGACTTGCTACATTCTGGCACCCTCTTCTTTCTTTGGGTCCCCGGAACAACAACGTTTCTAGAGAATGTTGGTGTGAAGGATTCCTAGGGTTAGAAGGGGGGAGCAGATACTCTATACGTCAGACAAAATAATTAAATAACCATATAAATGGGATCCACAAGAAGCCGTTGAAATAGGAACAATGAAGATCAAGTGGTGTCATGGAATACCAAGTAAGGTCTACCTATTTACGTACTGACAATGTATTAATATTTACAAGGATTATATTATATGATGAACTATTTACGTACTGACAATATTAACATCTACAAGGATTATATTATATGATGAATTAACCCCACTACTAAATGATATTATATTAACATTGAGGGGCATCAGAAGACGGATTTACTGAATGACTGTAGCTGTGTGATAAATGATCAATGATCAAAAATCAAAAACAGAGACCAACCTGAAGACAGTGGAACTTATTTAAGGTGTAAGGTTGTAATAGTCTAGGATATGTTATAAACTTGGGAATTTATATTACAAGACCTTAAATATAGTACAAGATGAAAACATAAGAGTGAATATAATATCTAGGGGAGGGAGTTGGGTCCATGTTGATGAAAATAGATGAAAATAGTATATCAGATTCCCACTTAATGTAATTCACAGACTTAATCAATATGATAGCAATCCAAACCAGGCATTTCTAGAGAACGCCTGACGGGTTATAACTATCATAGGGTTAGGGACTAGTGAAAGAATTTGGTGTTATAGGGTGAACCTAAAAATCCAGGGAATACTTGTATAGTTATTGGAGTAAAATAGTCTTATTAGATATGTAATGAAAGGGGAACTGTATATCGATGTCCTGAGAAGGGACTTAGGGCCATTTATAGGAGGTAAATGACAAAGATGAAAAGGTTAAAGATTCCCAAATAAAATGTAATTCTCAAACCTAACCCAAATAATAGTAGGTCCCATCTAGGCATTTCTAGAGAACGCTTGGAAGGGTTCTTGCTATCTATGGGAGAGGAACTAGGGAAAGAAAATGGTGTATAGGATAAAACTAATCACTAGGGGAATTATTATACAATATTAGAGGAAAATAATACATTTGGATGAGTAGGGTAAATGACAATAATAAGTAACTGAAAATTATATAAATTAAACAATATTTACAGTAGTAAAGACTGTACTGAGTAGCTAAAAATGAAATAATGAAATAAAAATTGTAATGTATCTTAAAATAGGAGGTGAAGGTAAAATGCTGTTTCACCTCCACATATATGTACCAATCAAACGGGTATTAGTAAAATATCATTTATACTTAGAATGAAGGAACCTGTTGGGATAGATGAATTAGGGAAGTTAAAGGGGGTCTCAATATTTTCATGGAATATCAGAAGTATGAGACCAAAAATTATGGGAATGACAACGTTTATATCAAAGGTTAAACCAAGTGTACTATCACTCCAAGAAACCTGGTTAAATAAGAATACTACAGATCAGCAGGTAAATATACCAGGGTATCAGATCTTTAGACAAGACAGGTCTGTAAAGAAAAAAGGTGGAGGTTTAGTGATGTATGTACAGGATATTTTGAAAGTTAATGAAAATGTATATAAAGAGCTTAATATGTCAAACAAAGATATAGAAATACAAATATTATCAATTGTAAAAGGTGGTTCTAAAAACATAATAACAGCAAATATTTATAGACCTCCAAATGGTAAACTTGAATTTTGTATCTTGCATCTAAAGCAGGTACTAGAAACATTGGATAAAAAACATGACATTATCCTGATGGGTGACTTAAATTGTGATTATAATGAAATGGCGAAGGCTAGTAAATCCTCTTTAATGGGAGAGCTTTACAGTTTGTTAGTACAGTATAACTTGGTACAAATAATCAAGTGTAATACACGAACTACTAATAAATCCGCTTCATTATTAGACCAAATATTTTGTAATTGTGAAAAAATAGAGAGTTCTGGAGTGATTGAATATAACCTGAGTGATCACTTACCCATATATGTGAATATTAAGAAAGCAAGAACAAGATACCAAAGAGCTACATTTAATGCCAGAGATACGAAATGTTATGATGAAAAGATATTGAGAGAAATACTTGAAAATGAAGACTGGACTGAACTTTATGAAACCAGAGAAGTAGATAAATGTTGGGAACTGATGTATTCAAAAATGACCCATTTCCTAGATCGAATGTGTCCTATTAAGAAATTAGAGAAAGTTAAAGCAAGGCCCCCGTGGTATACTAATGAATTATTGAAAAAAGCAAAAGTGAGAGATAAACTATTTAGAAGAGCCAAGAAAACTAATAACATAGAAGACTGGAACAAAGCAAAAATGGCCAGGAATAAATTAAACTCTGATATAATAAAAATGAAAAATGATTACCTAAGGGCACAAATCGAAGTAAATAGGAATGATCCTAAGAAATTCTGGGAAACAATTAATCCAATAATTGCACCAGATAAGGTCAAAATGCACACAAAAATTCAAACGAAGTTAGATGATGGAAATCTGGCAACAGAAGAGGAGGTTCCAGACATTTTCAATGATTTCTTCTCGAGTATAGGTATAAAACTGGCAGAAAAAATATTACCTCCAAATGAGGAAGAAGAGAGTAAAGATACGGTGGAAATGTTAGATTTAAGTAGAAAAGGGTATGGCGGACCAATAGCAAATGTTCCAGAGTTTACATTGGAGCCCGTCAGAGAGAAAGATGTTGTTGAATTAATATGGAAAACAAGTGTACATAAGGCCTCAGGGATACCACACATTCCAACAAAAATTCTCAAACCTATCTTTTTCTCGCTTATTGGACAGCTTACTTATATATTCAATCTATCAATAGAAACAGGGAATATACCAAAGTTCTTTAAAAAGGCAATAATTACACCCATACATAAAGATGGTTCAAAACTGGATCCTAGTAATTATAGGCCAATCTCTGTTATTACGTTTCCGGGGAAACTACTTGAGAAGTGCATTCAAAGACAATTATATAATTACTTGGAGTTGAATGACTTACTTTACCAGAACCAGTTCGGATTTAGAAAAGGGTTGTCATTAAATGACGCTCACTTTGAACTTTTTTCAGATATCTACTATAACCTAAATGAGAACAGTGGGACGACACTTACATACATAGACCTAAAAAAGGCGTTCGATACTGTAGATCATGTGAGAATTATTAATAAACTAAGATATATTGGAGTAAGTAATAAATCTCTTCTATGGTTTGAGGATTATTTAAAAGACAGAGAGCAAACAGTTAATGTCAATAACATAAACTCCGATGTGCAAAAGGTGGTGTGTGGTGTCCCTCAGGGAACGGCTCTGGGTCCACTTCTGTTCCAAATTTATATGAATGATATACATAGGTGGGTGAAAAACTCTAAAATTATACTGTTTGCAGATGATACTGTGATATATAATTCAAACTCAAACATGATTAAAGCCAATAGGGAACTACAAGAGGACCTAAACAGAGTTGATATATGGTGCAGAGAAAATAAAATATCTCTAAACACCAAAAAAACAAAAGCCATGATCATAGACAGGAAAAGAGAGAATCCGGATTATAATATACATAAACTGTACATTGGAGACAATGAAATCGATTTTACTGACACTTATAAATATCTGGGCTTAACAATAGACCGAAAATTAAATTTTAAGCAGCACATAAACATCAGAATACGGTCAGCCAGAGATAAAGTTTTTAAGTTGGCTCAATTGAGACAGTCAGCAAATGACCATACACTGTTAAATATATACAAAGTTGCAATTAGACCTCTATTAGAATTTGGGGATATGATCTACGATGGGGGGACTAAGACTGACTTGAAGAAAATACAAACTGTTCAGAACACAGCGGTAAGGGTAATAAACAGGTGGGGGAGACGCAAAAATACTGATCGTGCTCACCAAGACCTTAACCTACCAAAATTAGAAATCAGAAGACAGTCTCATCTCCTAGAATGGGGATTTAACATGGCCCAAGACGACCATAACTTAGATAAAAGAGAGGTAAATTTAAGATATTTAGCAAATGGCAAAAAACTCAAAACGGTCACTCCAAAAACTGATTTAATCAGTAGGTCATTCATTGTTACAGTTCCATTTTTATGGAACGAATTGGACCCAGGGCCCCAAAATATGGTTGATACCAAGGATTTTAAAAAATTCTTGAAGTTTCAATATGTTCCAAATAAAAGAGGAGAGCTGAATGAATAGGTAATATCAATCAGTAAATATAATACTCCCAAAAGAGAGTGGATCATATTGTTAAATGGTAATTTATGGACAGATATGTGATGTGAAAATACTATTGTAATGGTCACCGGTAAACAGATGTGATGTGACTATTCATGCATGAAAATGTAGGACTAAAATGCTCTAAACATGAGGAAAACAATCTCAGAAATAACTTTAAATATGATGTAAGTTTATTAAAATTTTATAACAGAATGCTGAGAGTGTAATAAATTTAGTATGTAAAATAAGAATGAACTCACAGACAGAATGTTATATAAAGTAAGTGTGAGTTTATTGAAAACTGTTATACCGTCATAAAATTACCACAAGGAGATCGTAACAAGTGAACATATCATAAATGGCAATGTGCAACCAAGTAAGTATAAAGACAAATGGTAAAGTATGTAAAAATTAATTTATGAATAAGTAAAGGAAATTATTGAGCCTCCTAGTCTAAGGGGGTGAAACTAACGAGTAATGGTTGCAAAAGTTGTAAAAGGAAAACAACAAAAACTGTAAAAATAGTATTTTTAGGATAGATAATTATCCATTGAATGTATAGGTTGATGCCAACAAGTAAAACATGTACCTATTCATTATTATTATTGTTAAAGGAGCCAATTAGCTCATAATTCGTGATTGTTACTTAAATATGTAAAATGTGAATTGTATGTTAACTGTAATTGTATAAAATGTTATTAATTTGTTGATATAGATGTATACCCAATATGCTACGGCCTCATGGGAAGAACAAGATTACTTGAAATGAGGACCATTTTCTCTAAAATTATTTTCAAAAATTACTGATGTAACTGTATAAAGAGAAATAAAAATACTTATATATATATATAAGAAGAGCCAGGCTAAAATGGATGCCTGGACTTCCATTCTTTTTAAATATAATTATTTTTGGGAACAATAATATTCCAATGGGACATTGCTATTCTCAATTGAACATGAAACCAACATGGAATATTATAAAGGCGTTAAGGGTGGTCTCCACTGGCTGCAGTAAGCTCTGCGGTAAGCCTTGTGATGGTTTGTGCTGGTTCTGTAGGTGGTGAGGAATGACGAGGTCCTTGCCTACATGGTCAGTAAACGATGTAGGCATGACCTCGCCACTCCTCAACAACTCAGCACCATCGCAAGGCTTACCGCAGAGTTTACCGCAGAGTTTACCGCAGAGCTTACCGCAGAGCTTACCGCAGAGCTTACCGCAGAGCTTACCGCAGAGCTTACCGCAGCCCTCTGAGACCACCCTTTAGAGAACTATGAATCAACATATACATGTGCTGAGAGAGGCAAGATAGGGAATGATAATGATTATTGACTAGGCCTTGATATGACTAATTCATATATGACTGTCCTATAGACATTTTGAATAACAATCTTTATGTTGTATCTGTAAGTATTCTAGTCATTATAATATTTCTTCCTTTGCATTTGCTATAATGTAGTTGACAATACTGCTTGACATTAATGACACTCTTTATGCCATTCAGAGACATATATACTATGTAATTGGGACAGATGACATTATGTAAACTGTCGAGATATTATTCCAAGACAAAAACAGTGCAATTAGCAGGTAGGGTGTGTGGGCTGAGCCATTCATAGAAAAACCTGATGTGGAATAGGGCAGGAGTGACGTGTTTCTGTTTTATTATTAGATGACTTATTATTTTACATCATCAATGTTATTTTCATACCCATTACGATGGTAACATTGCTGTCTCAATACATCTCCAGAACGTTGACCTCTGTGAAAGGACCCATGCACTTTAAGTCAACGTTTGACTTAAACCCTGCAAACACACAGCCGATTTGCCTCCCGATTGTCCCCCGATTTAGGTCTTCTTGTGAATCCTATGATTTCATTTCCAATCCTTGTTTTTGAAATAACATGAACCAGAATTGGAAATGAAATCATAGGATTCACCAGAAGACCTAAATCGGGGGCAATCGGGGGCAATCGGGAGGCAAATCGGCGGTGTGTGTGCAGGGCTTAACCCATTCAGGCCGCGTAAAGCATTCCCACGCGTGTGGCCGCGTATTGCCTTAACGCACTCCCACGCATTTGGCTGCGTATTGCCTTAAAGCACTCCCATGCGTAGGACGCGTAATGCGTAAAAGCACTCCCACGCACAGGACGCGTAATGCGATAAAGCACTCCGTGGGAAAGGACGCGTATTGCCAAAAAGCATCATAATAACAACGTTATTCAATGGTGGCGACGTAACAGGCCGTCCTTAAGCTACATGACGTTATTAGAATGTGCGTCATCCGGAGAAAAGTGGACGCGGTGGAGCGTCGTCCTCATGTGACGTGTATATTTCAGACAGACGTCATCAAATGAATGTTCTTTTCCCGCGCTTGGTCGTCAAGCAAAACGCAATGTTGGCAGTGCTGTCCTGAATGGGTTAAGATTCCCACAACTTTGGTCAAATGACTTCAATATTCGTAGCAGAAAACGTAAACAAAAGCAGTTTTTGATCGATGTTTACAGAAAATAAAGCTTTAAGTGTAGCCAGTTATCGACTGATTAGATAAGAGTGAATTTCCCTTCAAAATCTACGTTATATCAAGTATACTCAGATATATACATAGTCTTTGAAAGTTTTCAGCCTAATTTAGCAGAATTTGATAAATATTTAGAGGTGTCGATAGTGCATTTTCGGACGACTTGACCCAAATTCGTCTTAGGATGAGGGGCGCATATTACATACAAGTTAGTTATATTAAACTGTTTTCTACATATGGGTCAGATTTTCAGAAAATGTACAATTCACCTTCACCAATCCCCTCAAATAACCCACATTTCAGACGAAAAAAAAAAAGAGTTCAAAATGCAGTTCAGCCTAACCAAACAGATTGCTAGAATCAATGCAATACTAAATATACTCGAATTTACCTAATATTGACCAAATTCCAGTCTAATTTAGCAGAATCTACTAAATGTGTAGAGCTGCTAATTGTACATTTTCTGAAAATCTGACCACCGAACTTTCAAATTTAATGCTTACTCTCAACATACATTTTGTAATGAAGAACCTTTCTAATAGAGCTCTACGTTCTGCCAAATTATTGGCTAGGGATTGTTCCAGTTTTGTATTTACAATGGTGTATGTCATCGGTAGTTAATAGATGCATTGTTTAAGTTGAAGGAAATATGATTGCCATTGTCAGCGGATCTCTGCTGTTTCTATCCCATTTGTAAAGTGTCTCAATTTGACATTGTATAGTCTTTTATTCGGGAGGATTATCCAGAAATGTATCTATACATTAAGTTTGTGCTTATAGAGGACAGGAAAGAACTAATACTAATGTATAAAAGACATATGGTCAGATTTTCAGAAAATGTACAATTCAACTTAACTAATCTTCTCAAATAACCCAAATTTCAGACGAAAATAAACTTCAAAATACAGTCCAACCTAACCAAACAGATTGCTAGAATCAATGCAATGCCGAATATACTTGAATTTACCTAGTATTGACCAAATTGCAGCCTAATTTAGCAGAATTTACTAAATGTGTATAACTGCCAATTGTACATTTTCTGAAAATTTCACCCACATAGCTAGCTTGTGCTGCTAACATTCGTAGAAATAGGCATAATTTCATTTCTGTGGTTCCCAAACTGCTTCGACCAATGGAAATTTAGTCTGTGAAGAATTTCAAGGTGAGAAATCACTATTTCAATGTTAACTGTATTGAAATTCAGTTTTGAGATCAACATTTTCAAAGAAAACAATTCTACTCCTTTCACTTTACGCGGTTATTATACTACTAAAGACCTCAGATTTGAGATGAAAATTTTCTTTTCTAGAACGACACCAACTCTTTCCCCTAGCGAAGCCACATATTTTTCATATACATATATAATATACCGTATTTCCTTGAAAACCCAACGGGTCTTGTCGAAGTTTAGTGAATTGTAAGTGAAAATGCATCAAATCGTATATTTCAATTGCCACAGGGCCTTTTATTACAGCCGGTTGCAAATTGTCTTCAGTTAATTAGCGCCGGGGGGGGGGGGGGGACGGCGCTTTTTTATTAACAAAATACTATTTAAAGTAAAGTCCCTCAAGTTTCTTTCGATTAATGATAAGGCCGTCACTTGGGATACAAATTTGGTCCGCCATTTCCACGTTTACCTTTTAAAGTCCTTGTATCAAAATCCATTCTATTCAAGCTGATTCAGAAAAAAACGTGAAAGCCTCTTCTTTCATGTGAGAACATTTGTATATTTTCAGCCTTTACTTATGAGCAGGTTTTACTTTGAGAGTTCGCCACAGGCCTAGCTGAGTCCCTTGTGTAAAACGTCCATACATGTATGGAACTTCCCTTCTGTATATGCCAAATTCACCTTCCATAGTAATCTCTCAACTATTGAAAGTTTCCCGACAGCTGCTATATAGCGCTGCTAAAGTTCCTATGCGATGCGAAGAAATGTCAGTAGATAAACTGTAGGCCCTTAGAGGATGACAGAAGTTTTTTTGTTTTTTTTTCGAAAAAAAAAAGAAAGTTGGAGAGAGCGCCACATTATACTAATGTTTATTGCAATGTCCCGTCAACCAACTATTGACCACAAGGGCTTGTAGCATAAGCACAGGAAAGGAAACTGCTGTTATATTATGTGTGGGAATTCCTACGCTTCCCCCTACTTCGGTGGGTATGAATATATAAATGTATTGTGTATAGGCTATCCCTACCAGCTGGGAATGGCACATAGGAGGGCATTATTTCCCTCCTACAGGTGAGGGAATATAACAGGCTCCAGTAGACCCAACAACTCCAGGGCATAATTATATATGGTCCTGTGTCTCTTCCAGCATGGGGGATAGTGGCCTTCAGTGGCCTTTCATGGAAACAGCTGCAAGCAAAGAAGAGTGGCGCATGTCCAAAGGGCTGACTGGACATTCACATAAGGCAAAACAAATACCTTCCCCTACCTAAACACTTTTTGAAGCATACCTGATATTTTTTTTACCATACTTTCCTTTTGGGGGCATTTTTTGACAAAAAGCTAATAAAAGCAGGACAATAGGTTTTCCTAACCCGGAACTCTCAAGAAGCACATTTCCCTTGATTATAACTATTGTTATAAAATAGACATTTTTTTTCAGTTCCTGGGAGGTGTTTTTTTTTAAAACAAAATTAAAAAAAAAAAGAGTTACCACCCCCACCTACCATAGTTCTCAGTCAGATAAATCGGAAACACACCTGTTTTTTCCCATAAATACAACTATAATGTGACCCTATCTCCTGTTAACGGTAGATAGTGTTAAAGAAATTTCTGCCACCTCCTATTAAAATCACTTTAGTATAATCTTAGATTGAGGTACTATCAGGTTATGGATGATTTAGGCTACTTAGTAGAAACAGGCTTCCCACACTTTCTTTTTAATTTATTTTTACCATTCATTTAAGCCGCACAACACAAATGTTCAAAGTTTGAAATTTTTGACAGTATAATAAGTTTGAAATTTTTGACAGTATAATTCTTCCGGAGGACTTTTGACAGTACCAGAAGGATCCCCAATAGTTTCTAAAGGTTTTTCCAGCCAAAGTTTCTACAAGTATATTTATGACATTTTAAAAAGCACTCATCGTTGAGCCACCTGAATTTACTTGTGCTTATTGTATGCTGCGTCAGCGGGAGAAATACTGCCCCCAATGTATTACAAAGGACATTATAATAAACTAGAAAAAACACCACTTTTATTTCCTCCAGCCAAATCTTTAGTTTTATGAACTTTGGTTGAAAACTAAGGGAGATGTGAGGGGACAGCATACTGATTTACCTCTGTGTCAGTAGTCTATCTACTTTTGCGACCAATACACAATAGGCGGTTTGTAAAATAAACGAAGAAGGTCTGCGAAAATTGAGGCGAGACAGCAACTCTGAGTCAACCGATTAGAAAATAGTGAGGTGGAAAGCACTATTTCCTCTCGGAATACATGCAAATAAAGTAGAATTTTAATTCTGGTGGGGAATAAGGGAGATGTGATCGAGGGAAAGTTGACTGCCCTGACAATGGGTGCTGTTTAAGTGCCGTCTGTCCTGCCTGATGACGTTAGTAACCTGGGGCCTGTTGCATAAGCTAAGGAAACTATTTTTCCCCTGTAGTGTAGGGAGGGACAGCATTCCTTCCTACGTGTGAAATTCCCAGCTGGTAGAAATAACCTATATATACCCTCAATTGCGGGTAGGACTTTCTTATTCCAACCCATCAAAGGAAGGGGAAAAAAGTGTATTTCTGAATGACCACAGATAATTCCTTAGCTTATACAACTCCTTAGTTAGATAACTCCTTAGCTTATACAACAGGTCCCTGGCTGCCGCCTTAAACTTAGTTGATTCCCACCGCAGATCTATGGTAATGGTGCAATCTCAGGAAAGCACATCTACTGAGTTGGAAACAAAACCTCATTTAACTGGGTTTTTTTAGTAGTAGGCCAATATATTACTGTGACGCTACTTAATTACTTATGCAAATGAGGACCCCCTGCTGGGTCCCCACTGTCCACAAATAACCCTGTTTTTAATGTTTGACGTCACCCCACGCTGGTACCTTACATAATACAATCAACACTTTACATGCTTTATTCATTCACCTGATTATCATTCATGATTAATAACTATTACATAACAATACAATATCCATATCTGACATTACCTACAATTCGAGATAAACGATTCTGATTATATATCGATAGACTCATTGGTTGATTGACATCTCATAGGAACTTGCTTGCTCAGAATGCATTATTCTCATGTTGATTATGAATAAAATTATACCCCAGATGATAAAAAAGGCCAAGATTTGGGTCTCCAATCCTCATTTTCCTCTGAGCCGAAAAAACATTCTACATGTTTGAGATTTACCAATTCTGTGTTGACATTTTTCCCCTGGTTTCTATCAGCGGACACCTATTTCCCTTTAAGAAATAACATTTTATTGTGGTCATAAGATGTCTCGCCAAGGGCCAATTTAGGCATTAACATGCCCATTGGTCAATGCAATGAACCTATCTTACGAAAACTGCAAGTTTAATTGTCCTATCCCGGATTTCCAATATCTCGTTTTAATAGAATGACACAACTTAACCAATTGAGAATCCTGAGTAAATACAATTACATTTTATCACTGGCAGGCTCCTTTATGGATTTAGTTTTGCCTTGAATGAACACAAGGAAGGATTCGATGAGAATGAAAGCAGTTGGATTGGGAATAGTCTGTGTAAAATGTTATAAGTAGCACTGTCAATATACGGGTCAGATTTTCAGAAAATGTACAATTGACAACTGTACACATTTAGTAAATTCTGCTAAATTAGGCTGCAATTTGGTCAATACTAGGTAAATTCGAGTATATTTGGCATTGCATTGTTTCTAGCAATCTGTTTGGTTAGGTTGAACTGTATTTTTAACTTTATTTCCGTCTGAAATTTGGGTTATTTGAGAAGATTGGCGACGTTGAATTGTACATTTTCTGAAAATCTGACCAATATATGGTATAGGGAAATGAGTCACAAGTCGCATTAGGTTGAACTGTATTTTGAACTTTAATTTTGTCTGAAATTTGGGTTATTTGAGAGGATTGGTGAAAGTAAATTGTACATTTTCTGAAAATCTGACCCATACGTATAATTCCCCAACACCTTGAATCCTAGTGTGTTATTGGCAGTATGTGATGAGGACAATGAGTCACAAGTCGCAAAAAATGGATTTTGAAATGGATTCGTACAAAGAGATCTTGTGAATACAATACTTTGAAAAATATCAATTTACGACTTGTGACTCATTTTCCTGAAGCACATCACATTTGAATTGAACAATTAATGGCTAAAGACTGGTTTCATCCACAATCGTAGTAATGTTTTATATATTATAGCTGCATTCCCAGGCTGGGGCGGAAGTTATCGTAATGTTAAAACTATATTTCTTTATTTGTAAAATAATTATACGTTCTGTAGCTAAGTTAACTTTGGCAAAACTACAACTGAGAATACTTGATAATTACGATTATGCACCCCCGGCCCCCCACAACAAAATAAGGCCAAAGTTATTATTAATGGACCCTGAAAGTTTCTCTATTTCACACACACAACTGTTACATTTTTGGCCTCAGACTACCTTTTGTTTCTTAACGAGTATTTGAATAGGGCTAATATTACAAAACTCATCATCTAATCTGGTTCTTCACCATTACCTCCTGGGGGCTTTAGTAAGGATTAGATTTTAATTAGATCTTTGCTGTCATGCTATCATGTTGAGGCGAGTTACATGATGAACACCAGTAGGAGGTGTACACTGTATTGGGTTGCCTCACCCTGTAGTTGGGTCAGATTTTCAGAAAATGTACAATTCGCCTTCACCAATCCTCTCAAATAACCCACATTTAAGACAAAAATTAGCTTCAAAACGCAGTTTAACATTACAGAATTGATACTTTAAATAAATACGACACCAAATATACTCAGATATACCCAGTATTTATCATTTGTCAGACTAATTTAGAAGAATTTGTTAAATGTGTAGAGCTGCAAATTGTACATTTTCTGAAAATCTGACCCAGTTAGGTGTAATGTGCTACAGGAAAATGAGTCATATGTGGCAAGGAAATATCAGTGTATTTAGAAATATGAGATCAATCGGATCCAAATGATGGTGAATACATAGGGACATCTAATAACTACTTCTATATTGTTTTGTGCATCAAAAAGAAGGATCTTGTGAATAAATCATTTCGAAAAATATCAATTCTGTGACGTGTGACTAATTTTCATGGAACACATCAGAGATGTCCTTCTGATGAAAGTGTTTGTCCTCCTATCCCCTTGGCTTGGATGCCAGTACATTTTTTCCCATGTAATTAGCACCGACTCCTCCCCTCCCAGCACACACACTATTATACTACACGCACATTGAATCGGGGATTTGAATGTGGCACCTAATCTGTCACTTATAGTTAAAGAGTCATGCAGTTAGCCCTGAGATGTTATACGAACATCATGGCGGGTGGGTGGGTTGGGATGCAGGGGTAACGTTGTCAGGCTATGTCATATTTCGGGAGAAGTATTCGTTCCTTGGCTATATGGGCAGCCAGGTTAGTCTGTCTGTGGGTTTGGCTATCCTTTTGTCATAGGGCGTGTCAGTTCAAAATGGCCACCAACAGGTTTGTCGCGCAGTTGCTGCTTCTTCCGGGATGTGAAGTGATATTGTGACGAATAGTTTTCACTGTTTTTAGACTTTCTCCGAGATTTATTCTATGTTCCGACCACTGGATAGCCATATAGGGTCAAACTATTCCATATATGGTGAACAGAAACTTCCTGACATTGCTGGTGTGATGGAGAGAGAGGATATTTATTTGCCTAACGCATTGTCTAAGACGGAAATTCACTTCCTGTTCCGGTAGTGATACATAACGCGATTAAAAATGTAAAAGCAGACGACGGTGGCCATGACACTTACCATATTACCAAACTTTTTAGAATGGTAATAAGCTTCTCCGTTTGCCCACACAGTCATTTATTGGAGGGCGATCAGTCACCTGACAGATGGAACAATGGTCTAATGATTGGTTTTATCTAATTGACTGATGAGAGGCACATGGCGACAGAATTCATATTTCATGCATCTCTCTTTACTGGCCTGTCTATCATATTTGCCCCTGACTGCACTGGAACCCAACCCAACCGGCACTACCATGAACACCACCAACATATATCCATTATATATCATATCCATTATATAACAAGATCATGGGGGCCCTGTTGTATAAGCTAAGGACGGAATTTTTTTATGGGAATTCCTACGGTATTTTTCCCTTTACTTCGTTAGGAAATTCCTACGCTAAAAAGCATTAAAAGTCTATAGGCTATTCCTTCCCTTAACCATTCCTTCCAAGCTGCTAAGCAAGGAAAACTGAGGGAATTCCTTCAGTCCCATACAGTTTCAATATGTTTCTCTGGGAATTTTCCTACGACTTTTCCTTCCCACCAAGCAGATGTAATCATGTAGGAATTTACTACAGCATTTCCCTCCTTGAACCACTCAATATCCCCTACCTACTTCAAACAACAACAGTCTTCAAGGTACATGGTAAATGAGGGGACATGCCCTGTTCTCACTAGAAATCAACACTATTGAGGCACAAACAATTGAGACAAACTGGGTCAAGGACAAATTTTAATTGGCAACAATGAAACTCTCAGCTTGTGGTTCACTCCCCACACAGTGCTGCTTGTTTTTTCCCCAGACAAGCTCACCTCTCAGGTCCATGGTTCGAATCCCAGCTTGAGAGGCTTGTTTTTTCTAGCCAGATTCATTTAAATTATGTTAATAAGCAACAGAAAAATCATCTTACAGCAGAAACTTTGTACTATAAAAATAGCAGATATATATGTCTAGTAAAATTATATTTTTGCAGTCAATAGATCCTAAGGAATTCCAGAGGGAACGCCTAAAAGGTGTTCCTTAGTTTTCCACTCTTTTCATGTTTAACTCAAAGGAAAGAATGAAAGAAATTACTTCAGAAGGAAAACTTCTGAGGGAAATTCCTACATTGGAAACAACTACAAGTATCAATTTAAGAAAATTCCTACATCACTTTCTAGGTCACAGCTGTCGACGTAAAATCTAATCATTTCAGGGTAATCTACATCGTATTTAAAGGTATAAGAATCAAAGTATCTAATATTTTACCCACTTTACCACTTCAAATTGAAGGAAATGTGTTATATTAATCTTTAAATCCAAGAAATAAGTGAATTCTTTGCATCCTATTTGCCTTCTACTTTGCTGACCCACACATATACAGCAAGGAATATTCCTACGAGCTGGGGATTTTATGTAGGAATGAATGTAGGGAGGAAAAAATTCCTACAGAAAAAATCCTTGCTTAGCTTATACAACAGAACCCTGGAATCTCGAAGCTATAGTGTTAGTTAATATGTTGAACTTATACCTCTTTGCAAATATAGATATGGGCAAGTGGTCAGAAAGTACAATCTGCAGCTCTACACATTTATCAAATTCAGATAAATGAGGCTGAAAATATACATATATTTGCTATTTGATATGGTGATTCAAAATATCTGTTAAGTTATGTTATATTGTTTTTGAACCTCGTTTTTGTCGTAAATTTGGATTATATGAGAGGATTGTAGAACACTAATTGTACATGTGTGGTGACTTCCCCCATATATATACATAGCCCGGTGGAGTGCGCCCTGTTTATAGGCCCTGACACATGCCACAATCTGCCCATTAACCTGTCACTTGCCTTAATCATATGGACTTCTTAATTCACTATCCCTACATGCATTAGCAGTTCCTAATGACACTTTTAATTGTTTGTGTAGACCAAACAGCACGGTTCAAATAACCAATATTTTGTGTTTACATTCTCCAACACTAACAGAACCAATTCTTCATCAAGGGACCAATGAAGTGTTTAAGATATTTGTTTGAGATATTTGAGAGAGATCAACAACACTAATTATGCCAGAATCAGAGCAGTAAATTTGACACCACACTTTAGAGAGTGACATCACAATTTTCACCTTAAAGGTCTCGTCCACCTAGCCGATTGCCATGCGATTCTGCGCCGCAGAGGATTCTTTTGCACTATATTCTATGAAAATCGCATGAATATCAGCTTAGTGGACTAGGCCCTTTAAACCCCCCAGCGTCCACTAAACCGATTGTCTCAGTGGGGGAAAGGGGGAGGGGTGGAAGCGAATGAGAATCAGAGGATTAATGACTGACATTAAGGGTCTGCTTATTAATCTTTTTAGTCTCTGCCTATGATTGTTATAATCGCTAGACTGCCCAAGGCTGTGACCAAGCCATAGGAGAAGCATGAAAGATGAAGTTTGCTGACTTGGGCCCAACAGCCAATTGCTTCCCATCAAGATTGGATCAATCAAATTGTGAGAGGCTGTTTCGCCATCCGTCATACCAATGAACGCTGTGAGGAAATCGGCTGAGTGACCATGGACAACAGCTATATAGGCATGAGAAGGACCTCAGCATCATAAAAGAAATACATTTCTGATCTTTGAGATATTGAAGAATGTATGTCTAGATAAAACAGTCCAGGCCAGGCCCAAATCCTCAAATCAGATAGGAATGGTATGTCAGTGAGTGGACGCCTACTTCGCCAATCGGTTTCCTGGCCTAGGACTAGGCGTTCTAATGGGAATATTATGACACTATGTCTTTATGGACTTATAATGGCACTTTGCAGTTTGGGGCGAGAGGCTTTCTCTCTGTTTGAAGGGACTCTCTCATCTATGGGCCTAGATGAAATTGATTTATTTTGATTGGTTTATTATAATTGCTTTATCGTGTGTTATCTTGTAACCGGTTTCTGATTTATCAAAAGTTCTGGAGCCGCCAGAAATGCATTATTGTGCATTATTGTTTTCTGATGTTTTATGTCTTACTTTTGTATTGCTTCGCTTGGTCTGGGATGACTGATTACTTGTTAAACACTGGGTATGTCTTTTCAAATGTGATTATATCTCAAAATCTTTTTTTTTGCGACTTGTGACTCATATCATTTCCCTGTAACATGACAAAAGGCTGTGATGCTTTCACCTCACGCAGATCACCTGCTCGTTGTATTCTGTGTAAGAATCAATAGACTTTAAGATGTTAGCCTACACTTTTATAATATATTTCAAACAATCTTTCATGTTCTGGATATTCGATTGTATATATTTTGATGGATGGATACATTCTGCAGCGGTGTTTGGCAAAGGCTCTGGTGGAAATGATGGTTTTGAAATGTCAATAGTTCTCTAAAGTTCTCGGATAATAGGAATTGCAGTGTATAGATCTATACGAGCACCGGGGAGCAAAGCAATACTGTAAACATATTAATGTTCGCGCAGTATTTATTTTTGCTATTTTTCGCGCACCCACCTTTGTGCGTTAAAATTAATCCTGCGCGAAATATATAATTATTGCATAAACAAGGTGTAAGACTTCCTTGCTGAGCGAATTTAAATCTGCGCGAAAAGGTGTCAAAGTGCTTAGTGTGCGAAAAGTATCTGCGTGAAAATAAATACGTTTACAGTAAATTATGGCACTATACCACTGACAGCAAAATGCCACCACTCTGATAAAGGAGACAGAGGAGTGATGGGGATCTAAATAAGCCTTCTTCAGTGCCATCAGACAAATAGGAAGATACTACTGCAGGGGCCTGTTGCATAAGATATACTTCAAGTATTCCTTGCTAAGATAAATATCCTTGCTTAGGTAGGACATTTCTACTGTTGGAATGACACTTAGTTGTGTCTGTATAGCAAACTGAAACTTCCAGCTGGTTATCAAGGTAAAGTAGCTAAGGAGGGACATTTTGAATAAGGATTTTTTTTATGCAACGGACCCTTGTTTAGAGGTATTCCAGTGCCAGCCCTTACATCAGATGAGTACTATCAGATTCAGTAAAAGGAACTTTACTATCACAACGTCTCAAAATAAAAGCACCCACTGATATGACAATATCAACCACATACTTACCTGGAGGTTTCTACTTACAGACCAAATTCAAACTAGTTTCTAACTTTACTGAACATTAAATGGCATCTCTTCGATTCCCTCTAAATCCTTCTCGGTCTTGGGATAATGGCTATGTTCCTGAATATTAATATTACCTATACCCCCCCCGTCCCCCGCTCCCCGCCAAGTACTAGAGGAAGACCACCATTGCGGTAATCAAACAAAAATAAAGATAGCCTTCCTGTTAAGTATAGTTTAGAATGGATTGGTTGTGTGATTTCACTGTTAAAGGCTCAACTTAGAAACATAATTTGCATTTCACCCGATAAGAATATATTATATGACAATGTCTATTATCTCCAGATCTTATGAAGGTATGATGCAGATAATGAAGTTGAAGTTAAAACTCACGAGTGAGAACTACTGATGCTCTAAAAGAAGTTCGGCATGGGTACCATTTGTAATGTGTTACAGAAAAATGAGTCAGAAGTCGCAAAAATGATATTTTTTAAAAGTGTTCATTTGAGGAAGATGAATTCCTGGTATCGAAGCTGCACTCATAGCTATTATGATAATAGAATACAGTGGAACCTCTGTATTGAGACCACCCTTGGGACTGAACAATTTGTGGTCTCATAGCGAGGTGGCCTCATTAGAGGGGCTAATCTAATAAGAGAAAGGCAATTCGGGACTGAGAGAAACTGGTCTTAATAGAGGGGTGGTCTCTATAGAGAGGTGGTCTTTATGCGAGGTTCCACTGTACTTACCAATTGTACTCATGTTAAGACTTATAGGACTGAAGTTATTAAGGGTAGCTATATGCTTATACAAGAATATGAAGTTGAACTGGACGAGAGAAAACGGTCACCATTTGAGCGATAATAAGAGAAGCCATCAAATGAAAGGACTTGGCTCCCAAATATAAATGTGGACGTTTATAATAACAGAGTGATTGAATGAATAAACAAATTCTTTATTCGAGACGATGCTTAAAATGTTTCTGAAAAAGCGCGTTCAGGTCTTCCAGCATGCATCTGAACCAAAAACAACTTCCTCCGAAATTGTGGTCAAACAACTTTTAGATGAGTTGGAAAAGAACGGAGCAACAAGTAGAACAACTTTCGTTGTTTTTTTGGACATAATTTATTCAGGTAAACAGACAGTTACAATCTTCACAAAAATATTACTATAATTGTGATTTTCATCATGTCCTGACTTAGTCAGTCTATTTAGTCAGTCAGTTTTTACCAATGTTAGCTGGGAGTGCAACTTATAAGCAGCTGTGAACTATGTGAATACTTTTCACTCGTGAAAAATGTCCATTACGACCACCTTGTGGCCATAGATACTTCAAGCTTATCAATGACTCGTTGTCTTCTATCTAATTTCCCCTTACCCTCCCAGTATACTGTAAGGACAAATTAGAATGGACGTTGAACCCATCTGGGTCCTATGCAGTGATGCTTTTTCAAGTTACTTGAAAGGACTTCATGCAGGGATCTAATCTCTTATAATCTGTTGTACCTTACTGAATATTCATGTGATGTGAAGTCGATGTATGAATAATCTCTTTTCTAATGATAACCGTCAGTGGTAAAGCCAATCCACAGGTTCATTGAATGGGTGGGGTGGGGGTGGGGGGTGGGGGGGGGGGGGTGGGGGGGGGGGGGGGCGCTGAGGGTGAGAATGATGGGGTGCTGGGGGTCTGAACTGTCACCTGGTGTCCTTTAAGGGTAGCTTTCCATTTGGGGGAAAACAGTTGTGTTTCCTATTTATATTAGCTGACAACTAGGTGTGTGTGTGTGTGGGTGGGGGTGGGGTAACTTTCGTTTTAGGAAACCACCTTCCAGGAACTGAAAAATGTATATTTCGTACCAATAATTGCTTCGAACAAGAGTAATGTACCTTTTAAATAAGGAAGATTAACTCACCTTTTTTGCGTCGAATTTCGGCAAGGTGAGGTAAGTTGGTTTTTTAGTTAGGGGATGGTGGTGGTGAGTGTGTGTGTGTGTGGGGGGGGGGGGGGGTAAATCAGATTCTTTGTTGCTTTGGTCTGGTTTGCTGAGAATTTGCAGGTGCATTTTAAAGTGTTTTTTGTTGTTTGCGAATGTGGTGTGTTAAATTATATTCATGGGTGGTTTTTCCAATGGTCCATTTTGTGGTGTGGTGTGTTTTAATTAGATTCTTAACGTTCTACCACACCCCACATTCACAAATAAGTGCCAACCGAACCAAAGAAATTTACTGGGTATGTATTCATAATATTTGGTATCCATTAGATTAATTATCATTTTTTGAATGAATCTGATACAATAATGTCCACATGTTCCTTCTAATTTTTATGATTCTATCATACAGTTATGTTAAACGATAAGGATACTTAGATCTCTACTCAAAGCCATGAAGCACTCATGTCGCTATGCCGGGTGCATTGCACAATGAGTGCATTGCACTATATATATAGAGAGAATGGAACGAGGTACTAATAATTGAATATAAATTACTAGTATACATTCAACAATAAATATTCAGTTACTAACACCAAGTTCAACTCACTATTTATCACATGCCCCTAGTATAGACAAATATTGATATACTAATTACCTTTGTTTTTGGTTTTGAATTGTCATAAAGTATCTAAAAGCTAAAAGAAAACCAAATTTGATTTTTTATCGTACGTATCGTTTTGTATTACACCCCACTTATCGCAACTCTCAAATGGAATGCGCATATGGGTCAGATTTTCAGAAAATGTACAATTCAACTTCGCCAATCTTCTCAAATAACCCAAATTTCAGACAAAAATAAAGTTCAAAATACAGTTCAACCTAACCAAACAGATTGCTAGAATCAATGCAATGCTGAATATACTCGAATTTACCTAGTATTGACCAAATTGCCGCCTTATTTAGCAGAATTGACTAAATGTGTACAGTTGCCATGCCAATTGTACATTTTCGGAAAATCTGACCCTTATAATAAATGACCGCATGATAAACCACTCTTTCCCAAATGTATGTAATCCTATCGTGTATATATATGATAGTGCAATGGGCCGTTGTGAAACACCCAACTTCATGCAGTGAATGATGTCTATGGTAAAACACCCATGCAGTGAACGCCCTTTGAATCCCATCAAGTATACTTGATGGGATTAACAAGTCGTTGACAGTTGATATCGACTGTCACTGACACTCGCCCCGTTGGGGAGTTTTACAGTGTAGACGAGGCACAATATAAAATAGGACACAGATTCCTGCCTTTAGGTTTAAATTCTTTAAGAGAGGCAGTTTTTGAATCTGATTTTCCTTCTTTGAAGATCGAGTTTTGGGATAGAACTATGCTGTGACTAATGCTGTTTGACATTTACAGATCCCTATTTCAGTTTGGGTTACGTGTTCTTTATTCCACGTAGCGTAGTGATATTTTTTCCCCAACACCGGATCTTTATTCAATTTATCAACAAAGAACTCTTCTCCGATTCAGGGTGATTCACAAGTTTTATAAAGGCTCATTCAATCTTACTGTTTTTGTCTGTTGAATTTTACTTGACACTGCTTGAAGACTAAGTGAATAAAGGAAAATCCACGCAAAGGATAACTTGTTTACTTTCTACCTAAGTTGCCTCTATTCGTGTGATATAACACAAGTTATTATGTAGAGGCCACTACTATGTTACTTTATTGCACACGCATTGCTCTGAAAACAACGTATCTAGAGTGAGTTACTCATAGTGCGCATTTCACTTGTGATTTACGTAGGGTTGTCATGGCAACCAATTTTACTAAGATTACCGGTAATTTTCAAATTCATGACAAAATTCTTTTCTATTTTCATGATTGAAAGCATGTATAATAAATCTGTTAATTAACTCATTGGTTTCAGTCGCTTAGAATATTGCACTCAATATTGCACTCATTGCTACGCAGCTCGTGCAATATTCACGCTCCTTCAACCAACCTGTATGTATATATTGATCATAGGGCGCGTAAGTAGTCCACCGCGGCAATTTTTTGAGTCACGCTACTGTTGCAGTTTCATGACGTCATGTGGACATGTCGCGCGAAAGTCCCATAGCCCCAACGTTACCGCGATATTAATTCTCTGTTCTTTCAACGATCATATAGATTTAGGACTTCTAACTCACATATATCCATCTCTAGAGGCACACAATTTTAACTATAGCCTCCATAATCCTTAAACCTTTACAGGGGCGATGTAAAGAGTGATTATGTATCGCCCCAATGCTAACTCTATGGAGATTGTTTACTTCCGGTCCACACATTGGTACAACTACGCGACTAATTTTCGTTAATTCGCCCCCCGCCGCCATGACACTTACACACTCTATTGTAAAGGACCTTCCACTTGTCTTTCGTATGTGAACCCTTAAAATCAGCACTATCCCTGAGAGTCCTCAGACTGAACTAATTAATTCCCTCGGGAATAGTGTAATATGATTAATAAACTACTCTGGAAATGGCTAGCCCTCATCTATGGAACTCATCTATGGAAGGTCTTCCAGAGCTTCCTTGAATGCTGAGGTCTATATTAATAATAAGAGCTCTATCTTAACAGTAAAGATGCCTCTAGCAATACATTCCTTTTACAATACTTTACTATAAAAATAATGCATTTCAATAGAAATTGGAACATTGCATGATATATCCGATCTTAAACCACTCTAGACACCTCGTAACTCTCTTATATTGTTACATGCATAGCACAATATACACTAGTCTGCAAGACTTCTTACCTTTCACAAATGCACCACCCTTTGTATCGTAAAGCCTTCACATGAGTTGGTAAATGGCTATTGGTAAGAACGTGATAATAGGTCTTTATGAGACGATATTATCTTGTAGAGTGCAATGTGTCCATTATATCCTATCCTATCATACATATCATATCTATATCATAATCGATAATTATTATTATCATTGATATAATGCATTTAAAACGAATATCATGGCTTGGATTCCATACTAAGGGAAAAAAAGGAAAAAAGACACGTATGCATATTAACCAAGTCCCCTTCAAAGGTTTCATTACACGCCTGGCTTACATAGGTACTTAATACTATAATTATGATGGTATTCCAAGGGAAATGGAGGTGTGGTGGGGAGGGGAGCGGTTAGGTTCAGTCCCCCCTTGCTGTAGCCCATAGTACAGGTAGAGTGTGTATTGATAGGTTTGTGGGATTATAGTATATCTATATACTGTCTAGGCAGTCCAAGTAGCTCTGATGAAATCTGTCTTTATTTTGAAATGTCATTAAACGGGTTCCAGGTCACTTTTAGGAAACCTTTATGAATTCATAAGTATAATGCCAAAGTCTTTTTACCCCAGTTATGTCGTTAAAGGCCCAAATAGTTATAGTCGTTTAAAGGCCCAAATAAATGCTTAGTTGAAAAAGTCTGTTCAGCACAATATGGGACTGATAGTGCTGTGTAACGTCACAAAGTGCGCCTGAAATGTACATAACCTACCTACTTTCAGGCCACCCTCCCAGCAATTGAAACAGTTATTCAATGCAGGTATTTCAAGACTGGGAGAACTATATCAGGTTGTTTGTTTTGGTCTGCATGCCTGCATTGGTAATACTCTGTCTGCCCATTCCCACCCCCTTTTTTATAGCAGCTATTAACCGACTTGTTTATTATGTATGTTGCATATTAATTTCAAGATTTAGGCGCGCTTTGTGGCGTAGGCAAACAGTGGCTCCTTGAATGGAGTGTTAAACTGTGGAACTACCTTTCCTCTCCTTAAAATGGGTAAAACTCAATGAATATTAGGTTTCATCCAGTAA
Organism: Sthenelais limicola; assembly: GCA_942159475.1. Classification (NCBI taxonomy): domain Eukaryota; kingdom Metazoa; phylum Annelida; class Polychaeta; order Phyllodocida; family Sigalionidae; genus Sthenelais; species Sthenelais limicola. The sequence goes on from OW804095.1 coordinate 16,253,301, forward strand.
TACTTGGGCCGTTACATTTGAATGATAGGAAAGAAGTTGTTTTTTCATAATATTTTTGGGTTTTGTGACACTTTAAGTAGGCCTATATTGGTTGCTTTTTACCCAAAGCACCAGCCAGCAACTTTTCGTTAGACCACTTCGTCTCAGCGCCCCCCCCCCGCTATCCCACCTCCCCCTAGAATGTTTGGGCTGACAGCCACTGTATATAGATAAGCAACGATCTGTAATTTAGTGCTTATCTGAAAGCTATCATAGCATTGGGATGTGTGATTGTTCGAAGATGATTAGAGCTCTGCCGTTGATGGAGCGAATAAGAATATCTAAAATCTGTTGCATATTGTAATTCTTATAAATACATCAGATACGATATGAGTTAGACCATTATGGCATTACAGACTCTCTCAAGTAGCAAATTATGCATAATATTCATACATATATAAAGCATAATTACACTAGGTACACCATGCAGTACATTGAAATACCATAGATAGAAAATCAAACAGAAAATATCAAATCTGTCCCTGTACAAAATCTCTGAAAACTATTTGGCGTACAACGTTTCATAGTATCCAATTCAATTTTCCAAAGGGTACCAAATACCCTGGAATTTCTTGCAGCATTCTATTCTCTATAATTAAAACATGAAAGGTGACACAGATGGGACACCGCGACAGCCTGCCAGTGGTGAGACGTTTGACTTTTGTTTCTTTTCAGAAACCTGATAAATACAGTAGGCCTCTGCTTGCACCCCCCCCCCGTCACTAACATTCTGCGGATCAAGGGAGTCTTTTCCATTTGTTACACAGATTCATAATTCAGATGAATTCAGATTCATAGCCACCGTAAATATATGTGATGTGTTACAGGAAAAATGAGTCATAAGTTGCAAAGAAATGTTAGCGATGTTTTTTGATGTTCACTCACTATAGTAAAGTAGTTACACTATAGTGAAATAGTTTGATATACTCCTCACATATGCATAGATATATATACACCATACACAGTCTTGGAATTTGATATATTTATTCATGCTACTAACAGCAATAAACAGCCACAAATTGAAAGCATTATAAGCAAGGGTTCTTCTAGAAAAGCATTTGAAAAATATCATTGTGACTCATTTTCCTGCAACATATCATATATGGGTCAGATTTTCAGGAAATGTACAATTCCCCTTCACCAATCCTCTCAAATTACCCATATTTACGACGAAAATCAGGTTCAAAATTCCGTTCAACATAACCAGACAGATTCATTGAATGAATACAATACAGAATACACTCAGATATACTCAGCATCTATCATTTTTCACCTTAATTTAGCAGAATTTGAGGGATGTGTAGAACTGTACATTGTACATTTCCTGAAAATCTGGCCCATATGTTCACGGTTTGAGTGCATGTAGTGGTATCGGAAGGTGAGAGAGGGAGAAGTGAGGTATGGTGTGTACCTAAGTAGTATCAGAGTTGGGTACAGCGTCTGTGAGAGGATAGAAGAAGGGTTTCTCAAAAAGGCCTAGATGCATTAGTCCAATGGGCAATGCATACTCTATACAGTGTCCCATATTTAATGTAGACACCTCGCTATTATGGACAGTTTGCTGGACATCTTTTTTTCCGTGCGTTTTATTACATCTGGACCCCTAACAATAGGGGAATTGCATAGGCGCCATTTTGAATCATCCTAGAGGACATAGTCTAGGCTCAGATGTCAGAGAGTTCCTCCTAACTGAGGGAACACTTCTCGCTCCAAACCGCAAAATGCTATTATAATCCCATTAGGATGCATGCCTACTCGAGGGCCAGGAAAACCATTAACGCATTAGGCGTCCAATCACTGACGTTTTTTTTATCTGATCTGAGAGGCTGCATGGGAGCCTAGACTGAACGAGTCGTGGCCCTGTGCAAAAAACATTTTCACCAAAAATAACCAGAAGCTTAATACTGCCACCCATGCGTCTGGTCGGGAGAACCATTATATCCCGGAACCACATTTAACTCAATTTTCTCGCTTAAAGTGATAAACAGCTGTCATATATGCACTGCTGCCGGTGGGAGTTCAAGGAACTAATGCGTGAAAAATAAGGAGTGACAATAATTTTTTCAAACTTCGTCTTGAGAAAGAACATGGTTGGAGGATAACAAAAAGCAAAAAAAATGGATCTCAGCATATTTTTTTTCCTTTTAGAGACCAACAAAGTTTAGTATTGAAGTCTGTGGGGAAAATGGATATTTTCTCAGTTTTTCCAAGATTTCAGAGAGGCAATTAACATTTTTCAGTTGAAATGTCTTCTAAACATAGCCTCTATACAGGTTTACCCTCATGCATGAAAGAACAGGGTATCAACATATTTTGAAAGATATTATTTAGCATTGAAAATCATCAATATTCCTGTTTTTAATTCATCAGAATGCAGATTAAGTTGAATAACTTTTTTAAAAAGTCCGTGACCCCATTTTTTATTGCTTGAAAGGGTAAAGCAATGTGTTAGCTATATGTCTATAGAGATTTTTAGGAAAAAGTTATTTTCATTTTTTTTTATACTGGAAAAACGAAAAAATTGTACTTTTCTCATAGACTTCTATAGTAATCAGCCATAAATTTCAGGGCTTCCTGAAATGAAAACTAACCCGGTGACATATTGTTTTTATTGGCTTTTTGAATTGACATAACCTTGTTCTTTCACGAGGCAAAGTTTAAACAAAATGTTATTTTCAGTTTTTTTCCCTGTTGAACAGTGGCTTATCTCTTTAATTCGATCTTAGCCTCTCTAATTCTTTCACCAATCGAAAGGAAATGACATCAATACCTAAATGTGTGAGTTGAAAGAAAACCGAGCCGCAGATGTGAAGATATTATTGAAATTAAAAAATAAAACGACTCAAAAATGAAACAAATGTAATAAGGCTGTCTGTAAAGTATGCAGGAATGTCTAGCCCTGCACGTTTCTTTGGACAATAGACACTATAGACTCATGGTCACTATGGTGTCTGTACTATAGAGGTTTTACTATACCAGGGCAAGTGACCGCAGGTGGTTATTACAAAGTCCAGAGGTAAAGTAACCAGATACACTGGTCATAAAAGCCTACACTACACATACTCTTTACATGTCAGACATTGGATGCAGGCCTTACCATCAGGGTCGGGCATGCTCAAGGTATACTCTCAGAAATCCGATCACGCCCCCCTCCCCCACACATATTCTCACATTACTGAATGTCCATGTTCGGGTACGGCTTTATGGCATATCCTGAGATGTCCATAATTATATAACACAGTGGATCTTTCTCTATTCCATCATTTAATAATAATTATGCTGCAAGAAATATGATCTTTCACTACATGGGTGAAATCGCTAGAAAATGTACAATTCAACTTCACCAATCCTCTCAAATAACACAAATTTAAGACATAAATCAGGTTCAAAATTCAGTTCAACATAACCAAACAGATTGCTAGAATCAATGCATCAATGTATTGACCACATTGCTGCCTAATTTAGCAGATTTTTTAAAAATGTGTACAGCTGCCAATTGTAAATTTTCTGAAAATCTGACCCACATACAAATACTATATGAAGACATGACTGTAAGGGTCCTATATGATAGATATTCCCATCCTTCTCATCGCAACATAAGCAAGGAAAGAAGAAAACCAAAAATAGTTTATGATATACTAAACGTTAAGAAAACCACTTTTGCAAATTATTATTCTTAATTTTCTTCCACTCTGTGGCATGGAGTAGACCAAAAATCTTTGCAAATTAGTTTTCCAAATCATAACCTGCTTTTAAAAGGGTACATTAAGCCCGAAATGCTGGAACCAACAACCACAGGCCCAGACATAACCAACAAAGTCCCTCATATTTGTCCCCCCCCACACACACACACACTCCATTGGATTTATAATTTTGATGATCAAATAATGAATGATAGACGAGGACAATTTCGTTTTACCTGTTATGGAAATAAACATACATAGTTGCCATGAACGGGGGTAGCAACTGGATATTCATCTTTTATACCTAGTTGAACAAGATGGTAAAGTTGAAGGGCCCGTTGCATATCAAATCCTTACTTAATAATATTTTCTCTTCAGTGGTATTGTACTTTTCCTTGCTGTGCAGCTGGTAAGGACCTTTTAGGGAAGTAATTTGCTATTCGGGCGATGTTAATTTGTATATCTACAGTTGGATTACATATCCAATGAACAAAAAAACTAGCTTAGCAAGGATTATTTAAAGTAAGGATTTTTTATGCAACAGGCCCCAGGTATGTTGTGTTCTCCTGATTAAAGGACATACTAGAAGAATAATTAGTGAGGTTCAGCAAGACTAACCTATACGCAAACGTAAACGTATCCGTATCTCTTGATATACAAACATACATCAAAAGGAAGAAAGAGGTTCAGCAAAATAGGGTGGGGAAAACGTAACATAACATATCAAGCAAAATCTTTCATCTCACAATATAATATCTCTCCTTGTTCCCTCTCCCACTATCTTTCTCTTTCAAGTTGTCTCTATAACTTAGTATCTTCATACCATAAATGGAACCCTGTTTAGATGCTTTTTTTGGTAACTGTTCAGTGTTGTGCTGTTGTTGTGTTGCCTGTTCCTGTCCCTGTCCCTGTCCCTGTCCCAATCCCTCTCCCACTCCCTCTCCCATTCCCTCTTTCATTGTGAGGTAATTAGTGGGCAGGTAAATTTCTGTGTAGATGGGCCTTGTCCTTGTCTCTGACCTGTTCCCTCTTCCACTTGTTCTTACTCTCTGATTTCACCTGCCAATGTAGCGGGCAAAGAAAAAACATTAATTTCACACACTGTACACAGAGTGCTGAAGACTGAGGCAAAGATTCAACACTGATGATGCTCCGTTTGGTGGAAATAAATCAACTCCTGTTCCGTAGTGAAGCAATGATGTGCCCATCCATGACGTCATGCTTTGGGTGACCCAGAAACCTGGTGTAGGGGCACTGATAGGTTTGTTTTCAGGCAGCACTGGGGGCCCTGGATGGGGTTGCTCAATGTAAACCCATTTCTAGCCCCTTTCCAACCCTAATTTGTTAATGAAACATAGTGGAATCGCTCGGCACCATTTTTGGCAATGTGTATGTGAAATATAATGGAGATCTGGCCAGCGGTTTCAGAGAAGATAGGGGTTTAAGGCTTGAAACCCTTATTTTATTAATATAGAGATTATGTATATACCAAAAATGGTGACGTAATTCACAAAAAAGGTACGGATAGGGTCTGCTTGCGCAACCTCACTATTATTGTTTAGTTCCAGTTCATCATCATGATACATTTCAACAAATAACTAATGGGAAACTTAATGCTTGGTAATCTTTAATGAACTAATTACCTTTGAGGTTATAGGGCCTGGGTTTGGTGACCTTAGATTATAGAAGTAACAGTAGCAAAGGAACTCGTGTATTTTAACTAACTAATCCTACATAGGCAATTACCTCCTCTTATGGGAGGGTTCCCATTAACCTTATTGTGACAGCTGGTGGCTGGGTAAATGCTGCTTCTAAAACATCATCCTTCCACCTAAGTTTATGCGAATATTGTCTCTAAAATAAAATCATGATTTTACAATAGTTCTTCCAGGGGATCCCTACTACATGGTTACTAGGAACAAATTTTTACTTTTGTAGGAGATGAGACATACCACATTGTGGAAATCTACCTATTAAAAATGTATAAAAAAAACAAAAAACATTAACCTAACGAACAACCAAACATTGAGGGAACATTCTAGGAATAAATGCGCGCTACTGGGGGTGTATTTGGTCTATTTGCCTCTAAAAAAGTGGATTAAATTGCCATTATTTATCACAAATTTCTCTTTCTTAAATCTCCTAAGAGGTTTATCCATGTTAAAAGCCAATGTATTGAACAAAAAGGAGTCGACGATAGTTTAAGTGCGTTTGACAAATAGCGCTAGGGTACCATTGGTCGATGATCAAAGCCAAGGCAAGGCTTACCCAAACCAGACATTATCACTAAATGGGGTCCAAATGCGATTTGTCACGATAGGCAAACGGTTTCCATAGCAACAATCAATTGTGACAACCCACATCTTGAAGGGAATGATAGAGAGAAAGGGGAGGAAAAGATGTCCTACGAATGAAGGCAGAAAAACATGATTATCAACGTCCAGATCTTAAACAAATAGAAACCTTACCCTACCTAAAGATTTTCTGGTTCCAAAAGTTAATTAAAACACATATTTGAAAAGATGAGATCAGGTGGATTCAAATGATAGGCCAAACATTAGGCCATCTCATAAATATTTCAATATTTTAAGTTTGATATTTCTATTTTTTAAGTAACTAACTAACTATACTCTATAAGATGACCTTAGATATAGATACGAAGATATATTTAATACATACATATATATAGTGTCGACATTTGGTACATATATTCATCCGACATGGGGCATTGCATGGATACCCTGACAAAGAGAACATTCCTCCAAATAGATCTTGTGAATAAATCACTTTGAAAAATACAATTATGCAATAAGTTTCATTCGGAGAAATCGTAGAACCCTATATATACATGTACATATTTAAGCATTATAGGGCATAGTGTTATTATTCCTATAGTTACATGTATATAGATCTATAGTTCTTTCTCTACTAGGGTAGAATCGTCAGAAAATGTACAATTCTCCTTCATATTACCAATCCTCTCAAATAATTCAAATTTAAGAAAAAAATGTTGTTGAAAATTTAGTTCAACATAATCAAACAGATCGTTTGAATCAAGGTCAAATATCAAGGTCCACATCAAATATGCTCAGGTATATATATAATATTAACCATTTTTCAGTATAACTTAGCAAAATTGTGTAGATCTGCGAATGTACATTTTCTGAAGATCTATCCAACTACTTCTCCCCGACTTGATTTTGAAGCATTATTTTCCCAACTATACATGCACCCTACATCACAATCTTAACTACAGTTAAGCCGCTCTAAAAAGTATTACCTAAAAATCATTATTCTTGAATTGCTAGCTTTAAAAAACAATGCCCCAGGTGAGGCTCGAACTCACAACCTCCGCATGGCCTGTTACAGGCGCCACCCCTATTGATATAGAGGGAGTACTGACTATAAGTACGGCGCGCTAACCGATTGCGCCACTGGGGCATCCGTTGGCGACAGGCAATACATTCAATACTGAATAAAGTATATACATCACATGAACGCAGATGCCAAAGTCCATAGTCGATAAGCATTTCCGATCTTGGAGTATGGTTTCATTTCCACCATTGCAGTAATTCTAGAAAGATCGAATCTGGTTAGTGAAGGCTAATTAAAGATACCTAATGTTTCGTTGGAAACTACAATACATAAATTTATAAAGAGCAGCCAGAAGCTTTTATTTTACATGTTTATTTAGCCATTTTGCGTTAGAAGGCTCTACAAGGCTCTTGGAACTAAACAGATATATCATTTTCTGCTAGTTTTGCTGCTTTAATTCAATTTAGTGTTCGTTAGAAAAAGTACCGTTTGTCCTGGTCCCAGTCTATTATTTACTATGCAATTTAATAATTAAATCTAATTGAATGGGTGAATAAACACTGTTTTCAAGCGCTTTAATAGTTCTAATTTGAAAAAGATCATGCGCATGTATATTTACGGTGAGAACAGTGAAACGTCTACGAATGTCTTGTGACTATTAACCATTTTGCACACAACCCTAATAATTAAAGTGAAATTCTGACAATTTATTTTTGCATTTTAGCACTGAAATACCTGTTTATATTAAAAACCCTACACGTTCAGCTTTGCGCGCGGATCCTAGAGATTAAGAGTCATCCATATTTAATAAGACAATTAAACCTAGTTTAACCTAGTCCACTAAGCCGATTCTCATGCGATTTTGCACTGCAGAGGACCCGATTGCACTAAATTCTGTGAGAATTGCATGAGAATCGTTTTAGTGGACTAGGTCCTTTACTTAAATATTGTGTTATTAATTCCAATTAATGATGATAAGAACGACTGCCTTATTGTAGATGTTTTGTGGCTTTGAACATTTGGTCCACCATAATAGTACTTTGAATGCACTCGTTAGCCGGTCTAGTCCAGTGTAACAATCGTAAATAGACAAATCACCTTTCTCAGACAAGGCATCCAGACAAACCTCTGCATCGGATATGTCTGTTGTAAACTCTAAACAGGCTTTGAATGTATCCTATGTAATGACGCCAGCACAAATTAAGTTCTATCCTTCTCTGCTCCTGGCAATCATTTTGCCAGTTAAAAGCTGGAAATGAACGACAAGGGAGAGATTTCTTTGTATAAAGCCTTCAGGCAATCTCAATAGGGGAATTTTTGTTATCACCATTTTGACTCTAGAGTGGCAAAGCGTTCTATTCTTTTGTCATGTATTGTATACATGTTGTATAATGATTTATTTCCGGCCGGAAACGTACACTTCCAATAATATATCAATCAATTTTTACACCGAAAAAGGGGTGCATCTCTTTTGTGAAACCATAGATCTGCCAAAGGGCCCCCTTTGGAAAATGGAGTTACGTTATTAAACAAGTACAGTATCAGTTGATAGATAGATAGATAGATGCAGCGACTACACTAGCATGAAAAACTAATATGGAAGTAATAATAACACAAAATAAGATAAAACAGTAAACTGGGCACAATAAATGCCATGAAGCGAGATCAGATATACATATAATGGGTCAGATTTTCAGAAAATGTACAATTGCCAGATCTACACATTTAATAAATTCGGCTAAATTAGGCTGATAAATGAAAAATACCAGGTATATCTGAGTATATTTGGGGTCACATTGATTTATAGTATCTGTTTTGTTATGTTAAACTGCATTTTGAAGCTCATTTCTGTCTTTAATGGGGGTTATTCGGGAGGGTTGGTGAAGGCGAATTGTACATTTTCTGAAAATCTGACCCATATTCATACATTTACTCTCCTTTATGTGTGTGTTTAAGTCCTTATCTGAGTGTAGTTATTATCATTACTATTGATATATAACCACCTCTGTACACCTATCTAGCCTGTAAAGCTAATGCACCAGAAAGAGTCAGCTAAGACCAAGGTTAACCTTTATTTGTTTACTTTTACCTTTGCTTTTACATTGACTTTGTAATTACATTTTACTGTTGTATTATAGCAATTATGGCCTGTATTCATCTCGTATGGCCGATAACAACTCGGCCTACCGGCCTCGTTGTTTTCAGCCATACTCGGAGAATACAGCCCCCCTCATATGCGATACTATGCCATTCTTGCTTTTATTTCATGATTTTTACCTTATTACAACTTTATTTGCATTCATTTAATCAAATTGTGTTGTCCGCATAGCTCACCGATAGTCTCGAACGGTCGTGACGTCACTGTACAATACCGGGAGTTTATATTGTACACCTTGTGAGTGGCAAGTATATCGATGATATTGTACGCTCACGGCTAAATCAGTTGTAAATGTGATATGCCAATAAAAATCTATTATTATTAAACAAATAACCGAAAGATTGTGCTTTACGTTTTGCTAATATTGCTAATAATTATTTCATTGTTGTGGTGATCAATACCGAAGCCCAGAATGTTCACTTAATTTGTAAAAGAAGTAATAGGAAAAATAGAACAAGAATATGAACAAAAAGAAAGTATATGAACGAGACTTAAACGAGACGAGTTCTCGTGGGAACTGGTGCCTACACTCTCCCGTGCGCCGTACCCGTGCGATATGGAGTGGCAAGTTTTTTCGTCTTCAGTGAGACGATTTTTGTCAACAGAGCACCGCAAACGCTACTGGTGAAGTGTGGTGACGAAATTGCGTGAACTTCTGAGACAAAAAACAGTAATTTGAATCACGGAGACGAAATTTGATATGCTCCGTATTCGTGCTCCGTTTTTCATATTGAGTTTTGAGAACTACATATTGAAAGACCAACATAAGAAAGGTTTGTATTAAGGGAGACAGCAATGGTTTCAGATTGAAACATTTGTACCTGACGGATTTCTGTTTTGTCATACTTTTAATATATATGGTGGGCTGTGTTTATAATTTGGAGATTAGTGGATTTCGAACAAGTTTGATGAAATAACATTGAATAACATAATGAATTCTATTTGCGGCTATTATAACAGAAGGAGCCGTTTTGAATACAGACATTACCAACTCTAAAAACTGACACACTTAAATCATGTTTGTGTTCTCGTGTGTCCACTAATTGTTTTGGGATGGTGCAGGGCTTCACTGTCATGAATGCCATACCCACTGAGCCGTTATACATAGGCCTAGATTGGCCTTGTGCCTCATAACTTTCATCAAATTTGGTGGTGTAGTGGTGAAGAAACTCGCTTGTGAATCCTAAGGTTGCTAGATCGAACCCAAGCATGGGTAAGTTTGTTTTCTCTGTTTGGCATCAGTGGTTCTACACTAGTGGCCGTCATGCACCAATGGCCACGCCAGCTTGTCTGGGACTGGCCGGCCGGCCGGCCATAGGGGTCTTTCTAATTCTTTAGCTTTCCCAGGTTTAATCCCACGGGTACGAAAAACGCTGTGCGAACATGCTGAGACGAAAAATTTTGTATCAAAAGTGGGGACAAGAATTTCGTATCCAATTTCATATTGCGCGGGTACGGTGCGCGGGACAGTGTATGGGCGCCGCCATCTTGGATTCCTTCTAAGTGGAGTTCCAATGAACCTGAAACACCCCTTGCCTGAACGAGGAGCCCATGCAATGAGTTTGGGATTGTTACCATTGGTTAATAATCCTGAGACAGTGCAGGCAACACAGTTGCCTATACACCACCGGGGAACCAGGACACTTCCTTCCACCACTGATACCTCTTCTGGTCATTTGGTCTACAGTCTGAAGGACAGGGAGGATTGCAGTTTTTCTGCCCACCCACCTCCCTAAACATCATCTTATGACTCTGTGCACAGAGAGCTGGAACCCTTGTGTACTATCAAAGATAAGACTATTACAATTAACTAATTTCCAAATCAAAAGACTTTTAACTACAAAATACACTTCCCCATACTGTTATGACCCAATGTACACCGTTATATGAACAAGACCATTGTGGAAGGTATGTTACAACATCCGGTATATCCACATACCTGACAGGATGGACAGGCTGGACGACAGCCTGTAGACACACTTTGCAATGTACACCTTCTATTCAGTTATTAAACACTTAAGATCTACCAGCCTTGGAGTCCACTTCACTCATTCCTCAGTTCCCACGATTTTCATTTAATATAGAGTAGATATTATTCTTTAGGGAATAGTACATTTATTTAAGGTGTATCATACACACCATGATATAACAATACTAAGATAGATGAAGTACCAATCTGCAACTGTCTGCCTTGGTTCATAATTATGTGCACCATGTGCGTGGAGAGTGCGCAAACACAGATCTGGGTGTTTAAAGGGTTACTACATATTCATTGATTTTCAGTCCAAAGGAGAAAAGTTTTCTGAATAAGTTTGAGGACAAACCAGAAACCTTTGTGGTCATTAGGTGATTTACACATTTACCATTATTTCTTAGCTCAGATGACATTTATAAATCAAAAGTATCAAACCTTAGCTGCTATTGCCATGAATAGATATAAAAAATGGTGCAATGAAATGTTTGATGTGAGTTGATGTGGCCAATAAAAACATTTAAAAAAAAAAAAGTTCTTTGAAAGCATGTCTTATGGTCAATTCATTGTAGTTGTACAAGTCTGTACTAGTAAATGTCCATGATCTATATTTTTTCTTCCACGATTTGGCCTCCAATGTATAATAAAATTGATATATTGTTCTGTAACGGACTGCACAAAATAATGTGCATATACTCTCATAGTATTGGAAAAAAGTCCAGATATGATGTCATGATCCATCTCCTATCAGTGGGTCTTTGAATTGTGCAAATTGGAAAGTTAATGTAAACCCAGGATGTAACTCTATTGCCTTTTAGCTTCATGATCTTCATCGGCACGAACAGTCCTCCTTGTATTTGACACTATAGTATTCTTACTATGATATCCATCTGCTCTGCATCTGCAATATTTCAAAGAGCTTATTACAAAAATAATCATCTTTCTTGATGTAAAGTCTGCAGTGGTCCTGTCAGTGCATAACATATTTGATGCATCCATAATATTGCATTTATCCTTCTGAGTGCAGATTGGTGGCCTTGCTGACGTCTTTTTGTTATTACATACCTGAACTGAATTGTAGTAACTTTGATGTTTTTATTACTTAATAAGGCTGTTTTTACACTTTTCACGATTGATATTGAGAAGAAAAAAATATTTTGTCAAATATCAAGCTTTGACAATGTTACACTTCCTTGAGCCCAAACATTGAGATATAGTAGGTGTCGTGGAACGACCTTTTGCTCATAAATAAACTGTAATATTACTGTTTAAATTATTTAAAACTTGTACTACCCTTGCTTACCATTTATTAAATTGACTTTTTCCATTGAGTTTCATAAGATTATCATGAACCATGAAAACGTGCTTAATAACATTTCTTTAAATAAAAAATACCTCATGAACTCTTATATTTGTTCTAGAAATAATACTGATGTGATAGAAATAAAATGCTATTATTTTTTCAGACACAATGCATTTCGTGCGATTATGGATAGCTTCAAACAGGGTTGAATAACGATGATGACGTCATTGATCGAGTCTAGGGCACGCCCGGTGCACTAACAAGAGACTTCACAGAATCTTATGCAACAGACCTATTTTGAACGGAGCTCCGTTTACTCCGTTTACTCCTTAACGCTTTACTATGGGAAAGCTAACAAAAAAGTCTTTCTTCTTTATTATAGCATTTTCTATAAGATATTCTCTATTAAGGCGTGTTCACATCGTGAGTGGTTAGCGGAAGTAACATTGTTCACACGTCGAGAGGTGTGTCTTCAATTAAATGTTTAAAAGAAGATATTCTGGGTGGAGATATGTAGGTATTTTTCTCAAGCTTATCTCGCCTATGAAATGTATAGACTTCTAATGTTTTTGTTTGATGGATTTGAATGAACTAGGTGAAGGGATACTTTTTTTTTATAAAAGAAAAACAACCTTTGCTGTTATAACCTATCGGTGTACATTGAGACCAAGCTAAAAAGGGTGAAGATCTCTGGCGTTGCGAAGGGATACTTCGCTTTCTGCCAACTCTTAAAAGGAACTGACTTCACGAAGGCTTGTCAGGACCTTTAAAGAGTTGACAGAACATGTCTCCACCCAAAATATATATGTTTTTTTTTAAGAATTTAATAGAAGACAGACCTCTCGATATATACTGGTATATATATAACGCCCCTGTTCAGACACTGAACATATTGGACGGGATTTTCAGTTCAACGGCCTGCCTTATTATTAGCATAGTGTTTCAATCTAAACGGACAGGTCTACCTCTGTTTTATCATTCACAAATGTAAGTTATGTAGTGACTTCATGACGCAAGTCAAAGAAAGTCTGCATTGCCGATGCTTTTGAAAACAGTCCCGTGTGAGGTTTTCTGATTTATTTTTTGATAGATTATTTTGATCTGTTGTTATAGGATGTTGAATATATGCAGATATGAAATGACTTTATTTATAAACCAATATAAGAAGACATTCTGATATGATTAATTAAATTGCTATCTTGATGCTATCTTGATGTCATATTTTCTCTATGACAGCTGTACTGATAATATTGCAACTTACACAATGAATTCTGCTGTCAGAATAAAAATATTAAAACAAACATAGGTGAAGTATGGTACAGGCTGCCAAGATATGTGCACCGAGAAGTGTATAATATTTCTGAATATTTAAAATTTGTTGTTAATCTGAAGTTGAAAACATCTAACGATGAACACTAGATCAGCTTTCAATTACAAAGGTCCCATTTACATCAAATCAATATCAATATTCTGCTGCAGTTATATGTTTATAACATAATTTAAAGTCGAATTGGCCGTTGTGATAAGTGAAGCCACCGCAGGAAATGATTTCAGCAGGTCTCCGATACGAAATATAAAATGTGGACAATTATGTAGCAGCAAAAACAACTGGACAAAACCCTCCAAAATGTTGGTCAAATGACTTTTAGATGGATTCAAATGGAACAAAAAATAGAAAATCGTTTGTTTTTTATTACTGTTAACTGAGAACGCAGCATTAAACACTATAATAATTAAATAGTGAGCCTCTATGTCGGGCGCCTTATAATCTATTCCGAGAGAACTGAGTAGTGTGATCTGATGGTTTGATATTTCATGGTAGCGATTTATTTTCCTTTCGTTCCTGACAAGTTAACCATTTATATTTTTAATAGTCAAATTAGTGGTGTGATCGACAATTTCAAACAGGCAATCCTAGGTCACTAAGATGTAGCCACCGAAAAACAGGCTTCATATCTACCCACTTAATGGTGGATAGGTATAGTAAACGAACTTGTTAGTTACTAGTGCATGCCCATGTAGGGGTAGAAAAAGGGAGACACGTTTCTTGTTATTTTGTAAGTGACCAAAATACATCCTTTACCTGTTTCATCTCTATATTACATGCGTAGATGAAAATGTTTACTCAGTTTGATACTTGATTCGAAGATTATAATGTAATTTTTGAAACTCATGTGGTTTAACATTTTATGCTAATGATGTCTGATCCTTTGGTTCTTGTTTAGTTTACCGTTTACACTTTTCATGATAAAAAATAGTGGAGTAATTGCTAATTTTAAACAGTCATTCCTAAGTCATTTAGATGTAGCTTCCCAAACAGGCTTCCAAGATGAAAATGTTTAGTAATTTTGAAAGTGGTTACGGTAATTATTAAGAACATTAAATAAAAGGAGTTGTTGGGGCTCTACTCAAACTGAACTGAAAATATTGTCTAGATATAGATGGTGTCTGAGCGGGAGATTTGTGACAATCCAGTAAAGTACAAATACTATTTACAGCCGACTAGTTTTATGATCTTCTTCAGGACCATCCATCTCCGAAGCCTTAAGGCTTTCATCATATACCATGCAGGGAAGCGGACGTTTTGTGATGTGTTACAGCAACACGAGTCACAAGTCGCAAAAATGATATTTTCCAAAACGATTTATTCACAGAATTTCTTTGTTGGAAACTTCTCATTTGTTTAGGTTTAGCGCTTTAAGTTGCATGAATACATGTGTCAAATTTTAAGACAGTGTATTAAATATATCGAGTGTTTCTAGGGTCATCCTATACAGTATATGTATTTATTTATGCCTCTCTATGTGACGTATCATTTATAATAACTTGATTGTCTTTTATATAGATTATATAAATAATAACTTCCACACTGTCATCTCTTGGAATATGTTCTAAAATACTGTAATAATTTTGTGTAACATCAGGCAATTCTGAGAACAGCATCTTCAATGTAACGTCTGCAGTCCTGAATAAAAATATTTTTCAAATCAAATAAAAAAAAATGTAACTGGTCGTTGCCCACCCAGAAATATTGCAAATTTCTTTTCAAACATTAACACCTAAAATTTAAAAACACTTCTTCGATATCTTTAATATATGCTTGCCATCATTGAAATCGGCTTGATCTCATCTTCATAAAAAGTATTGGTTTCCAAGTTTACTTCATGTACATAGTGAGATATGTTGCACCAAATTGCAAAATTACAATACCAGATCTTAATTTGTGTGAGTAATTACTGAGAAAATGTTTTTCAGATGTTAAACCTCTTCAGACTTTCCCTGTGGCATCAATGTACCGCCATTCCATGCAAATCCACATCCAAAATGGCGTTCGTACAAGGCCCCTATTCCATAAATCTAAATTCATTACACAGTTCACTACACAGCAGAGGTGTCATCATTGATTGCAACTTGTACTTGAGCAGTAGGATGATCATTGATTAAATTCACTACGTCTAAAACAAGATAAAAGCACATTGCATCTATTCATTTGACATTGATTGCAGCTCAAGCAGAACAGTTCCAGACTCCCCTAAGTGAGTTTAACTCGTTAAACAGGGGCATTGGAATGGATTTGTCTTGGGAAATGCTAGCACAATGCTGTACAAAAAGGTACTTTGTTATCTCCGTTATCTCATTAGAAACAGAGAGTATTCCTTAATTAAGTGGTATACATGGAAGTTAAAAATAAATTATGGGATTTTGGGAGTAAAAAGGTGACCCTATAGAAGGACAGCTCTAAATAGGTATTAAAGCTCTCCCTCTACAATTGTAGCTTCGTTCATCTTTTTAGTTTAAGTTGCTAAAATGCGATAACATAAGTAATTAAATAAATCTGTACTCTCATTGTGCATAGGTAAAAAAGTGTTCTCAATTTTGTTCCCTTCTTCTCTATGCAATCTTAAGGCCATTTACCCAAATCCTGGAGGATTTTGTCCCATTTTGTTTTTGCCACAGCGCTTCATAAAACTGCACATTTATACTTTGGTTTGGAGGCCTGCCAAATCCTTTGTGATGGCTTCACTTATTATCGCTCACCGGCGGTCGTTTTCTCTCAACCAATTCAACTTCAACTTCTTGTATAAATATATAAGAGCAGAAGAATATTGACAAATTCAGTTCCATTAGTAACAATATTTTTTGTGTACAAATATTTTTAATCAGGTAGATATATAATGACAGTTACACGCTCACATATAAAAGTGGTTTTTGTAGTGTCCTGAGATCTTATTGTGTTACGTGCCGGGGTTACAGAGATTTACAGTTACCGATATGCTCAATTACACAATTCATATTTTAAGAGTTAGAACATTGTAATATAGAGTATGAGGTGAATATGATGAAAAGAATGATGCTCATGTCTAGTTTATAATACAAATATCTTGTAGTGAAGAGTGGTGAGTGGGTTGGTTTTGATAGTTACATTTACAGCGAAGAGAGGAATCCGACTTAGCAGTTCGGTATTCAAAGAATGGGGGAGTTCCACTGGAAGATGGGCCCAACTTAGTAGCATAAGCTGTATTCTAAGAACTTGACTTAGCTATGGTAATGGCTGCAAATTTAAAGTTATGCCTAAACTTTTTATCAAATTAAATCAAATTAAATTGCATTGTCATTGACATGGTGGGGTCGAGTGTATCTGAGAATGCAGCTTTAACTGAGAATGCAGCTTTAACTGAGAATGCAGCTTTAACTGAGATCGCAGCTTTAACTGAGAATGCCGCTTTAAGCAACACCATCTTTGCATATTACAGCCGTCTACCGCGGCTCATTGACAGTCTTTATACATAATGCCATACATCTACCACTTTTTATATCCCATGAGTAGACTACAGTGGATAATAGAGAAGTTGTTTTTTCTTGCTACGAAGATTGCACATAATCTCTCATACTCTATAGGGAGGTAAAACGTAGGAAGCCAAATCAATGTTCGGGCTCTGCCTAGCTATGAATTGGGGACCATTGTAAGGACTGAATTATAAAAGCTGATTCATATAGGAAGCTCCATTGTGTAGTATACTATAAGGTAATAACGGATGCACTACACAGAATGTAAGAAAAAGTGATCACTTAATTGTCACCAAATCTGATCGATGCTTTAGATTGCATTCTTGACATTCCATTAGTACAATGTAGAGAAATAATTGTAAACGTGAAATGTTACCTTCCCACATACAATCTGTTCGAATCTGAACAGAGGGCCTTTTGCTAGAAGTGTTTCAGGACCCTGATATAAAAGCTAAGGGAAGGCATTTTTGTGGGAATTCCTTCACCTGTAGGAAGGAAAGAAATTACTACTGCGTGAGTCTCTGAGCTGGTAGGAATAGCCAATATGTTGTATGAGAATTTGCATATCTATACGCATCCAAGGATGGGGGAAAAGTGTAGGAAATGCCACACACATTTTTCCTTTCCTTAGCTTATACAACAGGCCCCAGATATTTTCCTTTCAAAGGATGGTTAATAGTAAACCAAATATTCATCATTTTCTTTTCTTTTTAACTTGAGTTTTCGTTCCATACATGTATTCAAACAAGAGTGTATTAGTGTGATACTGTCCTGTCAATTTAGCTGGGAATACAACTTTAATTAAGTTATCCTATCACACATGCAAGATACAGCACTATCATAATCATATAAAATATAATCATTTTAATCCTGGCTCAATAATGATTTATCTATCAATTATATATTCTTGCACTATCCTGTCATCATTAAAAGGGATTAAAAATTAAAAAGACTGCCTCCAGAAATTATTCCCAGCCTATTACATTGGACATTGCATTCACCATAAATCTCTAACACGCCATATAACTACCATTAAGAGTAAAAATAAACAGTAAGAGGCTCAAGTTAATGATGTTTTTATTGTTGACTTCATTGGCTTTTCAGTTGCGAAAGCATAAATTAAGACATAGAGTCAAATAAAGCTCATTTATATTAATGAAGTTCTTGCTTATGGGATGTTATGACTTGATGCTATCTAATTTATTGCTTTTCATTTAGATACAGGACTATATTATTTGACATTAGGGGAGCTTTTGTTGTAAACAGGATCGACAATAAGTGTGGGTCTTATGGGATTCAGTATCCCATCTGTAGTATATTATCCTTCTCCTGTATATAAATACTCATGTGAAATAGTAAAGCAGTGGGTAAACTAGAATGTTTGATGTAATATATATAAGGGACTGATTTAGTATGTACTTATATTTCATTTTCATCAAAATAAAGGGAAATAGGAAATCCTCGGCTATTTTGGAACTTGCCCGAATCAGTTGAAGAAGATGTTTCTTCTCTTTTGTTACTCTTCTTTTGTTAAACTTTGTGTTGAGGTCCTTTATCGCCTCCTGAAAATATCTCTGAGATTTAGAGGCTGACGACATGCACCTCGGGGAGACTGGCCTTTGTACCTCCGAGCGCAGGATAATGGCGTCTATGTTAGGGCGTCTAGCTGCCAGGGTGATCTAGCCCCACAAGGTGAGCTTCCCCAATCAGCAGACATCGATCTCCTTGCTTCTTTAAACTTCTTTCCACTATCTGCAACCGATGCTTCAGTGCCGTCCTCCACCTTGGCGTAATGGTCATCTTCAGCTGGGGGGTTGCCATCTTGATCATCCTCGTGTACGGGGAATGTAACCTCCTCATTAACTTCATCTTGCCCTTACATATACCATTCATATTGTCAAGTTTGGTAACATTCCTGACAAAAGGATACAAGTTATACTCTAAATACCTTATTTTGAAAATAATGATGCCCTGTTGCCATGGAAACGCATATATTTTCAATTCAAAGGGTGATCTCACTTGTGTCTTTGGATAAAAAGATTTCTATGACCCTAAGGTACACTTATGCCAAAGGGGATATTTGTAGCATGACTTGAAGTATAAAGTCACTTAACCCACCCACTATGTCCTCTTGAACTTGGCGAGCTCTTCTAGGCCTACCCCTCCTGGGTGGGACCTGTTAGCTCTTCTAGGCCTACCCCTCCTGGGTGGGACCTGTTAGCTCTTCTAGGGCTACCCCTCCTGGGTGGGGCCTGTTAGCTCTTCTAGGCCTACCCCTCCTGGGTGGGACCTGTTAGCTCTTCTAGGCCTACCCCTCCTGGGTGGGACCTGTTAGCTCTTCTAGGCCTACCCCTCCTGGGTGGGACCTGTTAGCTCTTCTAGGCCTACCCCTCCTGGGTGGGACCTGTTAGCTCTTCTAGGCCTACCCCTCCTGGGTGGGACCTGTTAGCTCTTCTAGGCCTACCCCTCCTGGGTGGGGCCTGTTCTTATTGCTGGGCTTTGACAGGCCTAGCTTGTGCTGCTATTCCTCTTCTATAATAGGAGGCATAGTGAATCTAAACTTAAACTGTATGGATGGGATAGGTAGATAGATACTATGCTTCTATATTGGAGCGGTAAAAGATCGCATGACAGACAATTCCGGAAGTGGTGCTTGCCTGGTTACCACACACAACCGCCAACCTTCCTCACTTTCAAAGCTGCATTCAGTCGGTTCACTTGCAGATTCTTATGGAGAAATGTCTAGAGAAATATATTTGATCCGATCCAAATAAAAAAGAGATACACTATTACATTGACTCCTTTGTTCGCGCGATATAAAATTGTGGACCACCACTTCTTAACTGACTGAGCTGGAGGAGCACCCTGGATTGACCTGTCATGGCGTGGGTAGCGTCCTCCCGCCTCCAGCTGACCACCGCTCAATGCGCCCCCATTGAGCAATGAGGGAACAATAGGGCAGTTCACAAACTGACAGCGGCGCCATACTGAGAGCGGCGGAAAACGGCCCAAACTATGAGCTAGGCAGGCAGGCAGGCTCACAGAATCCTTATGTATTAACCATAGACTTTCTCCTTTTTCTCACAGAATTTGAGTTATTTTATAATACTGTCAGCTATCCAATATTATTAAATGACATGTTAAGATTGGTCATGCTTAATAAGAGGACATTTTATCTGCTAGATTTTAGAATATGGCAACTTTTGTAACAGTGTATCAACAAAAACAAGTAAGCGTAGGTATACAGCCTGCAGTGGGTCAGCTTCAATTACAACGAGCTTCAATTACAAAGTCATTGCAATATTCTATTGTTGTTTGTAAGCAAGTAAATTTGAATAACTATTTATTTGTATATGATAACATTTCTCTCTATGTTTCTCAGGATTCTCACTAGCTTTCACAAAATACAAAGAATAACTATAACATTCTATTATTAAATCTGTATCCTCATGCAATATAATACCTTATCATTTAAACTTATTTATTTAGTACTCATTATTGTAGCAAGTAATGAGTACCCCTGATGGTCCATAAGTTAAAAGCTGATATATGATTTTTGTCAAAAGAATTCCTGACATTTCCCCAGCCAAAGCAACGAAATATTATCAGCCTTCACAGTTTTTGCTTACTCCTGTTTTATTTCTCCTCGGGTCTGATGTTGGGTCAGACAATTGACTTCCGGCATAACGATCAAGTTATGTTCATATCAAATGACATTTGAAGGGAACATGAAGCTTTGTCCAATAAGTATTATAAAGAACAGCCAATATCAATAAATGAGTCAATGGTAAAATATAATCAAATAGCGGTTTGCCGCATGTATACACTAGTAGAGACTGTTTTAGATCATCCTAATGTAAATCAATCGTTAAAGTTGCATTCTAAGCTATTACGAAAACAAGAATTTTACCAGATTAAAGGGGGGCCTCCACTGGCTGCTCTGCATTAAGCCTTGCGATGGTGTTGTGATTGTTCTATAGTGGAGAGGAGTGGAGAGTTGGCCAGTGAACCATACATAGCAAGGACCTCGTCACTTCTCTGCACCTACAGAACCATCGCAACACCATCGCAAGGCTTACCGCAGAGCTTACCGCAGCCAGTGGAGACCCAACTTTACTCATATATATATATTATGACTTAGCCTACAGGACTGAATGTATCAATATTTTGCTGCTGTGATATGTTAATCCAAGAATTTGAAGTACTAGTAGAAATGGTTGGACGAAACAGCCCTAGCGCCGCCGGTGAGCGATAATAAGTGGAAAGGATTTTGGCGGGTCCTCGAAATATATATGTGGATTTCCATTAAGCCATGTAGCAAAAAGATTCCTATAGTGATGCTGCTTGGAAATGGATCAAACAAAAAGTATAAAATCTGTATTTTATGACTGATGTTAACTGAGAATGGAGGTTTAATATCTAGGATGTATTTATAGAAATCAGCTAGGTTGTCACAATTGTATGAACAAAATATAATTTCTTATGTGGTGAGTAACCTTTTGCCATGGGCTGCAGCAGGAAATAGACATATCTAGCCGGTGTATTAACGTTTAGTCAGTCCTAAATTAAGAAAATGTAGTGAACTTTGTAAACTGAGCTAGGTATATATAAACTGAGCTTCATATATTATATAATATGCCTCATACCAAGAGGGTATTCGAGTTGCCAAGTTACTATCAGTTTACCTTTATATGTGATGTGCTACAGGAAAATGAGTCACAAGTCACAACATTTATATTTTTCAAAGCGATTTATTCACAAGATATCTTCGTGGGAATGTGTCCATGTGTGTGGTGCTTAACGCTGTTTGTAGCATGAATACATTTACCAAATTTCAAGACAGTGTATCAAATATATCCAAGTATTTCCTAGGTCATCTTATAGAGTACAAAAGGGTACCACTAGACACCACCAGCAAGAATTACCATCGGATTAAAAACAGAATCACAGAAATGGCAAACAACGGACATCTACCCACTGAGGCCCCAACAACTCTGCTCCCAAAAGACATTAGAACGGCCCCATTCTACACACTCCCTAAAATACATAAGACCGGGAACCCAGGCAGACCAATCGTGGCTGGCATCGATTGTCCCACTGATAAAATCTCTGCACTCGTAGACCAAATACTAAGACCACGAGTCAAGAAGATTCCTTCTTACATCAAAGATACCCGCCATTTTATACAGACCCTACAAGAACATGGGCCTTTACATGACAACGACATAATGGCCACTATAGATGTCTCAGCACTCTATACCTCGATCCCACACGAAGACGGCATAACAGCAGTGGAAGACACTCTATTATATGACCGCCCAAACAACCTGATTGACCCACGAATCGTCACTGAATTAATAGAAATGGTACTAACAACAAATACCATGATGTTCAACAACCGACAATTCCTACAAATTCAAGGGACTGCCATGGGAACAAAAATGGCCCCAAGCTATGCCAACATATTTATGCAGAGCATTGAAACCAATCTACTATCAAGAACCTCAATCAGCCCCTCCCTCTGGAGAAGATACATTGATGACATTTTTGCCATATTCCGATGTACCCAAGACGAACTGGACCAAAATCTTGCTGAAATCAACACTTTTTTCCTGACCATAAAGTTCACTGCCAACACCAGCCGCCTTTCAGTCGACTTCTTAGATGTTACAGTCTATAGAGGGAACGACAATACAATCCAGACCAAACTATATTTGAAGCCCACGGATAAGGGCCAATACTTGCATGCTCACTCATACCACCCCAGACATACCATCCACACTATTGCACATAGTCAAGCATTAAGACTACGACTCATCAACTCAACAATCGAACAGTATGACCAAGCAACCAAACTTCTCCTCAAACTGCTGGCCCTTCGAGGACATGATCACCGACGTACAAGGGAAACCATATTGAAAGTCAGAAAATTGGATCGAAATACATTACTCAATCCCACTGCAAAAGATACAAAGAAAATCATTCCCTTTATCATCCAATACACCCCTGCCAATCAAAGGGCAGAACAAATTCTGAAGGAAGCAACATCCTTCCTACGCCCCAATCCAGCCAACCACAAGTTCCTACAATACCGCTGTATGGTAGCCTACAGAAGGGCACCAAACTTCAGGGACCTCCTGGTCCACTCCTCCTACCCATCAACACAGAAATGCAGTACTTGCCGCCCCTGCATGCGGTTCAGCTGCACGATTTGCGAACATGTAATATCCACCAAGAAAATCACATCCACCTCAAACAAGAGGACATTCAACATTAGTGGTCACAACACCTGTGACACCAGCAACACCGTCTACTGCATCACCTGTCCCCTCTCCACATGCAGAAAACAGTATGTGGGAGCGACAGGTCGAAATATCAGAGAGAGAACAAAAGAGCACCTCGCCGACATCAAACACAGACGTCGGGAGAAACCTGTAGCTAAGCATTACATAAACCACGATCTCCAACCAAGAGATCTCATTCTGACCATCATTGATTCAAGTCCACGCAATACAAATGATAGAAAACGCCTGGAAGAGGCTTGGATAATCATGCTCGACACGCTAGCCCCAAGTGGGCTAAACCTCCAATACTAAGCCGGGGCGGGAAACTCTCCACCACACAGGCAATACAAGAACTGTAAGTGTCTAGGGAGCGGGGACACTTAATGATAATTACTCTAAGATACTCAATAGCTGCTGGGAGATTCGTGAGGTTCAATAACTGGCTAAGTCCAAATGGGAGTGTTGTGTAGTTATCTTATATGAACTAGTCAAGTTGTAAGAATAACTCAAGTAGAGAGGGATCTTGGAGATGTGCTGAATAGCTGGCTTTTATTCAATGTTGTAGAGTAACAAGTGGTAGGTTTACAATAAGTCCTTAGTGGTTACAATATATATCCTTAGTAGAGCAGAGGTTCCCCAGGGTTTCAGTCTGTATAAGTTCCAGTCAGTCCTCCTTAGTAGATAGTGGTGGTACAGCTTCCAGGTCCAGGTAGTAGATGGTACTGACTGACTGGAAGGAGGACCCTTTTATACCATGAATTCCTGACTGGATTCACATAAATTCGTTCAGAAAACGTTTGCATGGATAGCAGAATAAGTGCTGACATATTACAGGATTGTGAGAGTACATGGTGAAATAATACCTTTTATAACCTGGTTACACCCTTAGGTGCAATTTCTGGGAACCCTGCTGTGTTTCTCTGTGAGCAATAGCTCCTACATGTTTCACAATATAAATCATTGCTTCAGCTTAAAACATCGCGTCAGCATAAATCATTGCACCAGACTACTCAAATACAATTTACACATCCAAATGATACATTTCACAGTAATACATATATTCATTAACAAATGCATGTTTTTAACATTAGGGTTGTAACACATTAATAACTCTGTAATTAATTATACATTAAAAATCGATTAGGGTAATGAGAGATGTTAAATCCATAATGGACATTAACATCCTCCCCCACCAAGAAGAATGGCTGTCCCAGCCATAAAACATTTTCTTTTTGATAGTGCTAATAAGCTCTTTTTCACCTTTTAACAAGATACAGAGTTTTTGGATACTTTTTCTTTTTTTTTGGAGAATATCCATCCTAAGTTATTTAAAGCGACAATCAACCTGCCTGAGGAAATATCACTGGTGCTGCCAGCTATCAGAGACTGTCGGAGACAAATATTTGTTCCGTATTTGTTGTACTTTCCGGTAGAGGCGCATTCCAGAGGTGGCTTAATTGGTTGATCTCTACGCGAGGATATGGTTTGTTGTGTTTTTCCTCTTTTTAGGTATTTAAACATCTAGATCCAATTATTATTATTGGCTGGAACAGTGGTGTTACTTTCAAAAACCCTTTTACCTGTTAGAATGAATATTTAAACAATTTTGAGGCCGATTTGGCCCATTTAGATCCGGTTGGGGTCAGATTTTGTGTGGTCCCGGTTCGGATAACTTATTTAGTCAGACTTCTATTGTTTCTAGTACTCACAAGTTGACCCACATAATGACTGTGTGTCCTAATTTTCATGCTCTATAAATTGGTCCACATCTAGATTTTGACCTTGTTCTTTTAGTTAAGTCTTGTTTTTACTCGTCTGACCTAAATTTTATTGTTAAAAACCCTCTGAAATTACACTGCCGTTTATTTCTGTGCTAGGTGTATTTCAGCCTTTGATTAACTATTTCTTTCCAATCTTGATTAACTATATTTCAATGCTTTGATTAACTATATTTCACTTTGTGAATAAGAATCTTCCACTTCCTGATTAACTATATTTCAATATTCTGAGTAACTATATTTCACTTGTGAATAAGAATCTTTCACTTCTTGATTAACTATATTTCAATATATTGAGTAACTATATTTCACTCTTGATTGGATACCTTTTTAATTTCCTGATTAACTATATTTCATTATTTTGATTAACTATATTTCACTATTGATTGGATACCTTCTGATTAACTATATTTCATTATTTTGATTAACTACATTTCACTTTTGGCTAGGTATCCTTCCTTATTAACACTATAGATTAGATATCCCTCCTGAGTAACTATATATCATTATTGTTGATTAACTATATCTCACCAACTGATTGGATATCTCTAACACTATTGACTAGATATCTCTCTTGAGTAACTATATCTCATTATTATTGATTAACTATATCTCACTAATTGATTAGATATCTCTAACACTATTGACTAGATATCTCTCTTGAGTAACTATATCTCATTATTATTGATTAACTATATCTCACTAATTGATTAGATATCTCTAACACTATTGACTAGATATCTCTTTTGAGTAACTATATCTCATTATTATTGATTAACTATATCTCACTAATTGATTAGATATCTCTACCTACTTCTATGATATAGATATGTTTTTTCACTTCTTTTGATTAAACATGTTTTTCCACTCTTTAAATAGATACATTTTTCACTCTTTGATTGAATATGTTTTTCACTCTTCTAAGTAGATACATTTTTCACTCTTTGATTAACATGTTTTTCATTCTTTGATTCGATAAGAATCCTTTTTAGTTAACATAGTTCTTCTCCTCAAGGCGAGAGGCGCTGGTCCCTCATCTGGGGTGCTGAGTGCTGCAACGGTGGTTACTGGTGTCAAGTCGAGGAGTTTTACGTCTAAAGAGTTCAGCGCTGTGGAAGTTGTTCCCGAATTTTGTTCTCGTTGTTCCTGACAGTGGATCAATTCGGGCCAAGAGATTGTGTAATTTTTAGACTAGTGTGTAATTTTGAATTTCTTCTTTTCACTTAGGGTGGTGTTACTATTATAATTTGGAATATGAAGGTTATCATGTTCACCTCTTCTTTCAACACGATTTTTCTCAAGTTATGAATTTTGGGTGTCCTGGATCTATTAATGGAACCTAATTAGTTGCACCAATTAGGGGCTGGTCTCCAGGTACACCTTTTTCGCCATGCAGGCCTTATGTCCAATGCAGGAGCCCCCATTGGGATAAGGTCCCTGTATTTAAAAGGTGGTAGGGTTTCCTTTGGGATGTCCTCCAGCTCGCAGCCCAAGGGCACTGGGCGGGGCCCATTGGGGGCAAACCGGGGGACCCCATTTAAGGATCTTATTCTTTCCTTTTTCACCTGCTCCTCTCTGGACAGCACCTTCGACGTAAAGGCTGCTATCCCGCCAGGGAGAGCTGTGGCGCAAAATAGGCATGAGTGCCTTGGCACTTGCATTGTTAGATAGCACCTTTTGTGGACCAGCGTTCCACAGCAAGGGTATCTAGCCCCGTCCCGGTCGAATACCTCCATAGGATTTGGGCTTCCCCTTTCTCGCCTCATAATTCGTCGGGCAAAGAAAGGTTTGTTACATAAGTGGCAATGGAATCTGTATCCATAGATGTTAGCCAATGTCGCCCTCCTTCCTTTCACTAGAATTCGCAAAAGGTTTGAGAGATTAAATGCCTGGAGAGGCTTTTCGGAGGCGACTATGGCTTGTGTTAGATCTTTTATCGTTAGGTGGCAGACACCGTTCAAAGCCCTGGCGATCATTTTTATGGGGCATCCTTTCGACTCTGGGGTGTTACCCCAGGGTTGCCTAAGCGTGTAGGTGTCCGCCAAGGTGACCAACACCTGTCCCAAGAGATCTAAATTTTTTCTTGCCAGCTGTCTTAGTAATTCTGGCAAGAAATTTCTTTTTAATACGTGCATTATGAACATAGACCAATGGTTTCCTTCTTGTCTAGTGGTCATTAATTTTGATAATCTCGACATGGCCCTCTTATCATTTCCTGTAGCGAGGATGATCATGATACGTCGGTATGTCTCCTTGGTCAACATGTTCGGCATCAGGTGATACCACTCCCCATGTTCGTCCGCGAGTCGGGCCTCTACGAAGTTCAGCCGCCTTATGTGGTGGCAGTTGACAGGGAGAATGGCAAACCTGCCGAACACGCCGAATAACTTCATACTGGCATTTGGGGCCGGCTGGATTCTTAAGGCCCACTGTTTCCTTTCGTCGGGGACCATTTCTACGTCGTCTATCTCGTCCATCTCGTGTTTTGTATTCGGTCTATCCTTGCCTCGTGGCATCTCCTGGCTTCGTTGTTCTTCATCATCTTCGGTCTGAGGTTCGTCATCTTCTTCTTCCTGCTGTTTTTTATGTTTGCTAGAGCTTGCATTGTTTTGTCCTGTTTTCTGCCCCATCAGCGTAGGGAGTTCTCCCCAGAGGATCTGGCAAACGGACAAGAGCAACGTGTGAGACAAATACAGACATTTTATTGCATTTCACAACAAACACCCCCCCGAGACTAACCCTCAGTACTGTGTTTTCATCTTGTAACAATTCTAAATAAGGTCTCAGATAAAGTGTCGACTCCATTGTATTTTAGACCCCTTCTTAAGTTGGATGTTCTTCCAATTAGCCCCTTAATTAGATCATAACTTTATTTATAATTATTTCATTAAATAGCTTAGTATCAACCTCTATTATTAATGTGATATAGTGATAACTAGGTTCGTTTCTTTAGGTTGCCTATTTGGATCCTAGACATAGGTCAGCTTGTGGGGCCTGAGTCTTCAATTTGGTAACTTTTAATCACGTTTTCAAACTGTCTAAGGATTTCCCACTGTTAAGCGTGTGGATATAAATTCGTGGGACTGGCAAATATTATTTGGTTGCTGGTTCTTACGTAGCTTAAGTTATTTGTTTATTCTACTATTAATCCCTTGGGTCTGTGCTTCTATTTCTAACTCTGTTCAAGATTTTCTTTGTTTATAATGATAAGTTTTCCATAACTGTTGATCCTCGTCATAATCTTTTAATAATGATGCTAATGACATCTATTATCTTTGATTCATTGTCTTTACATCAGAAATACCTTATATGTTTTTTAGTTGGTCGTTGGTCTATTTCGCTGGATCGGGTGCTGAGGGTGATAACTTACTGGATTGAACCCTCCCCATTCTTTCCCCAAAATCCTCCCCCATCAAGAAAGGCTCGGTCTCCGAGTCATTATTTAAACTAGGCCTATGGAACCCGGAGTAAACAGAGGTCGCCTGTTGCGTCACCAGCGGTGAACCGTTTACTGTATATCGAGCTCCACTCGTTATTGGCTCCATTGCTCTAGTAAACGGTGGAATCTCTGCCTGTAAATACATCTGGGGTTGCTTCCTCTGAGGATAAGGAGTTGCGTCCGAGCCGGTTTTAATCTTTTCCACCCTGGACTGGACTATTTGAGTTAGACCACAATTCTGTTTCAGCATTAACGCGTAATGTACGTCCCCTGTTTCAATTAAGTTTCTAATTCTTCTGCCTTTATACAGTGGGACGATCACCGTTTTGACTGCATCTAATGAGATCTCCATCTTCCCCCTAGAGTATCTGAACTCTCCTGGTACATCGAGGAAGACCTTAGAACGCCTACAACCATTGGATACATGGGTTATACGTATGCGTGGTATTGACAGGAAAGTTACATGCTGTGGCAGATCGAATATTTCCGATACTACCAAGGATTCGGACATAGCCATGTTACTAAACCTAAGTATAATCTCAGTGTTCCCACACTCTTTATCATCGGAATTTAAAGACCTACAACGGTTCATTAACTTTTTAGGGAGCCAAATGTGTCCGTTTTTGAGTAGCCTTACTATTTTTGCGACACACTTTCCGCCAAATTTCACTGTAAATACCCCTGCTACCAGAAACATCCATGCTACAAATAGTTTGTCCATATGTGTCAAATTCGCTAAAATATTCTCTTCTGTTTCTGAAGCTAAATGCGGTGATTTGATATCTGGTCTTAACGTTATGTATGAGTCCAAAAGGGGAGCTGCTTTTGTGCCTGTTGCGCCCATCACTATCAGTGAGATTGATCTTACCTTCCAAGAAAGTCTAATAATCATGACTGCGCTAAATATTGAAAGCAAGAAATTAATAACCGTTCCTGTAAATTTAGCTGGGGTTGGCATGTCTGTGTACCATCCCCAGTGTACTTCTTTTAGTGTTGGGTGTTTCATTTCTGTTACAAATTTAATGTCCTCTGCAAATTCGTTTAGACCTGCTGAGTAATTTCTGCCAAATTTTTCCTTTAGTTTAATTAGATGGCTGGAGATGTTAGGCACAAATACCTTAACATGGAGGTCGGATTCGAAAGACAAGTGCTCTGTAGGATTTGAAACGTCAAAGGCATGGAGAGCAGGTAGGTTAATGCTATGGACGGTTCTGATAAACGAAAGGTTTGTGCATCCTCCACTGGACCCTGAGATTAAATATGGACCCACTGTTAGGTCGCATCCGCAAGGTAATTCCATTGTGCAAATGGTGCATGGAGGCGCTTCCCGGTGTCCCTCTTTGCAATTAACTGAAATATTGTTTCCCGTCTGTATTATCAAGTACTTGTTGGTATTCAGGGGCGTTATAGAGGTCTGTACTTGTGCGAATGGCCGTACCCGTATATTACATTTTTCCCTGACCAATACAGCATTATTTAGATATAAGGCCAGGGAACAAGATGGGGATGTAAATGCTCTTACAGGGATGGCAAAAGGGCATAGAACAATGTTTTTGGGTTTGCATCGTTCTAAAAGTTCAGAGGAAATTTCTGCATATTCTGAAGTTTGGCTGTTAATTGCTATGTATTCGGGCAAGTCCTCAGTGTGTGAGTATCCCAGAGCGTCCTGCTCCATTCCCGGTAATGGAATTTGGAAAGCTCTCAAGGCAAAAAGCTCGTAGGCCGCCGGTTTTGTGGCGACTGGTATGCTCAAATGGACATATAATTTTGAATCTGCATATAAAAATGATTCGAGCATCTCCTGGTAGTATACAGATAGGTCACTAAATACCACTTTCAAGCCTTTTCTCTCTAAGGATTCAGCGATTCTTTCAAGTGCTGATTCCAGCTCAGTGGGTGGTATCAAAACAGCCGTCAATCGCCCTGATTGTAAAGCCTGCACACTCGAAGAAAAGTGGCTCAGAGCATTGTCATACTGGGTGAGAAGGTCTAGTTTTAGTTGCCTCTGAGCTAATGCCGCCTGAAAATATTGTAGCCAAACTAGATCGGCCGTTTGATTTTCTACGTGGTTTAAGACCCTCTCGTAAGACAGATATAGTTTGCTAGCTGCTGCCTCTAATTCCTTAATTTCCCCTCCCTGAAGTATAAATTCGTCAGCCAGCTGCTGCATTTTGGTAGAAGAGGCGTTTATGTATTTAATGAAAACGTTGCTATTATTATTCATAGTTAATGACACATGGTTTGAATAGTTGTACAACTGAAATATTGCTTGTTGATAGCTTTCAATATCGTTTAGTGTAGCCATACCGAATAAATATCTCTGCATAGCTCCTACCGCCGTTAAAGGCGAGTATCCTACTATCTTCATTGTGGCTCGTCTGTCTTTTCCTTTTTCTAATAATTCCGGCAAAATCTTTTGCAAAATCCCCTCACTTACTGCTACCCTATCCCGTACCCTCTCTATGGTTCTATCTAGTTGATTTATCATGGGCTGGAGGGCACTGCACACCGCCTGTCCAAATCTAGGGGCGTGATGTGCTTCGTTGTTTCGAAAATCTGTAAACCCTGTATTATTAGTTTCTATGTTAGGACGCCCTCCTTCCCAGTTTGAACTCTTCATACATAAAGACGGTTCAAACTTGTATAATTTTGCTCCATTTCGTGGCTTCTCCACAATAAATGTCAAGTCTACATATTCGTTTTTCCCCACTAACACGTTTTTGGTCCTTTCCAGCAGAACCCCAGCACCCTGTCGAATCAGGTATTCTGATGACTCAAAAGTGGCGCTCGTGCACAAGATCTTAAAAAGAAACATATCACAATTTTTGTCTCTGAATACGCCAAACCTTTAAATCAAATCACAAATTTACCGGAAAATGCAAGTGCAACATATGACTATAGATGATAATGGTGTCCTGGGTATTCCAACTTTGTAATCCTTCTAGTTCCTAAACTCTAAAAAGAATTCTTTCCACTCACCCAAATTACTATGGCGTAAAGCCTAAGAAGCACTTCGGCCAACATTCTTGGAGTTTTCCTCGGCTATTCAGTGGTCGTTGGTCAGCGATATGTTGCCCGAAGGTGACCACTGTCCAGCCTCGTCTCCCTCTTATACCCCAATTTTCCTTCACAAAATCTGTCTAGCTAGTGAAATTTAACTGCCTGCATAGCGATTTCTATTTCCCTTACCGAATTCCTAAAAATAGTCTCTTCCTTGTCTCATATAAGGCGAAAAACAATTAACTCATTAGTTTCCCACGAATAAATTTGCCTGTAGAGGCTTTGGATTTTGCTGATGGTCCTGCCCCTTGGCGCCACTAATCCCTATTCCAATGACATCATGTCTCTTTTGGGTTAATTTATTCTATCCTAACTTCCAACCCCTTTTCTAAATAAGGTCCAAATTAATTAACTCGTTAAGTTTCAACCAATAGTGCAATGAAGAGGAGAGCTCCATCTTGAAGCCTTGCCTGCTTGTTAAGTGTTCTGGTTCTATTCTACCAACCCACTGGTGACTTCATTTCTAAGTTAAGACTTAATTTATACGATCACGATCCTCCACCTCTCCCGTCTGGGGAATTTCACAACCCCAGTCCTGAAGTTGTCAGAGTTAGCTAGGCTCCAACATGGATTAATTCCTCATGGGTCATGATTCTTAGTTCAGATCCATGGGGACAACCCTTTCAGGATTTTACGAGAGTTGGCCTGTGGAACATCATAATTTATTTCCGAAATTTTTATTCTAACTTCTCTCTTTTTTTTGGCCATATCCTGCCCTGTGAGATTCTTTACTTCTTTCCCTAGGTTCTCTTTTCTTATCTTTTCTCTCATTTCCTCTTATCGGCCATATTCTGCCGCTGGAGGTTCTCTATTCTTCTTTTGTCTTTTCTTCTTATCGGCCATATTCTGCCGTGTGAGATTCTTCACTTCTTTTTTCATTCTTTATTTCCACTTGTCGGCCATATTCTGCCGTGTGAGATCCTTCACTTCTCTTTTCTTTCTTTATTTCTACTTGTCGGCCATATTCTGCCGTGTGAGATCCTTCACTTCTCTTTTCTTTCTTTATTTCTACTTGTCGGCCATATCCTGCCGTGTGAGATTCTTCACTTCTCTTTTCTTTCTTTATTTCTACTTGTCGGCCATATTCTGCCGTGTGAGATTCTTCACTTCTCTTTTCTTTCTTTATTTCTACTTGTCGGCCATATTCTGCCGTGTGAGATTCTTCACTTCTCTTTTCTTTCTTTATTTCTACTTGTCGGCCATATTCTGCCGTGTGAGATTCTTCACTTCTCTTTTCTTTCTTTATTTCTACTTGTCGGCCATATTCTGCCGTGTGAGTCTCTACTCTCACTTATCTGTTTCTTTCTAGGTTTTTCCTAACCCTATTTTATGGACTCTCCTCCTTGCAATCTATTCTAGTTATGATTCTAAAACTTGTCATTCTGCTTGTAATTACATGTTCCTTAACAACCTTGGGACAGGCCTTGCCTCCATCGATCGGTCTAGGTATTTCTCTTTTGCGGCTTTATTTAAGCAATCTTCCTCTACCCACTGGACTGATTTATCTTTAAATTTTATCCGAAATCTTAATCCATGATCCCTAACCTTCACTACATCTAGCACGTCAATTATCTCATAATATTCAGGATCTCCATTATCTCTGATCTTTGTCGCTCTTGGTACCGGGCTGGCGCTATTTGATAAGTCAGAATTCCCTGCGAATTCTGCTTCCCCAACTATTTCCTCCTGCGTTTGGGGGCCCTCTTCCTCTATGTCCGGAGGCGGCTCTGGGAAATCCGTTTCCTCCAAAGCCTCTGGGTCCCTAAATGGTCCTGTTAATGGATCCCATTTACAAATATTCTGATTTCTGACTTTTCCTCTCTTCAGTCTGTCTATTGTAACTGGTTTTGTCAGGATCTTGCCGTCTTTAATTCTTTTTAAAATTACAGTTTTTTCTGTTACGAAACGGACTATTACATAAGGACCCTGGTATATACTATACAATTTTAATTTCTGTTTGCCTGGTTTGGGCACGCGGGGCCAGTAGAGGTATACTATGTCTGTCATCTGTAAATCCGGACAGAAAGCTTTCTCGTCATATCTTTTCTTTGTAGCCTCTTGGTTTTTTAACAGAATTTCCCTAGCCACTATCTCTGCTTTTTCCTGGGTTTGTAAAATGTCACTAAAAACCTCTCTTCTAGACTTAGGATCTTCCATCGGGTCTACTAATTTTGTCTCCAAGGGCAACAAAGCTTCCCTTCCAAATAGAAGTAGGAATGGGCTACACCCATTTGCCTGGGCTGGTGAGATGTTAATAATATAATTAATCAATGTCAAGCATTCATCCCAGTTGTCTTGTGAATCTGACACCAGGAATCTTAATTTGTCTAGCACGTTTTTGTTACATCTCTCGACCAATCCCGAAGCTTTAGGGTTAAGTGAGGTGATGAACGAGTGTTTTATTCTTGCTCTTTGACAGAAATCGAATGCCTTGCTAATAAATAATGAACCATTATCTGATACGATCCTCTTTACTGCCCCATACTTTAATATGATGTGATTGAAGAAATTCTTTATCAAGGTGTCCGCCGTAAGGTCTGTCACCGGTATTGAGATGACGAAACGGCTATAATAGTCGCACACATTAATTATGTGTCTCATTCCTGTTTTAGTCTGAGGAAGATTCTCTAATGCGTCCATGTTCACCGACTCCCATGGGTGAGTGGCCGGGTCCCGTATAACCATAGGGGCTCGTATTGGTCTAGTCATTCTCCTCTTTTGACAGCATATTTCACAGGAATCACAGAACTCACGCACATCCTTATACAGAGACTTCCAAAAGTATTTCCTTCTTAATATTGGTATCATTTTACTGGGGCCTAAGTGGGCCATTATTTCTGATTCGTGGTACATGGATAATAGTATGGGGACTGTTTCTTTGGGAATTACGAGTTGTGCTGAGTTCTGCACTCCATGGGACGATGGAGCTGGGAATCGGAACAGTAGTTCCTCGTGTAAAAAATAATCGGGCTCAAACCTAAGAATCGCTGTGGCTTGCTGCTCATTACTCGGCAGTGAGCCATTTTTCAGGTAGGTCATTATTGGGCCTGTGAATGGGTCTTTTAATTGGTTGTTGCTCAGAACCTGTCTGTCAGTTGCCCAATTGTCAATTTCATTTAATTCTATTTTTGCTGGTTTTTTCCCTGTCGTTTTAGCGGGTTTAGATTTGGGCTTCTGGTTACAGTCAGGTGCTATTGCATGGACTGGTAGTAACTCGGATAGGGGGGTGGGATCTGGGTCTGTAGTGTAAGCTGATCGAGATAAATGGTCTGGGACTATGTTCTCCTTGCCTGAAATATGTTTGACTGAAAATTCAAAACCTCTCAGTAACATAATCCACCTTGCAAATTTTCCTTTTGGTTTGTCATTGTTTAACAGAGAACAAAGGGCCGAATGATCTGTGTATAATATGAATTTTCTACCTTCCAGATATACTCTGAAGTATTTTACGGCCCATACCACTGAAAGGAGCTCCTGTTCAGTAGTGCTCCACCTAGATTCGACCTCACTCAAGGTTTTGGCTGCAAAAGCCACTGGTCTTTTCTTGCCATTAGGGCCCATCTGGGCCAGGGTTGCCCCTAGACCCGTTGAGCTTGCGTCACATTCGAGAATAAATTCTTTCTCGAAGTCTGGAAATGCCAAGATTATTCCCCCTTCAATTAGTGCCCGTTTCAGATCTTGAAAAGCCAATTCTTGTGGTTCATCCCATATCCATGCCTGCTCTTTCTTTAATAGCATGGTCAATGGCTTTGATCTTACTGCGTAGTTTTTGATAAATTTTCTGTAATACCCAACTATTCCTAAAAACCGTTGGATGTCCAGTCTTTTCACGGGGACTGCTATATTTCTTAGTGCCGTCACGTTGTCCTCATGTGGTGCAATCCCCTCAGCCGAGAGTGTGTGTCCGAGGAACTTAATCTTATCTCTGCACATTACGCACTTCGATGGTTTGAGTTTGAGGTTTGCCTGCCTCAATCTCCTGAACACCTCCTCAAGGTCTTTTAAGTGTTGTTCTAAGTTGGGACTGAACACACAGATATCATCCAAATATACTAGGCATGTTTTGTATTTCAGGCCTTCGAGAACCATGTCCATTAACAACTGGAATGTCCTTGGGCTGTTGGTCATACCCATTGGCAGCTTTGTATATCTGTATTTTGTACCGGAGGAAGTTATGAAAGCCGTTTTATCGCGGTCTTCTTTGCATATATCGACTTGAAAAAATCCAGACTGCAAGTCCAGGCAAGAAAAAATCGTCGGTGCATGTTGTCCTACACAGTCTAATACATCGTCTATTCTAGGGATATTCAAAAATTGTGGTTCCGTGGCCAAATTTAGTCCTCTAAAATCACAGACGAGCCTCCATTGTCTGTAATCCCCAGGCTTTGCGTTTCCCTTTGCCACTATGAAGCATGGTGAAGCCCAAGCTCCCCCGAAGGATTTTTCTATTACCCCTTGTCTAAGTTGCTCTTCGACCAGTTTATCCATCATTTCTCTCATGACTGGTGACTGGCGGTAGGGGAGCTTATGAACCACGTCGTATTCTCTTTTCAATTTAATCTTATGTTCCAAAATATTGGTTGATCCCAACATACCATCCTTTCCCACAAAAACGTCGCTGTATTCAGTACATAATTTCCCCAGTTTCTCCTTTTGAGAGTCGGAGATGAAGGATGTATTCATATCTATTTTAGGTGTCAAATCCTCAGGACTCGGTTCCTGGGGTTCGCTCTCCTGCAAGGCGTTTATCTCCGGTTGTATTTCTTCAAAACCGTTTTGGGTTACCCACCCCAAATGTGTTTTTGAGCTGATCTGGATTGGGAACTCAGAACAGTTCATTACTTGTATTGGTATCATATTGTCTTTCACGTTTGCTATGCACCTAGTCGTCATTAACCCCTTCTCTATTATTTTGTCTTCAAAATCGAACCAGATTTCGCACCCATTTGGGAAGTTCTGTTCGCCTATAATATTTCCCTTTATTATTGTTTCTGTCATTGGGGGAATGGTCGTATCGTGTGGCATATGCACTGTGGCCACCTGATTTTCTCTAGTTGCACAACCCCTATAGCTTAAATGTAATTCGTGTTCCATTAAGAATTCCCTACCCATAATTAAGTCAAGACCAAAGAATAGCTCAGGCCAAATGGTGACTTTGATATGATACCTTGAGTTAGCCATATTTATTTTCATGGAGCAAGGGCCATAGCCCCTGACCAATCTACCGTCTGCAAGGACGCACCTCTTGACAGGCATCGCCGTCATAATCGGCTTGTTGGCATTTATTTTGTTATACATGATTTGACTCATTACAGACAGTGATGCTCCCGTGTCTACCAATGTGTTAACCCTTGAACCATACATATATACATTCATAGAGTGTTGATATTTATCAATAGGTATAGAAAAATAGTCCCAAGAATTGTTTACGTGACAAACATCCAACAACAAATGGGGATATCCCAATTTTTCCTCCCCCCTACTCCCTGGTAGGCTAGTCTCAGGGTCCATGGACATGCCATCCGGATCTCCCTCTGTCTCTCTCCCTC
This sequence comes from Sthenelais limicola, assembly GCA_942159475.1. NCBI lineage: Eukaryota > Metazoa > Annelida > Polychaeta > Phyllodocida > Sigalionidae > Sthenelais > Sthenelais limicola. The sequence goes on from OW804095.1 coordinate 16,290,669, forward strand.
CCACCTGTCCTAGTGAGGGGAGAGATGTTAGTTTGGGTGATCCGTGACAAAGAATGGTCCCTGCGATGCTTTATGTGGGGGCGGTCCGATCCCCACTGCACCCACCTGTTGTTTAGTTATGGGGGGCCTCTGTTCCCTTAAATCTGGTAACCTTGGAGCCAGACAATTACTCCGAAAATGACCAAAATTGTTACAATTAAAACACTTAACTTCAGGCCTGAATCGCGGAAGCCCGTCGCCCTGCTGCTGCCCGTCCTGTCTCCATGCGCCCTGGCCGTTGTGGTGGCCTCTGCCTCGTCCTCCCCTGCCTCGTCCCGGATTATTGTGGAATGCTGGAGCTTGCGGAGCGGTGTTGGCATTTCGTGCCCAGGTATTGTTGTTATACTGCATCGGTGCCAACTGCCACTGTTGTTGAACTTGGGGCACTTGTTCACCATTTGGGGCGTCGGAGGTCTGGATATTGCTGTTGTCGTATGGAACTCCTTGATACTGCGCTGCGGCGACTGCTGATACCTGTTGTTGCTTGATCGTTGCCTCCAATTTGGCTATGTTCTTCTCCATATTCTTCTCCATTGATTTCTCCATTGATTTCTCTATGGCTTTCTGTACTTTCTTCAGATCGTCTGCCGTTACTGTGGAGGTTGGAGAGCTCCTTTCTCGCTGGAGGAGGTACTCCATCATTTTGGTAAGCGTTAGTTGTTGCCTGTTTACCAGCATCACGCGATGTCGTGGAAGGATCGAAGCCAGAAAGTGTTCCTTCATTTGGTTTTGGTCTGCTACTTCTGCTTTTACCATTCTCTCCTGGAATTCTCTTATGAAATCTGTGAGATTATCCCCTTCGCTCATGTTCACCTGTCTCAGCGCCCTTTTGTCCATCTCTGATAGATGTTCGTATCTCTCCAGAAAAGCTGTCTTCAGTAGTTCCCAGTCCGCAAATTCGTTTGGATTTGACACGATTTTGAACCAGTACCTAGCTGATCCCCCAAGGTATGAGGCGAATTGTGTGCAGAATTGATTAACGTCATCTTGGTATAGTCTGTGTGCCAACGCGCTGCAATCTTCTATGAATGTTCGAGGGTCTTCTCCCTTCAGGTCGGAGAACTTTGGGGGAGACACTAATGCCTGTATCCTATTTTCTATTGCGGCCATAGTTTCTACCTCGTTTTCTTCTTCCTCCTCCCCGTGTATGTCACGTCGTTCCCCCTGTTGTCGATTGGCAATTACCTGAGGTTGTACGACGTGGATGTCTCGTTGCTGATGCTGTTGGTGGTTTCTGCGGGCGCGGTTTTCTGCTACTGCTGCGTGTCGTGCCCTCCTGTCTTCTTCCACCTGAGCCCTATAATTTCTCTCTTCTTCCTCTTCCTGAGCTCTTATATTCTGCTCTGCCTCCTCGTCTTGTTCCCTGCGAAGTCTGTTCTGTTCTTCTATCTCCCTTCTATGGATCCTATCTTCCTCAAACTCTCTGTAGATTCTATCTTCTTCAATCTGTTCTCTGAGAATTCTGTCTTCTTCTATCTGTTCTCTTTGGACTCTATCTTCTTCAATCTGTTCTCTGCGAATTCTATCCTCTTCTATCTGTTCTCTGTAGACTCTATCTTCTTCAATCTGTTCTCTGCGAATTCTGTCTTCTTCTATCTGTTCTCTGCGAATTCTGTCTTCTTCTATCTGTTCTCTGCGAATTCTGTCTTCTTCTATCTGTTCTCTTTGGACTCTATCTTCTTCAATCTGTTCTCTGCGAATTCTATCTTCTTCAATCTGTTCTCTGCGAATTCTATCTTCTTCAATCTGTTCTCTGCGAATTCTGTCTTCTTCAATCTGTTCTCTGCGAATTCTATCTTCTTCAATCTGTTCTCTGCGAATTCTGTCTTCTTCTATCTGTTCTCTGCGAATTCTATCTTCTTCAATCTGTTCTCTGCGAATTCTGTCTTCTTCTATCTGTTCTCTGCGAATTCTGTCTTCTTCTTCTTGTGCTAGACGATTTCCTTCCTCTTGTTCTTCCCTGAGTATATTTCTTGCTAAGGTATCTGCGTCTGCTTGCCTTTGGTATTCACGCAGTTGTTCCGCCCGATCTCCTTGGTATTGAAAGTGTAACTGACCTTGGGTGAGCGGAGCGCGTGTTCCTCCCTCTCCTTCTTCCGGGATGAGAGTCCTATTCAAATCGTCTTGGCTACCCTGGCTGTCTGAGTCGTCTGTTATAGTTTCTGTCTCGTCCGACTCATCTAATTCTTCTAGGTCGTAGGTTGTGTCAGTGATTAGTTCCTCTGCTTCGTCGTGTATGAGTTCGTCCGTCCTGTGCAGGTTCTGGCCTGGAACGTCGGCGTCTATCAAATTCTTCTTCTGGCTTGTCGTAGTTTTTCTCTCCTGGAGTAGTGATAGCTTAGGTGACTGCTCTGGAACCCCTGTATCTCTATCCCTAAAACCTCCTCTTGTTGTGCAACTGAGTCGTGCGTCTGCTCTATTTTTTGGCCTAGGTTTAAGGTTGTTAGCCATTAATCTTGATGTAGTGCTTGTATTCCATGTCCTATCTCCAAATCCGGGTTGTCCACCAGATGTAAGTGTCTAGGGAGCGGGGACACTTAATGATAATTACTCTAAGATACTCAATAGCTGCTGGGAGATTCGTGAGGTTCAATAACTGGCTAAGTCCAAATGGGAGTGTTGTGTAGTTATCTTATATGAACTAGTCAAGTTGTAAGAATAACTCAAGTAGAGAGGGATCTTGGAGATGTGCTGAATAGCTGGCTTTTATTCAATGTTGTAGAGTAACAAGTGGTAGGTTTACAATAAGTCCTTAGTGGTTACAATATATATCCTTAGTAGAGCAGAGGTTCCCCAGGGTTTCAGTCTGTATAAGTTCCAGTCAGTCCTCCTTAGTAGATAGTGGTGGTACAGCTTCCAGGTCCAGGTAGTAGATGGTACTGACTGACTGGAAGGAGGACCCTTTTATACCATGAATTCCTGACTGGATTCACATAAATTCGTTCAGAAAACGTTTGCATGGATAGCAGAATAAGTGCTGACATATTACAGGATTGTGAGAGTACATGGTGAAATAATACCTTTTATAACCTGGTTACACCCTTAGGTGCAATTTCTGGGAACCCTGCTGTGTTTCTCTGTGAGCAATAGCTCCTACATGTTTCACAATATAAATCATTGCTTCAGCTTAAAACATCGCGTCAGCATAAATCATTGCACCAGACTACTCAAATACAATTTACACATCCAAATGATACATTTCACAGTAATACATATATTCATTAACAAATGCATGTTTTTAACATTAGGGTTGTAACACATTAATAACTCTGTAATTAATTATACATTAAAAATCGATTAGGGTAATGAGAGATGTTAAATCCATAATGGACATTAACAGAACCGCTCCCTCAGTGGAGCCATGCCCATGACAACAATAGCCCTGACGACCACCCTAACAACGCGCGCTGATTGGCCGCCCTGATTCGAGTGACCTATATTCAAATCAGCGTGACCCACAACAACAACAAACCAGCACGAGTTCACTTAGCAAGACATCGCACCGCTAATCACATTCAAAATGATTCAAATCAAGGACGACCCTCCCATTCAGTGCCATCTATGTTCCACCTGGATGTCTAACAGAGGGGGCAACCTGATCAAACATCTCAATAAGTATCACGCCGGGCCAAACGAACGGGGTAAGTACCCTTGCCACGTATGTCCCAAAATGTTCAGCTGTCGACAGGAATTCACTATACATTCAGACCGTATGCACGGAGGGGACATACCCCTACCGAGACCTATTTTGAACTCTGAGGCCCCACCGAAGCCTATTCTTCCAAAAGTTGAACTTGACATAATCAAAACGTTTACCACAACTAAACCTAAGGCACTGTTTCGTATATTAGCGGGTAATAATTCCCCATACGTTGCAGGTGTACCACCGAGTCAACTGAAGCCTACCACCAGTAAACAGAAGATCCAACACCCACCCAGCTTTCGTATCACACAACCAGAAGATAGAAGGTCACAACAAGCTAGAAGACCCATGACTAGTACCTTACCTCCTGTACCAACATCTTGCGACCCCACTCTCCGGCTCCCAAGAACACAACATGCCCCGCCTACACCAACCAAAACGGCCCCAAGACATGCGAGTCCACGCCGACATAACTCACACACAGCAACCAACCACACTCAGCTAAGTGAACAAACCGTAGCTAAAAAACCACGAATGGACCCACAGGGTCTGACCGGGTTTACAGAGGCCCTCAAAGGGCTTCTGCTATCCGAAGTGCACAAAACTACTCCAGATGCACATCCAATCCCACAAGCCACAAACGAGCCTGTCCAAGCCCAAGTCCAAGAACGCAGTAACATCCCATGCCAGGACGAAAATCCTTTACCATCTGTCAGCTCAACACATGCAAATGCAAACGATGAACCCACCCGACAGGCACTGAGTGCAATTGAGTGTGATAGCACTGCAATCATTTTGTGATGGACCGCAAACTAATGAAGTGTGATACTTATGGCTATGAATCACAGTGAAATGGACATGCCATTAGCAACCATTATGTGAAATCCATTGCGTCTATTTCCTCCTATGTTATTGGTGGTCTGACACTTGTGTTTGATCAAGTTCTCATTCATATTCAGTTATGTTTGTATTAAACATGTGTTACTGAACCAATTGTATCTGTGAATACATGTTTTCTTCAAAATTCAATAATATGGGTGTAATCTCAATTCGCATATAATGTGCATTCAAAATCACATCTAAATACTCATCATAATGCATCCACAACTGGACGCAATACCTGGCACTGCTCACTCACCTAACATTCACACTTACTGTCGCACATGTGACATTCCATTCTCCACTCTCATAACACACATAGTCACCCTCTGATGCCAAGTCAACGAAACCCCTACACACAAAGCTAAATGATATAAGCCTAGCTTCATATTATTAGAAAGTCATTTTGTTTCATCTTACTCTTCTTTGGGATGGTCTGCTGGACAAGATTCAGCTAACATCAACACGAAAAGAATTCCGAAAATATCTAAATACAATTTATGTATTGAAATGTGATAAATACTTGAACTTGATCGTTTGCCCAGCTGGGATAATATTCAAGTTAATCTGTAGTTAGTACAGAATTGATGTACAACTCGGTAGATTGTCCACATCTGTAAAGTCATTTATTCCACCCTTGCGTCGTCCCTATACCTTAATTTAGCATTGTACACTGCATGTACCTGAGGTTGCAGTGTACGATGTGTGGTACACCACACCTTCAGAAATTTTTGTGAAAATGGTTTCTCCTGACTATTCCGTTTCGATTATAGGGCCGTTATATATGCCTTAACAAAAAAATGCCCCCCCCCTCTTCCTCTAATACTCCACGCGGGAAAATGTCTATTATAACACATTCAGATCTATTTCTTTATTAATTCTTTCTCCTACTATTCCCCATATTTCACAGTCATTATGGGTGGGATGTCAATTGCGCATAAAATGCGCATTCAAAATCGCGTCTAAATACTAATTATATTAATTTCATTGTCAGCAGGTGGCGCAACTGGTAACTGGGGTGCAGTTACAATTTCTTTTATAATGAAAGTGCCCCTAATACACCTATGTAGCATTTATACATTATATATGTTCCTAACTATTTGATTAGAAACATTACATGTAATATCTTAAAATAGTTCATTAGTGTAATTTATTTTTATATAATTTTAAAACATGTAATAATCAAAACACCCCCTATAACTGTATACAGGAATGGTACGGGTGCTCTGGTTGACTGTAACTGTTGTACAAGTGCACACACACATCACCTACAGGTAGCTAAACCTGCTGTCTTGGTGAATTGGAAAGAGATGATGAAAATGATGTTAAATAAGTGATGTATTACCATGGAAAATTAACTATGAGTAATTCCGAATGACATTATTTTCCAAAAAAAGCAATACAATAAGGTGAAAATTGTGCATGAGTATCCCGCCCAAATGCCATCAGAATTTGCTAATTATTGCACCAATATTGCGTCATACCTTTAGCGTGACCATCACGCAATCATTGCGCAATAATTATTGCGTGAAAAGCGTCCACTCTCATCACGGAACTATGGCGAGATGATTGCGCATTAAAAATCGCGTAGAATTGCGTTCATTTGCCCGTCGGGCAGTCTGTCATGCTCAGCAGATACTAATCCCTCCGAATTAAACCAGCAGCTCAATTCCCTACTGGAAAAAGAACTCCCAGTAACCAAGATCGACCAAAGCACGATGACCAGACCAGACACAACGGCAATAACTCAGTGCAAACAGCTGCACCTGATTAACTATTTTATCGAAACAATTGACTAAGAACTTTCAGTCGAATTTAACAAACTCCTCTCTAATAAGGGATACTTTTACAACCCTTCTTCCTAAAAAAATCAACCACTTGACCTGTCTTTATCATCTAAAATTCAAAAAGAAAAAAGTTATAAGTTCTATGCCATTTCCAACACCATTATACCATTGTATAGCCTATGTAATTCTATCATATTGTATATGAAGCAAAATTTTTTTTGCTGCGGCCACTACATGCATGTCAATATTTAGTGCGTGCAGATATCATAACCACTGTACACTGACTACATCTTTTTCCACCTAAGCATTGTCAAAATCATAACTTGTCACCTGATGAAGGGCACACCATAGCCCGAAAGCTAGTGATTAATAAAAATAACCAAACTAATAGTAAGGGTTTTTTCCAATCCTTTACCATTTCTTTGATTCAACAACCTGGGCAAAAGATATACAAGCAACCCACCTTACTTCGATACATCTTATAGAGTATATTTAGTTACTTTACCAGTAAATGTCCCCCAAAATGTCCTCTTGCAAAACTCTTTTTTCGAAAATAAAAAAATAAAACTTAGAAGTACTTAGAAGATGTCCTCATGTTTACTATCATTGGAATCGGCTTGATCTCATCGTTTCAAATATGTTGATAATTATCTCAAAATCCATCTTTTGTTTCTTGTGACTCATTTTCCTGTAACACATCACATATTATACTATACATGTGGCAAACCACAAACATGCCTTTTTAAGACCCCAACATCATCAGAGAAGAATAAAATCTAGAAGTGAATTTACATTCAAGTGCCATTCTGAGGACATTACGTCTGAAAGCATTTCAGAAATTAGAAAGCATTTCAATATTTTCATTTCGTAAGGCACATTTTTACAAAGAGTCTCTTTAAAGCTGGTTCCTCAATTAACATCGATCCCATCTCAAAGACATTTGACCAGAGTTTTTGAAGATTTTACCCTGTTGGTTTTTGCATGCAGGGCTTCATTAAAGACGGTCACGATCGTTTTTCTTTGGCCAATAAGAATTCAAATTCTTGTATAAACATAAAATATCGACAACTGCAGTTCTATAGGTCAAACAACGAGTACATTTCGTGAGATTGTTTTGGTCGTAATGGATGAGAATGCAAATTGAATTGGATGGGAAACTTTTTGTCAGATCCTCTAAAAAATCTAATCCATCGGTTGCCCTAGGCCATGTGTACACAATAATGTTGCTGCATGAAATTTTGTAGTGAGTTCTGAAGTTTTTGCAAACATCTTAATTCCCTCTTCAGGGAATATGGATAAAATTACTAGAATTACAACTAATGAACTGTAAATTTGCCTTGGATATGACTGGATATTGAAACAATCCTAGGACTCTTGATCAAGTAAATTGCTTGAAATTAGAATATCTTGCATCTCCAAATGTTTCCAAAAAATACATTAGAGTCTTCAGATTTCCCTCCTTCCTTCCTTTCATAAAAAAGTCTGTATAATAATATCGCTATGAGGTGCTCCTGAGATGATTACACTCGGATGGCGATGCTAATTATACCCGGAGGGAGATGCCAATTATACTTTTGCAGATGTTAGATTAGAGGTATTTCTTTAGATCTGTGCAGTCCTGTCCCATCACATTATATGTCCACTTCGTTTCACCCCTTTGCGATCCAGAAGTCAATTAGAATTGAATGGTTAGTTTCCATGACGATCACCATTGGTAATGTTGAAAATCGAATTTTGATATTTGTCTAGAGATTTGAGCAGCGTCCATTTCGATCAGAACTTCCACTTCTCTTGATACATATTGTAGAAGAAAATCAATCAATTCTAAAAATATAGGCCAAAATACAGTTCAACTTAACCAAACAGATTGTTAGAATCAATGCAATGCCGAATATACTCGAATTGACTTAGTATTGACCAAATTGCAGCCTAATTTAGCAGAATTTACTAAACGTGTACTACTGCCAATTGTACATTTTCTGAAAATCTGACCCATATCATTGTCATTCGATCCTGATATCAAAAAGAGGATTGAGGTTTTCTCATGATCTGAGAAAACTTGACAGATGATATATGCTTTACCATACCTCGTTATGCATTTGATATTTTATATAAGTTTGTTCCTGATATGGATAGTTCTATTTATCCTCATCCTCGGGTCAAGTTGAGATCTATTTCTTTGAATCAATAGACCAACTAGAATCTGATTCCAGCAGATCGTGTAGACTTTCCAGTCACTCTAGCCGCCCCAATGAGGCTTGTTGTCTCGCCTCCTGCGATTTCATTCTTTTTTCTTTTCTTCTCTTCTCAACTCACAAATTCTGTCTTCCCAGTTCTCATTTCCTGTCTGCACATCCCTGTAGTTGTTGCTTGTGGCTTCTTAGCCTATATAAATATTACTGCAAACATAAATTTATATTAACTTTTTATATATAATAAACTCTCCGCTAATTTACTTTCTAAGAAATTGATAATTGAATACCAAACTAAATCGACAAATTACCCCGAACTCTGTATGACGTCATAGAAAGAGTAATATGACCTGCTCTGATTAGTATTTCAGGGGGAGAATTTGATAATTGAATACCAAACTAAATCGACAAATTACGCCGAACTCTGTATGACGTCACAGAAAGAGTAATATGACCTGCTCTGATTAGTATTTCAGGGGGAGAATTTGATAGTTGAATACCAAACTAAATCGACAAATTACGCCGAACTCTGTATGACGTCACAGAAAGAGTAATATGACCTGCTCTGATTAGTATTTCAGAGGAATTGCGATGTAATAAAGCACCTTCGACGAAGGCCTAATCAACAACAGCAAAATATGTAGCCCTGAACAAGTTAAGAGACAAAATAAGTTTACAAGAATAACAATGGACCCGGAGTTTTTGTTTATTGAGGTTAACTTACTTGTTCGAATCAATTTTAAGGGAACTTGTCAACGAGTAATCATTTTGAGCCTACGTGGGAACATTTTGACTTCAGTATTGGGGAGTTATTTCTTGCATCTTATGGGAATATGGATCTTTTTCAGTGAATTTAACGAGAAAACGTTGAGATACCATTTTATAAGATCACACCTAACAATAATAAACATTTTTCTTTGTCTAGTAGATCTAAGCCAAGCAAACTTTGCACATCAAAGTTCCTGGAGCTTATTGATTTTTACATAGTCTGGTAGAGGCTTCCTGCTATCACCTATCAAGCATAATGGTCAGGTCGACACATTATATTACATCATATTATATCAGCTTAATATGGTCCTGATAAGTATTAAGGCAGAGCTTTGGCGCATGCATTGCCTGACTGGTAGGAAGAAACTGTACACCCTTCAAATGGGATACATCCAGGGATTAGAAATCCAACGAACTGGTTAGAAATAAATAAAAGAACAAGAGCATATAATTAAAATATCAGGTTATCAAAACTAATGGGGCCAAGAAATACTAGATATAGAAATCTTTGTGCATATGAGGTTCCAAATAAATGGAATAATTTACCTGTGAATGTACGAACAGAAGTTGATTACCATATATATATATTTGTTGCTAGCTAGCTAGACAATATAAAAAAAGAACCAAGATGATCATGTAGACCAGCGACCAGAGTCTAACAAGCTAAATTTGAGGCATTTAGTTTAAAATCTCATGAATTTTCTGAATCTGAAGAGAATAATTGCCGCATTGGGGGCGGACATTGTCAGAATGGGCGGTTTCTATGGTAACTAGTGATATATTTGTCCTTTAGCACAACATAGGTTCATAGTATCCCATTTCTCCACAGTTATCAGGAATTTAGCCACAGTATGGGGTTATTGATGGGGAATTTCAATGTAATAAAGCAATTCCAAGGTCAATTTCACCAATATAGAACACACAAATAGCACAATTCAGGAATGTGACATCACAGTTTGTCTCATGGAAATAGGACAATAAGGGAAATGATTACCTTTGCTTGATATGCTACGTTATGTTTTTCCCGCTGTGTTTTGCTGACCTCTTCTTCCTTTTAACGTATGTTTATAAATATATCAGAGATATAGATATGTTTACGTATAGGTTAGACTTGATGGACTACAATACAACTTCTCATCGTATACAGTGTTATCGTAATCGACAAACAGTATGTTACACCTAAGAAAGATAGCAATGATTATAAAAGTACAGGCAGTGGCTGAAAACCCTACAAAGCTAGGACCACTTATTTGATTGTAAGAGATCTGTCAATAAAACAAATGTACCAATCAGTCAATTAATCAAATTTTACCTGGCCTAATTTGTTAATGAATTGTTTTCCCCTGTTTACATACCATAAAATACTTCAACGAATATGTCTTAAGACAGGGCTCCACCAGACCACATGCTTATTGCGTTTTATAGTTATCATCATCATATTATTAATTATTATAACGAACCTATGTTGCAGAGCATATCAAGCCTCGCTTCTGACCAGCTCCATTTTGTATTACATTCGGATTGAGAATGGACTGCAGAATGAAACCGAAACGACTGCAAAGGGGAAACACGTCAGTGGAGTCCAACCTTTAACGTCGAGCAGCAAATAGAAGGGTGAAGGCAGGGTAGTTCTATCCCTTTCGTTCATGATCCAAATGAATAATTAAATTGACAATATTACATTGCGTCAAGAAGCCAATAGAAGTGCGAAGGCACGGTAGTTCCTATCCCACACACCTTTCGTTCATAATCCAACTGAACCATTTTTTTAAACAAAAGTGTGTTCCCAATATTCCAGTAATAAAAAGAAACCCTGCAATCACTGGCAGACAGATTGCATATACTGTAACGGCATGATGGTTTTGAGATATAACTTTTACAGGGGTCCAATTGATGTCCAAGGTGGATTTCGATCATGCACAATCTATGTTAGACGTGTATCAACGGCTATTAGTCGCACATGAGAGGATATTTGATATCAAAATCAAAGTAAAATGTATACCATGGCCTTTATATATATATATATATATATATATATATATATATATATATATATATATATATATATATATATATATACACCTAAACACACAGACACATCTGCGTCACAAAACAGCAAGGCCCCAGGATATCTACAAGAACTGGCTTTTAGAGAACTTTTACAACTAGTAATCATTTATTCCTGTTTTTAATAGATTTTACACAAATATAATTGTAATTATTAATTGATTATAATTGTGTTTTTTTTACATCTTTTTAGTATTGTCGATTTAATTCTGGACAGCGTTTTAAAGGGCGTAATTGTGGATTTTACACATTACAAAATAAATTATCATTATTGTTATCATTTTATGTAATCTCATGAATAGCATGTGAGAAACATTGTGCAAACGTCATGAGAAGCATGGGCTTGAAGACCTGTGAATTTTTCCCGAAAACCATCCATCTCTTTTGTCTCATTCATTTATGAAACATCCTAGCCAAAATAAAGGCTTATCGTCTCCTATCTTATAATATTTCATTGCAGATGCAGACTTTTTGTGTGGCTGGTTAAAGTTGACACTGTGTTTGGAGCAAGAACGGGGTCCTGTCGGGATTTGATCAGGATGTGTCTTGCAATGGGAACAGAATATTTTTCGCCATTGAATAAGGGACTTGCATTTGTGTCATAATGAATCTTGATTTGCATGGAATTGTGTGTTGTGTATATCAAAATAAAACTAGCTAAACGATTCCATGTTAAAAGCTGAATATTTACCTTTCTGAACAAATTGTTTGTTTGTTTCTTTCTTTTATTCATAAGCTCATGTATACAGTACATCATTTTCAGCCTATATAAACATAATTGAATAATAATACAATTACTTTATGAGATCATACAATCACTAGTCAAATTAATTACATAATAAATGCTAGCTTCTAATCAAATAAGACATCTCCATCGGTCATTGGCCTTAACCATCTGATATGACTCTCGATCTCGATTGAGTGGGTAGAGCTAGGTATAAGAGAGTAGTGTTGAAGTATAGGCTATAGCATAGCCTTGCTGGATTATTAATAATAATAATGCGGAGTCAGTAGTCCTGTTTCTAGTAATCCTTTATTTCTGTTATTTATACAACATATCATGTGACCTTGGAGACATTGCGCATGCTCGCTCATTAACCTTATCATCCAATCAACCTCTATATGCCTGAAAGCATTTTTAGGCAACATGTTTGTCTGCAATTTTCTGTTTAATGTGAAAATAAAACTCTTTAAAAAAAAAAAATATTGATGAGTTGACCACAGGAGGTCGCTGACCTTGGCCAATGAGGACCATCGGCCAATGATATTGATTGTCACGTGATTGCTGGCCACTCACCTGTGTGACACCTGGGATATACCATGTGTGTTATATATGGGTGTGTCAGCATGTGGTGCTACACATGACTGAACACATACGAGCATGGCTCCCCCCTGTGGTTAGGTTACATAACTACACACCCTACATTGAACATGAGATATTAATATCAAACAGATGTATTTATGATATATGGTATGATTACATGGGATTACCTAATCTTACATAATAATGAAGATGAGCTATTTATAGTTGTGACACATCTGACGCGACACATACTATTATACAGGTAAGACAATGCGTGATTTGAGAAAGATGATGTGAGGTCATGGATTTTGGATGATTGTTGCCACCGGGCATCCAGAAACAGAGTCCATGAATAAAGTCTATACCATCGCAGATTCACATCTGTTATGCAACGTACCCATAGTTACATTTTGTTAATGATCTGAGGCATATGCAAACGCCCTATGACGCCATGACTTCTGCCCTCTGGCACTTGTCAAAACTTTGACAATCCTCTGTTAATAATAGAAATGGTGACTGCAAAAAGCATTATTTCAACTGATAATCTGTCATCAGTTGATATCTCTCTGAGACCTTGACTTTAATTACCAAATCACCAAGAGGATTTTTATAGTCGGTTTCAAGTAAAGTAATATTCATTTGAAATGGCGGATACATGTATGGGATAAAGTCGCCTGTAAATATACAATTCGCCTTCAGCAATCTTCTCAGATAACCCAACTTTAGGACAGAAACCAGGTTCAAACTATACTGTTCAATATGACGGAAAATATTTCTTGAATCAATATAATACCGGAGGTACTCAGATATACCTTTTTCAGTATTTATTTTCTAGTATTTAGCCTATTTCAGCCTAGTTCTTCAGGATATACCGTACTAAAAGTGTACAGCTGCCAATATATTATTGTACATTTTCTGAAGTCCTTATCCTTGCATACACAATGTACATGTATACAGGGATAGGTCACTTCATGCCATATATGGGTCAGATTCGAGTCTATCAATACTATTTTAATATCTTTTTCAGTGACGCAATAGATAGTTTCATGTTCAGTAATACATGGGAAATGATCATGCATAGTTTTACAGTTAGTCATGCAACGATGTTGACTCCTTGTAGCTCCAATATAAATGTATTTTATAAGCCTATGATATCATTGTTGTTATTGATACACATTCTTACTATCTTTGGTAGCCAGTTGAATTTAAGAATGTATGAATTTCATGTTCCACTACTTTGGCAGCTGGGCACCTTTACCGAGGCTGAACAATGATATTGTGACTCGTTCTTTTTCATGCATTAGTTCCTCGAACTCCCACCTTCAACAGTGCATATGACGGTGGTTTGTTACTTTACAGAAATCTGTTTGGTCACATAAAGATGGGTGGATGGGTAGAGGGGACACTAATTTCATCCAGAATTTTTACGATTAATTAAAATTACGATATTTGGCGGTGAAAGGCGCCTCATAACATTGAGTTCATTTTCTCAACAGAACTGCCGTACAGAATAAAAATATTGCCAAGCTCTAATTAAATTAAAATTACGAATACAAGGTTTTGTTAGCACAAACGCACCCTAGTCAAGGCATAAAAATGTACATGTATACATGGATAGGTGGATACATGGATACTAGTTTTCAAAATTTTGGTAACTACTGGATTAAATGGTACCATGTCGACCCATTTGTCTATTTTTTCGCCTTTATTCAACTGTACTCACTCCTGTACCCTTGATGTGACAAATAAAAAACTTCTTATCTTATCTTATCTTATCTTATATAACAGTGACATCAACCCTTGTTATAGATAAAATATACACTTATATCATCCATGACTGGTATCTGAGGTTTGTAATCCTCTACTGCTCCTCTTGTACTGGCTTTAGACAAAGGTTGGGCCAGCACCTGCTCCGAAATGAGCGGATTATGCTCATCTTGGGAGGAATTGTTTTTCAGTAATCCCCAAAGAGGTCTCATAGAGAAACGAAGCTAGATAAATGAACCCTATTCCATTAAAATGATTCAAAGAGGATTATGTGACTAAATGCTCACCAACGAAGGCAGTATTAGAAGATGCACTAAACCAGTCCAAGGACGTTTATTGTCTTGCTATAGCATAATTTAAAGTTTTCAATGGTAAGGATGGGTACTTTTTCCAAGTAACGATGGGCAGTTGTATTATTGTTTCATAATCATAAAGAAAGCTGCGGTCCTCCCCCAAAAAGTAATTTTGATCTGAATTATACAAAAACTGCATGTAACGAAGGAATATTTTCAAAATTCAGTTAAGAATGTTGTGTGTCAAGTTGCATTCGGTCGAGTTGTCTAAATCTGAAATCATCAAAATCATCGTTTTCAAATCTAACATACCTGAGGCAATACATGAACATCCTCTGTACATGGTTCATTTATTTCAACTGGTGTTCTTTTTTCTTTGTACACGACAGTTTTATTAAAAATATCCCGCCATTTTGTCTCTTACAATGCTACAACATCATTCCTTGCTTTCTAATTTATACATATTTTTGTTGTTCTTTTCACATTTTCTTTCCCCGACGTTCAATATCAGACTAAATCAATTTGTAGCGAACTAATTATTTTATTCGACACCTGCCATCTCACACATCGAAATCCTCCAATCTTTGGGAGTTTTCTTTCCTTCCTCTTTTTTAAATTTGACTTGATCTCATTGACTAAATACCTGAAGGAATAATCTCGTCATAAAATAACCGCTGATGATGAATGCAGTTCTTGACGGCTCAAAACCATCAATTTATGACTTCTTTTTGTTGACTTATACCATCGTAGCCAAGTATACCATATACATAGATTTCACATGACATCACCCAGTAGGCTGGGGTATCACAGTGGCTACCATGTCTGGGGTCACTGCTACGCTTGCCGCCTATGGCGGGGTATCAAAACAAAGTTGATAGACCTCACAAGAGTAGATACTTGGGTAATTCTACACTAAAGGCAGATGATCTAACCTATCATGAAGGTATTATTGTGGCAGATTAAAACTGGTAAAGGTTAAAACAGCCAGAAAACTATATTTTCAAGTATCGCAGCATACATAGCCATCTAACTTGACCCCAAACATGGCCAGGGCCGTGACGTCAGTGAAATCTATGTATATCATTGTGAGATATGATTTCCAGGGTAATGATGATCGAATTGTGTTAGAGATAGTGTAGTTCGAAGTATTTTGTAATGATATAATGTAACGTCGTTCGTAAAGTATGTAAAAGTTTTTCATAGAAACTAATCTTGGAATTTATGGTAGAAGATATTTGAAAGTTTGATGGCAACGTATGAAAATAACTACAATAGTGAATTATGCGCATAAATTTGTTTAAATATGTGGGATTTTAGATGTCTGGCCAATAGAAATATTAAAACAAAAAAGGAATAAAGTTAATAATAGTGCTTGATCCAGGAAGTGGTCCGACCAGGAGTGGGTAGGAGGCTGCCATGTACATCACAAAGGCAAATCTTCCCTAAGATTTTCCTGCAATAAGGACAGAGAATTTAACGGAAGAACCAGAGAACTAGTGAGCGTTTAATCATACATATTTCCTGTCTGGGAGATAAAAGGACAAAGGAAGGAAGAAGCCCAGAATGTAGGTGAACATCCGGCCTTTGAGAAGATAGAATGCGGTAGATCCGGACAAGGGATATTGGGGTAATCCGGGTCAGTGTGTCCAGGTAATCCGGGTACTGCAGCATAATATCTCCACAACATTATAAAGGCTGGGTAGCAAAGCTCCTTAAGGCTGGAGTCCACTAGGCGGTTTTTCAGTGACTGAGATGTGGGTGTATCGAATTTATTCAATGGAATAATGTGTCTCTGTACAACTTAGTCGTACCTTAACACTATTTGATCTAAATCCTTGATATTATAGTATATTTCTACCATTTATTATATTTCTTTTGCAATCAAACAGACGGGGTAATTAGTCGGCCAAGTTGATATAAGGCTTTATACTACACCATGGTTCATTGCTATGATATCCCTTCCTTGTGTATGGACTGGTCTTGGGAGAAACAACACAAATAATATAATGCTTTACTAGTGATTGCTCACTCAAAAATGAAAATAACAATATCAAAATATAGAAATACTTATTAGATGTGTTAATGTTTGTCATCATTGGGATCTGCTTGATCTAATTGTTTCAAATAGGATGATATATCTCAACATTATTTTTTTTGCGACCGATGTCTTATTTTACTGTAACACATCCCATATATGCAACTTTTGGTTGCATATAGCGGGTTGCGGTTGGGTAGGTGATTGTTTCGAGGCATCCCTGCCTTTCTTCATGGGAACCCTGTTTTTTGTATTATCTTTTGGTTACTACGTATATATATATCTCTCTCTCTATATATATATCTATTTAATTTGGCCTTAAATGAATAAAAAAAACTTTACTTACTATCTGTTGTCCATTCGAATCTTTTAGTATAATGTTCCTTTCATTGTTTAGGGGACTGAGCAGAAATAAGTAATGAACAAATCATAGTAATTCTGAGAATAATGTGTACTTTGCTTATCTTATTCCGAAAGAATGTATTGCTTAGTACATAGTAGGAATTACTAAAAACCGTAATGATTCATAACATTATTGTTTACGTTCTCTGTTCTTACCAGGACAGGCCCAGCTTATGCCGTTGTTCGTCTAAATACCAGTGCCAAGGGGGATGAGAACAAAAAGGAAACCGTTAAAACAATAACAGAAAGTTATACAATAAACATGTGCCGTTTTTAAGCCTGACTATACAGAGTTTGACCATTTGTAATGGTGCAATTACCGAACAAAAGAATTCCCTCGCCTCGCCTCCCAGAGGCCAACTTCCAGGACAAACAATTCCACATCAGCACAGATATTCAACCAGACTATTCAATCCCAAGGCAATACTTTGTTCACGTCAAGAAAATACTTGACAATTTCATAGTGGAGTTGTATGTAGTCATTTGAGTTTCGATGGATATAACGTTGTCATACCTTAGCTGATATTTTTAACAAATTTTATTGCCAAGATTCCGCAATAGCCGTACGTTTCATTTGACATGTGAACAATTTATAAGACATCTAAATCAATTTACAATAGACCTATAGGAATTAAGTTTTTTAACATTATAACATCACTAGATACAGAAGATCGACGAAGCATGCAATACAATTTTGTTGTTTGTTTTTTTGTGTGGCCGCATTAAAAGTAATATTATAACATATACTATCCTTAACAGATTATATCATGTTAATAGCTCCGAATAGAGTAAACAGATCGATGACCTCCTTTTTCGACAGGCATTGGACCAAGAACATCCCTGACAAAAAAAATCGCCGTTCCCCGCTTATGATACATATATGTCAGTTTATATAATATGAAATCTGCTGATAACGAAACACTGGGGCAAGTGAAAACACACGTTAACGGAATTTGTCTACCCAGTATAAATAAAATTGTTCAAACAAATTCTAAAAAAACAGGAACATTATTGCAGAACAGCCCCTTACCTTCACCAAGGCTTAAGGCACAGGTAAATACATGCTTCCCATGTGTCGAAGTATAGCAGTGAACCCATGCCTCCCAGAAACCCTAAGAGCCACGTGAAATAAGGTGTTATCTGTGAACATGAAGATACGTATGAGGGGATAGATAGACCTCTGCTCCTCTCAACCCGATGCAGAGTCTGCTTGGCAAAAAGTTCCCGAATTAAGGGAAGAGGGATAAAGTGTTCAAGGGGAATGCTAGTGGCTGTGACATTGAAACCATTGGTGTAGGGATGTTTTAAAGGTGGATGGATGTCAGTGAATATTGATCAAATACTAATCAAAAGCTTTTTCTTCCATTAATTTCCTCTCCATCTGATGGTTCTTTGATCAAACTTGTGGAGGATTTCAAACTGTTGTTTTTTCTACAGAGCTCTATAAATGTCCAAATGTATACATGCAATGTTCGCTCGCTATAATTATACTTTGCTGCGGTTGTTTCACTTATATCATCGCTCACCGACGCTCTTTGTCTCCTAATCCAAATGGAAATGACTTTATTAAGTGGGACTCTTCGACTCTATTGGGACCTTCCTACAATTTAATCACGTTAAATGTATTTATATTTACTACCTCAACCCCGCCCACCACTCTTTCCGAGGAAGCTTCCATGTTTCAACGGACTGCCAAATGAGATTTAATTCTCACTCTACCTCAGCCCGTGCCTCATGTAAAACAGTTATCAAATTGAATTCCCCTACAATTTGAATGGGTCATACAGTTACTACGTTTCTACGAAGACCGATTTTAGCCATGTGCAACCTTAATTACCACAAGACATTTGAGACCAGTCATTTAATTCGGAAGCAGAACGATTATGTAGGCCTACTGACAGTACGGATTCAGGTAGCAGCTTTCACCTACAAGAGTCTATTCTTATCATACAGCAGGAATCACCTGCAGTGAGACCTATCTATTTCGGATACCCTTTATACTGTGATGAACTATGCACCATGGTGAGGTCTCCACATGGAAGTTGTGTCACAATAAAAGTAATAAGGTCAACTTCTTGCAGTTCAGGGAAAATACGCAGTAAGATGCTAATCAATGCATTGGGAATGGACGCATGGAACCTCACTTGGGTTTGTGAATAGAGGTACTTTTTAACCAGATATGGTAACAAAACCATAGAGGTGTCCCAATAAAAGGAATATAGAGTAAAGGGGAATAACCACTATGACAAGGTATTAGTTCTGTGTAAATAAATATTCTATCTTAGAAAATGGGAAATAATGCATAGATTTCAACAACAAAACCAATAATACATACTTTGAATACAATTTTCTCTCGATATAATCAGTCACAATCATGACAACAGATTTCTAATAATAACATAATCAACCTAGAACATGAATACAGAATCGCAAACAAGAAAATATATTTTCCCATTATTTATTGCATCAAATTCAAAATTCATGAAACGGTTCACTAAAGACCTGCAGGTTTGCTGATTCGACACATATCTATCTTGATAAAGGGTTGTTCCATATTGAAACATGTTTATTACCTTTTGTGTGTTTCCAACATATTGCCGATAGGTATTTAGATAAAGGATATTTTCATAATCAGAAGCTGCTTCTAGTGTCACTTTCCCAACGTACAAAATCTGTTGCATTAATACCTAATCGGTGGCACCCACTCATAAACAGAATTTGGCAATAGTTTATCACTGGAGCATACATTACCACTGCCACAATAAACAGCAATGCATAGTAAAGGGAAATAGTTGTCCCAAATAGCATAAGAATCCCTGTTATTTGCCGTGTTACATTTCCCAGCTTTGGTAGTGAAGTTCTGCTATAGTAATATAAAATAGTGTAGGGTTTATAGCAAATTTCTTTTCTAAAAACGTCATTAACAGCTGCTAAGCAAGGAAAAGTACCTTATTGTTGTTCATAATGCCACAATATGCTTCTGCCTCAGGCAGCAATGCGCTTCTCTGTATGGGTCAACTTCTTGCAGTGCAAGACCCAATAAAATGCCAGTCGTCCCGGTGGAAATGGATGCACAGAAAAGGCCCTGGATTCCAGGGGACTAATAAAACTTTCACCATGAATTATAAGTTGATTAAATTGAAGTCAGCTCAACCGAAACAAACCATGACTGTTGAGGAAATAAGGCAATTTTTAACCGTATATGGTAATGAAATCAAAATAAAATGTAAGTATGGCGTTCACATGGACGGTCTTCTAGCACTCAGCCCCATTATATTTGTTTAATATGTTTTTTGACAAAAGGTCAATAGATATAACAGCAGGCTGATATATCTATTTTCGTCACGCCATCCTTCTCTTTCAACTTCTCTCTGTAACTAAGTATTACCAGTATTACCCTTTTAAGATGAAGTTTTGATGACCGTTGTGCAACAGAGACAGATCTTGAGGCAGTGTGAGAAAGATGCTTGAGGCTAAGGCCAAGGAACAGAGAGATTATAGAATAGAATAGAATAGAAAATCTTTTATTTGTCTGATATAAGTTTACAGTAAAGAGACAAATAGGTCTACATGCATATGTATCGAATAAGTCAATGCATTTCTTCCAGCTGTCACCTCGGTTGGAATATGAGAACCGTATATGGTAATGATTAATTGTAGCCTTTTCGTGAAAAAACAGAAATTCGAGACATTACTCTTAGCAGTAAACCACTGTAACCATTAAGAGTAATCTGAACGATTGTAACAGTCACTGATTGTTGTTATATTATATATATAAGCACTTAAACTCCATGCTAAGATTCTCAATTATATGTGGTGTACATGTGTTGTGGAGGAGGAGTATTGAGGAGGCAGGAAAAGGAAGGAGAGGAGGAGGAGGGAGAGAAGAAAGGAGAGGATGAGGGGGAGGGAGAGGAATAGGGAGAGGAGCAGGAGTGAGAGGAGGAGGAGAAGAAGAGGTAGAGGGGGCAAAGGAGGAGGAAAGGAGGAGAAGGGGGAGGAGGAGGGGGGAGGAGGGGGATTCACTCACTATTGATGACGTCAACGATTTCCACTATTTTTTAGCACTGAGGGAAAGTCGTCAGATCTCCTTCTCCTCCCCCTCTCTCTCCCCCGTCTTTTCTCCCCTCCCCCTCTCTCTATTCCTTTCACCTCCTTCCCTCCCTCCCTCCCTCCCTCACTCTCTCCCTTTCGCCCACCTGCAGATCATAATTGTATCTGACTGCTTCTTTGTATTTAAGTACTTTTATTTTATGCAATTTCATGATTCCAGTCAACTGTTCTCGGTGAGTTAGGCGTAAGTGCAATGTTACTAGGACAACACGTTTTTCCTCATGATGCAACATTGAAACTTGTTGACTCACGTTCTCTGGTTGTTACTGCGTTCTTATGCTAGTAGAACTATAACAGAGATTGGACCAGGTTTGTACAATAGAATTATGGTGGTCTTCAGGAAATACTTCTGATATTTAATCAATCGTAATAATAAATGGGATAGCTGAGTCGAGAGGGCCATTTACAATGTTTTAGAAGACGAGTTGGGAAGTACGGAATGCCAGAAGATTTAGTATTTACTAGATTTTAATGTCACTAATGCAATGGTTTGGGGGCTTATCTATTGAAAATTAAATTCAGAATCATATGAAATAATCATCCCCTCGTAAGGGTCTCGTCAAAATATTTTCATTGGTGAAAATATCCTTGCAATTTTCAATAAAAATGTTAATATTAAATACTAAATGTCAGATTTGAAACTAATCCTTCCCATCATGCACTGTAATAGACATGCGCAGTGAGACATGAAAATCCCCTATTGAATGAACAATTATTGAATCGAAATTGTTTACAACATTGAAAGTGTATCTCGCATAAGAATTAGCAGTTATATTTTGCAATCAAATAAAACATAAAACACTGAATTATTGTTTATGCACCTCGACATCATTATTTTTCAATTCAATTTAATTCAAAGCATTTTTTTATTTATACGAGAAAGGTGTACAAAAAGGAGCCCAGTATCTGAAAGGTGACTTCCAGGTCTTCCAACGGGTCCCTGACTAGTTCCTACCGAGAAACATTTGCTCAGGAGTCAGTGTATTCCAGCTCATGTTCAGCAAATCTTTTCAAGGTATAATTGTATTAGGTCTTGAGCCATCTCAGATAATAAGGTTTGGAAGTAAGTTCAACCATATTGTATTTCCCATTCCCCACCCAGGATAATCTGGTTAATAATTACAAGATCAAATTTTGCAGCCTGAATAAGAAATAAAGTTAAAGCTGCATTTTTGCAGAAGCCCCCGTTTGATGATGGATATTTGTTAGTAAAAGCAAAGGAAAGACAGGCTTCGGACATTAAAGTTTCATTAATAACACTTCAATTTAATTTTAAAAGATTTTGTTACATAACATTGATAAAAAAATTGTTAATTTTATGAATGAGATTGATAAATGAAATAAATGACCAGAAATTGATGAGTATAGCACTGTGAAGTGAATATAGAAATAGGTTTGGGTGGGTGGGAAAATGAATAGTTGTGTGGAGGTTGACTAGTCAGAGGTAGTAAAATGGACCGGTGGTGGACTATTAGATGGGGTATAAAATAGAAAGATTATTGAGTAGTGGAGGAAGGGGGCAACCATGATGCTGTTGCATTGATCAATGCCATGCTAACTACATTATCAACTAAATCAAGCTGGACATTTTATTGTAATTCTTCCATAATTTTATCCTCTGAGGATGAGTATTATTTGATAGTGACCATAAAGAAAAAGGGTACTGTCGTTTCTTTATGTGTGTTCATCTACATTTTCTTCAGATTTCTGTTGCTGTTGAGCTGGTTTTGTAGGTAGAGAGGGGTGGCGAGGTCCTCCCTACATGGTTCACTGGCCTATAGATTTGGTTAGAACCTGAACATTATCTTTACTGGTGCCATAATTGTATTTATGATAGACAAAATGTGAACGCCATAATTTATTTTCATATTTTCCTAGTCCAACCTTCCAGGTTTCCTTTTTCTTTCTCAAAATTCTAAAAGAAATCACATGGTCATTTAAAACTTATCATGCCGACATTGAGATGGGTAGAAAAGGAATGAGAGAAAAGGTGGAATTCAGGTTATTTTCTCTCGAAATGCAGCCTCACAACTGATTTATTAAGATATACAAATGTGTACAATACCTGGTAATGGGATACTATGTGTTGATGTTGATCTGCGCATTTGTTAATTCTAAATAAGACGCTGATCTAGTTCAATAGGACCAAAGACCGAAACTGACCTAGTAGGGATATTTAAAGAACTCCTACAAAGACAGGGATACTTGTCATTGGGTATATTTTATGATTTTTAGATTTAAAAATAGTTTATTCAGGTCTAAGAACATTTCCACCCATAAAACACGAATATTCTCAGGACAGCCTGAATTATTAAAGACAAATTTTACATAATTCAGTGAAATGAAAGTTCACGTACAAATGTTGTTTACATTACCACTATATAACTTTATCGAACATAGAAGAGATAGATAAATTCAGTTTTTTAAACATAGGTATACATAAACCACAGTTTACAGATAAGTATATTAATATAAGAACAATATCCATGCTCAATATGCATTGATAATACAAGAAATTGAGGGATGATTAAAATACATATCGATAATACAGTTCAGTCGACGCCGTGCTCGTTCATATTAACCATTAATAATCATAGAAATGTCATATAGTTGTACATTACTTCAAAGCAGTGTTGCCTTGTCAGTTATCATTGATTCATTGGTAACACAAACTAGAATCAACCATACAATTCAAGAAATCTGTTTCATGAATATGAATATTTAGATATAGATCACTCCTTGACTTTCCATCATGTTGAATTAGTGTGATAATTAAATGTATATTGTGTGCAAACATTACCTTTAGTATGGAATGACCAATTTAAATGATAACAAGTATGCAATATTTATGACTAATTTCTAAATTCCTGGAGAAGCTATATACCTCTGCTTTGTGTTTCTTTAATTCATTTTTAGTTCATGCAATTATCACCTCAGACTTCTTCTCTCGGGTATGGCTTCTTAGAAGTGATCTTATAGACATACAGCACACACATATGCATGGATGCCTTCTATACGTCAAACATGCTTTGAAGCTAAGATTGTTTGTAATAGGAGAAGCCTTACTTATGAGCATACAGAAACTCATTCTCAGATAAGAATCAGCTCTCGATGTATTTTGTATTTTTATCTATATATCAGGGAAACCTATCAGGTGATTCTATTATATATGTTGGAAAGGAAAAACACACAATATTATTATCAATCATTTTTAGTCACAGTAAGTATTAACACAAAAATGCCCGAGGGACTGAGCTGGAAGCCATATTGGATCCCTAAGCCAAGCTATGATCCGTATTTCTCACATAGTTCTGCAGACTTTCTTTTGTATTTATTTTGCTATCGATTAATAAAATGTACTCCATTTCAAACATGACAGATTCATCAACAAAATTATTCTATTACTCAATTTCTATTACCAAAAGGACATTAACAGGTGCAGATCAATGTTAAATCGTTGCAAAGATAAGATAGATAAGATAAGAAAATCTTTTATTTGTCAATTTGCTCGATATTACAATAAGAATAGGACAAAAAGGTCTACATGTCTATATGAAAAGTTAATTCCATTTCTGCCGACAGATCCTGTCATGAAACAGTGAAATGAACATGAAACAGATCAACGGTCGTCAGCTGGAAGTTGCGTCATAGACGTTAGCTAATTCATAAGTCTTCATTCCCTCCACAATACCTCGATATTGTTAAGGGTAACAATATCAGCAAAATAGATCAACGGTCGTCAGCGGGAGGGTATTGTTTGTCTGGTTTTGTTGACATCAATGTCCCCATGGCGCACTTGTGTATTCAAACCCATCGTTTTTTTCTACTTGGGTGGCAGAAGAATGCTATCACTGGTCAGAACTACTTTTGCTGCCTATGTGTTATCATTTATGAATCTCTTCAACAGAATTCAAGAACATCGAACTGACATAGAAGAAACAACTACAACTCATTAGATGAACAATGACTCTGAAAAACACCGATGAATGAATGAACAATCACAATCTCACACGGACACTCTATCGATATTGAACTATCTAATAGAATATTAATTTATTATAAAAGGCAATCTCTATGCTAAAGTAAACTTCCGTCATGATATATGTTAGCTTAAGTTTTTGATCAATGTTAGTTTAAGTTCTCAAAGATTATCACAATTATTATTTTAGAAAGGGCCCCCAGGAAGATCACCTTGGTGAGGACCGCGTCCTTTTCTAATTATTATATCTCTTTGTATATGTAATATGTGAATAAAAGTTTTATATATATATATATTACCGGACTGTATATTCATCCGGCCTGATATGGGCATCATATCAGCCGCAGGTTTTTTTTTTAAAACTAAAATCTTTATTCAGGAATTAGCAACAATATAATACAATCTTACCCCAGGGGTGATTTTCGTCATGCCCTGCACATATACAATTTATTCTCCATCAAGGTATTACCCCGCAAAATAAATTTAACAATATCTTGAGGTGTCTGTAAAGTAAATGGGCATATTAAATACATTCAAAGCGCCTGCTTGTGGGAACAATTCGATCTGCTGTTTATATTTGGAGGCCCCGGCAGTTTTCTCTCGGCTGGTTCAACTTCCAAGATCGTGTATTTACATAACAGCTCCAGAATATTGAATACGTCTTATAAGTCCTAGAACGAGTAGATTTGGTAAGATTGCATTTGTCGTAAGAGCTGAGAATGCAGCTTTAAGTAATGTATAAGCGACTTTTTGTCTACCTATGAACACGATGTGAACTATTTGTGTTACCTATTTACATAGAGCGCCCATGATTCCAGGGCTGTCATTTGTGGTGTTGGATCTATAACATCGAGCTGTGGGGAAAAGATAAATAAAAACGTTACAACATCAATATCCGATCCACCAATGAAGTGTTTACTAGTGATTAGACTTCTTATTACCACTTACCCTGTTACTTCCTTCCTTCCGCTACATGGCGCCACGTGCAGTTGACAGGCAAAGAGTGTATTTAATGCAAGCACCTTCATATTTCAATATTGTATTTCAGCAAGACTTCACCGTAGTTGATGTTTCAATTGACATGCCAATGATTCCTATCTGGATGATAAAATGTTGCCATTATAGATTTTATTAAATTCTGTGACAGGGTTGCTATAACAATTTAAGGCAGAAACGTGTATGTTATGATCATTACCTTTAGGTTTCTTTCCAAGCATTTGTTAGTGATTCTCTTGTAATTAATTATCAAGGTGTCATTGATATTCCTATTCCAACGCTTTGAATGAACCACAGATTATTTTTAATCTAATTCCTAAAATAATGTCCGGTCCCTTCTGACAATCTACGAAATATGATATGCGATGAAATTATATTTCTAAAAGAGTCAGCCTTTCTTCCCGTTGGTAAAAACAGCAGTTGGAAGCCTTATCTAAATCTTACAAGCAGCCCTCCTTCACTAGACCCCATATTCTGATGAATGGCAACCCCAAAAAGTGGTGCTTTAATGTAATCTAATCAGAAAGGAAATACACATCAAAAATACTATTCTTGGTTTATTCTGACTCAGAAAAAACCCAACAATTTACCGTAGTAGAATATCGATTCACATGTAAAAATATCTTTCTTATTAATGCATAAACCTGCCTCAGGAGTCTAGCCTGACACCCTGTCCGTTATCCTAATCTTCTTTAACAATAAAATCACTTAAGAATAGACATACGTGCAAAAGTCTAGTATTAAGGGTGGTCTCCACTGGCTGCGGTAAGCTCTGCGGTAAGCCTTGCGATGGTGCTGTGATGGTGAGAAGTTGTTGTTGTTGTTGTTGTTGTAACTTTTATTGCCAAGCAATCAGCGGGACTAAACTCCCTTATAGTGGGAGGGTTTCAAGCCCGACTGGTTAATAACACGTTTTAAGTGGAGAAACAATCCAGCGCCGAGGCGACGCCCCTTGCGCTGGTCCCCACTTGAATGGTCGTTTCGATAGGTGTGGCGCCAAAAGAACAATTAACATCGATCGATTTAAACCGAGTAGGTATTTAAATAGATATTATATAAACAAATCAATATAGATATTGCCGTAAGAATTTTTATACAATACGGACTTCTGGTAAATACTTCTGGTAAGAACATATACTTATTTGCTGGTATACAGCAAGGTGGGCCCAAGCAAGGGATAATAAGGAAAAAATCATAAATGAAAAAGAGAAAAAGAGAAAGAAACGGTGGAGCGAATAATATAAATAAATGTGCGGCAAGTGTGAGCCAGGTATCACATAAGAACATAAGAACATGGAATCTTGAGATCATAGGAACATGAACATGGGGGAAGTGAGTAAAGGTTTACACAGTGAGAGTTAACTGTATACTCATGACAACAAATCAGTGTAGATGGTGATAAACAAAAGACAGTAATAACAATAACAATAGTGGTGATGCAGAGCAAACCAATGCCCTGTCTAAGGGAAAGAGAAGCGGTGAGTCGCTAGTCGAGGAATCTGGCATCGACACCTATCCAATCAGGTCTTATCATGTTAGTAAAGGCTTTGGGGGTTTCTGCGGTTTGGTAAGCAGGTTCAAGGTTATTCCAATATAGGGGTAATTTATAGTAAAAGGATCTTCTGATTAATTCAAGTCTAGGATTTGGACATTTAAAAACAATTCTGTTGGGGTCATGTTGACGAGTGGGTATCCTCCTTTCATCCAAAAAATCGCTATTAAGCCTGAGCCTGTAAGCTTGCTGCAATAAATGTAATCTTCTCCTCTCTTTTAATGGAAGAAGGCTGAATCGTTGGTGATGTGGTCTTACGCATTGGTATCTATTTGCTCCTATAATTATCCGGAGTGCTCTATTCTGAAGGGTTTGAAGGTGGGTTAATTTGGATTTAGGCGCGCCATCATAAAATATATCAGCCTGGTCGAATAGTGGGAGTATGGATGTCTTGTAAACTTGAACGCTAAGGTGTTGATTCAGCCTGCTTCGGAGGTGTTTAAATAACCACAGTTTGTGAGATATTTTCCTCCGTATACTACTAAGATGGTTACTAAAAGTTAAAGGGCCGTCGACGACTGTGCCCAAATATTTATAATCTTCTACTTCTTGGAGGAGACTATTCCCTAAATATAGTTTATATTTAGACGAGTCCGTTGCCATCCACCTGGACCTCAAAGAGGGTTTATCTAAGAATGTCATTGCCTTTGATTTCTCTTGATTTAAAGAAATTTTATTGCGTTTGCACCAAATCATTATATGGGATAGGTCGGTTTGGATATTTGATGTTATATTATCAAGATTCTTACCCGAATGGCAAATTATAGCGTCGTCGGCAAAAAGTTGTAAGTTTGTATGTTTTACTTGACACGGTAGGTCATTAATATAGACCGAGAACAATATTGGCCCTAGTGTGGTACCCTGGGGGACTCCACAAGATACAGTTCTTGGAGTCGAAATGAGATCATTAACATTTACATGTTGGACTCTATCGGTAAGGTAATTTTTAAACCAATCATGTTCAGTGTTTTTAACTCCAATACTTTCAAGCTTTTCTAACAATATAGAATGATCCACCGTGTCGAAGGCTTTACGAAAGTCCAGGTAGACGGCACGACAACTCTCTTTGTTATTTATTGCTCTATAGACCTGACTAAGGAAGGCAACCACTGCGTCATTTGTAGAATATCCTGGTCTAAAGCCAAATTGCTTCGAGAAAAGAATATTGTTTTGTTCTAGGTGCGACATCAGTTTCCTCTGGACTAGCTTCTCAATCACTTTAGCTGGCAGTGTGATGCTGGTAATTGGCCGATAGTTTCCAGGGGAGGAAGTATCGCCACTTTTCAACAAGGGTACAACTCTACCAGCCTTCCACTTTTTTGGAATGGTCCCCGTCCGGAGAGACAATTCAATGAGATACTTAAATTGGTCAATGAGTGTTAAAAGAATCTTTTTTAGTAAGTCACTTTTTAAGTGGGGTAGTCCTGATGATTTGTATTTTGGTAGTTTTTTTATAATAGTTTCTAGATCAGCCTGAAGTATATCACCAAACTTGAATTCAGGATATTGAGTGGGAATACCTAGGTTTGTGTTGTAGGTTGTGGTTTCGTTTATTGTTAATGGAGGAATCTGATTTGCAAGATCTGTTCCTATATTCGCAAAATAGTCGTTAAAACAGTTAGGAACTTCAGATGTGTCCAAATCAATGTTATTAACTTTTAGAGTAATATTAGACTTAGCTGAGACTTTGTCTGGGCTAATTAAAGGTTTCATTTTGTTCCAAAACTTATGGGGGTCATTTTCACATTGTTGGAGAGTATGTCGTATATAGTCATTTTTTAATCCTTTTGCTAGTTTGTTTACTTCTCTTCTGAGTTTTTTGGCTTCATCAAGGAGGCCCGGAGATTTGTATTTTTTTGCTAATTTGAATTTTTTATCTCTTTGCCTCATAAGGTCGAATAACTCTCCATTAATCCATTCACATCTGGTTTTGACATTTTTATACTCACGGACGGGGCACATTCTGTCAAGTATTCTGTATATAAATTTCTCAAGGTAATCCCAACAGGCTTCCGGGTCACGCGATACATAGAACTCATTCCAGTTGTGATCTCTCAATATTTGTAAAAAAATTTCTTCGTTAAAGTTTCGATAACTTCTCGTCTCAAAGGTAACTTTAGTAAATTTACGTTTAATCTTTTTCCTGATAAGATAAATTGGCTTGTGATCAGAGATGTTCAGATCAAGCACACCTGAAGAGAGAACAAAGTTAGAGTTGGAATAAATATGGTCGATGATGGTCGCGGTAGAGGAGGTTTCTCTGGTTGGGGAGCTAATATACTGCTTGAGTTGGTTTCGTTGTGATAAAGCCATCAATAACTTACTGGCAACAGAGTTGTCATTATAGTTAATGTTAAAATCTCCTACGATGTATAACTCGTGATTTGTGGAGATTTGATCGATGGTGTTTTGAATTTGCTCAATGGCTGGGGCATATTTGCCACTAGGGGCTCGATAGACATTTAGTATCACTTTTGATTTATGATTTTCTTCTGTAAGTTTGAGAATTTGTAGTTCTAGATCAGGTGAACTAATATTTAAATGCGAGTATGTATTACAGTCTACCTGGAGATCATCTTTAAAATAACCAGCAACCCCACCTCCTCTAGATTTCCCGCTAGATCGGTCGAGTCTATATAACGCATAACCCGGAATGGCAAGCTGTGCATCAAATACCTTAGGGGACAACCATGTCTCACAAAGCATGAGTAGATCAGTTTTTGACCTATTGAGAAGAATCTCGATCTCATCTAGATTTTTTAACAGGCTCCTAATATTAAGACCTATAACCTTAAATCCCTTTGCTTGGGCAAAATTATTAAGTTGTTGCAAAGAATTCTGATCTGCATTCATAGAGAGCAGACAGAAACTTGGCGATAAGGGTAATTACGTGATACATACATCCGATTTGTACAAAACATTTATTGTTATTTACGTCAGCAGTAGGACATTTGGTAGGTAAATATATAGTAGGAATAACAGGATAACATATTAATACAATAAATCAGATAGTGTAGTCGAAGTATGTGTGCAGATATACATACGCACATTTCCCATTTCCGCCTCCTTCGACGAAAGAGGTGGTTGTGAGAGACCTTCATAGATTATAATCAATGTACAATGGGTGAAAAAGGAAAACCCAGTACATGGAGTGGGGATACCCGATTGACATTTGACAATATTTGGGTCAATAGTAAATCAGGTGAATCATTGGGGTGTGAGGCAAATCGAGCAAATAACACACACAACACAGACGATATCAGTCATAACGAGCTAGTGAATTTCAATTTAACTAGGCTAGACTTGCGCTTGACAGGGGCAATACAGATATATGTATATGTTAGGGCACATCATGGGTGTCAAACACATGTATAGGCTGTGGTATGTACACAGAGGCATATACGAGTGAAATCAATTCAAGTGAGAAGAATTCAAGTGAACAATACAACGTAGACCTGTTTCGTTTGGAACATGGAATGTGCTCAGAAAATAAACGAGTGAGAACAATTCAAGTGAAGACAATACAGCGTAGACCTGTTTCAACACCTGTTAAACATATATTTTTAGTTCATACTGAGTTTTGGTGGTGTTGTTGAATATGGCTGTCAAATGACAAGCTAAAATTTAAAGGTTTATACAGGCCTTATGAAGTTTGTAAGCCCAATGCTCCCTGCATTTGTCCGTTAAATGACAACCATCATCGGCTAGGTAAGAGTAGAGGTTAAGATGCTTCTTGTGACGGTTTGGATGGATAAAGTCATTTAAGAAGGGAGTTGGTAGAGATTCGGCCTCGTTTCGTCTGGTAATGACTTGGTTCAAAGCGGTAACGGTGTCATTTAAAAGATCTTGCTTCGGGTGCCTGGTCGGTTGCTTGTTGTAGGTGGCAAGCTCCATGCCGGTCACAGGGCAAAAGATAATATTGGTATCCAGCGGCTCAAGTGCCTGGCAAACTAGGTCTTGCACGTAATCCATATCTGACTGGTAGACGTCAACAGAAGTATTGGTATTATTGTTGACTAAACAGACTTGCTTCGTGGAGGGGTTTTTTCTCGTCATGGTACAAAGACCTGAGAGGAAGATAACATAGTGCGGTCTAGCGCGAGCTAGGCTGTCATAGGCTAAGTGCGCCGACATTTTAAGCGATGCGCCTGAAAAGGCTAGGATTCTGTATTTGTATGGGTCAAAATAACAGTTCAGGTGAGGTTGCAACCCTCGTATCCTGGAATCCCCAATAAAGAAGTAATCTATCCGGGACATGGCGTGGAAGTGCTATTGACTAACCTGCAACTTGCTGAGAAAGCTCTGTTTTTAGAGCGGCGAGGATATTACCTTGCAAGTTTTCACCTTCGAACGTGCCGGTGTTGAAGTGTTGATCATGCAAGCGGTGGCCGGTTCCCCACCGTTTTCCAGCCGTCATTTCGTAGTAATTCTTATGGGGAGTGGAGATTAATTTTAGACGTATATCCTCGTTTGCTAGAAATTTCTCGCGCATAAGCGTTTTCATTTCTTTTTCATCATTTGCGGTCCAATAATCGGAACTTTCAATCGAGTCACCCAATCTTTTAATTTCGTATGGATTGTCCGTGAGTAGAATGGTGGATGCTAACTCCGTATTATTGGCGGATAACGCCTTTCGGTGTTGGTACCCTTGCTCAACCGAGGTGTATTTCGTGCCTGCATACCAGAAACTAGCGCTGTAAAAATTGGAGGCGAACACATGTTCGCTTTGGTATCCAAAACCATCAACATTGGGGAAAGTTTGAGATTTGAGATCTTCGGGCCTACAGCCTTCTGGTAGTTTATGTAGGTCGTGGTAGGAATAGCGCTCACCATTATATTGTATGTGCGTGGTAGATAGCGTTGGCGAGTTTACTTTGTCACTGGCTTTCAGTAGTTTGTGGCATTTCCTGAGTAGTTGAAATTTCCTCCTGGGGTCGTCCGGAATATCCTTATTTATCCAGATATTATCAAATTGACAGTTTTGCTTTATTGTCTTTGCTTGGCTGATAATAAAATCCCTCTTCCTCGACGAGGTAAGAGACATTAGGATGGGACGGACTTTATTTGGCTTGTACTTGCCTAGACGATAGATCAAGTCGACGTCATTGGGAGAGAATTCATTGATAGTTGGTCCTATGATATCAGTGGAGATAGCCGCGAGATCTTCTCCCTGACGCTCTGGTACGCCATCAATGATAATATTATTCTTGCGAATTTTTACTTCGATCGTGTCAATATTTTCAGACATTTTAGTGGAAGCATTGACTGCTTTGTCAATACAGATCGAGTTTTGGGTGGACATGGCATATAGTCGACCTTGCCAGGCGTCAGTTTGATTTACTGCAGTTTTCAATTTCCCCTGTTCGGTGGTGAGAGCAATTACCTTATCCTTTAACTCTGCTATTTCATCTTTGAAGAGCTGAGCTGTGGTGTTTTTCCACTGGTCTAGAGCCTGCATATCAGGTGCTTGTGAATTTATAAATTCGGATTTTAGCGACTCTGTCTCAGTTTTTATGGTTTTTGCTACTTCTGCAGTAACATAGGATTTTACCTCTTCTGGAGAAAAACTATCTCCCTCAACCAGCTTAACTCTAGTTTCTAGTTTTGTTATTCGGCTGTTGATTTCAGTGTTACTAGATGTGATATCATTATTGATTTTTAACAACTTCAGGTCGATTTGTTTCATCGAATTGTCATAGTAATTCTTCAAGTTATCAGCCAAATCATTCAAAGAGGTTAGACCTGTAGTAGGTTTTCTTGGGGTGCTAGTTAGAGGTTGATGAGTTATGGCGATTGCATTGGGTAACGATTTGGGAGGACAGTCTTTGGGATCAGTAATGACTGGCGACGACACTGGTTTGAGTTGTTTGTGGACAGGTGACAGAGCGTCCTCGGTGAGGCCGGGTGGAGAGGGTGGACTGGGGCTAATGGCGGCTGCCATGGTGTTTTGCTGAATCACCTCGGCTGAGGGGGTGGTAGGTTTTTCAGCAGTGTTATCAGACAGTGGCCCTACAGGTTCATTCATTTCAGTATTTGGGGTGTCACTAGTAGTATTTCCAAATGGTAATAGCTGGGTAAATGAGTCAAAGCCCATGCGGCTAAAGAATGAATTGTTTACGTTTACCTCCATTGATCAATGTGAGCGATGATGGGGGTAATCCCATTCAAACCTGGCTGGTTCAATGTCAAAAAATTAAAGTCACAACAGGCGAGAAATGGTAATGTCCAAGTATATGAAACACAAATCTGCGGTTGCAGACTTCCTAGCGCAAAGGAATGCGAGGGTAAATAGTCCTACTAGCTGACGTGAATGTATGTATCCGTCGGTATTTTGTTTTAGCTGATTGACCGGCGTCTATGCAGGTGCGACGCCATTATATACTCGAAGTGGCGAGGTCCTGCCTACATGGCCAGTGAAACATGTAGGCAGGACCTTGTCATTCCTCTCCACCTACAGAACCAGCACAAACCATCGCAAAGCTTACCGCAGAGCTTACCGCAGCCAGTGGAGACCCAACCTTAATTCATACCATAGCCCTATTTATGTGGGGGAAAAAAGAATTACAATGTCCGAATTACTATTGAGCCAAGGGTAGCCGGAAATTGCCTTCACAATTCTTTTGCTGAGGAAGGCTAAAGATTGATCATCTATAAAGAAAATACATTACCTGTCACCGCATATAGAGCTCATGATTGTCAGATTTTGTTTTTTTATTTTTTTTGTTACAAAATAGGCCGTACATTTTAAATATAATAATCAAAAAACGCCTGTCCACCAAGTGGATGTGTTCTTTCGTCTCCTCTATTTACACGGTATATCAATTCTTAAACCTCTTCCAACAATATATTAAGGTTTTCCTACAATCTACAATATTTTGTGACTTGTTACAGACATGTTCTGATATTTTCATACCTTCATTACAACTTGATCTGATATAACAAGTTGTTACTGCTAGGATTTCATTACTTCTACATAAACAATCATCTTAGGCAATCATTTCAGCAAAATAAGCATGTTTTCGGCATACGATACTGTTGGCATATAATCGCCTAGCCCTTATGTATCTGATCACAACATTGATGCATAGATTTTTTAGCTTTTTAAAACGGAATAGTGGATGTTACAATCGGCGCCCCATACTTATAAGGGCTTTACATTAAAATAGGGACAATTATTAACTACTGTTGAGGTAGTATTTAGAATTCAATCGTTTCGATAAGCCTCGACCAATACAATTCCTTTATATTAACTATAGTTAATTACTAAAGGATCAAGTCTTCACAATTTCTAAGTACTTCTGGAAGGTTATTCCACAATAAAATCCCCTTATAAATAGGCACTCTTTCTGACCTTGGTCTAAAAGTCTTAAAGATTAAACCTCCCCTCCCTCTCCCCTCCCTCTCAATATTTTCTCTTAGTTTTGTCTCAAATTCATATGCCCCTTGAAGTAATGTCCAGTTCTCTCGGGATATTTAAGCATGTGTGTAAATATATGGGAAAATGAGTCACAAGTCGCAAAATGGATATTTTTCAAAGTGTTTTATTCACAAAATATCTTGACTGGAATATTTTCATATTGGGGGTGTTTATCGCTGTTCGTAGCATGAATTAATGCATTTATTAAATATTAGAGAGTGTATTAAACATATCCATGTATTTCCGATGCCATTTTATAATGATTCCAATACATGCTGTGCATGCTTCTCATTGCCTTTTAACCGCGTCTTCAGCAGTCTTCCTCTTGCCAGGTTTCGGGGCTTAGACTGTACCTGGTGTTCTTCAAGAGGTGCCCCAGCAGAGCTGATCAGGCTCCACTTAGCAACTGTAGGTTTCCAGGGGCAGCGCCATATGTGGACCCCCTTCCACCTACAGTCAAGGCCATTCCAGATGTTATCCAAGGCAATGCCATTCTTTTGAAGTTGTGGTATAGGCTGTATGCACTTTGGTGTGTGTCCGGGCTTGTCTCCTATTCTGTCTCACCTCTGTTTCTGGACTGCATTCCACAACTTAACCTCCTGTGCAGCCCCATGGGTGTACCGGACCGTGTTTCATGCCCACAGAGCCCACCGGCAAAAGCTGCACAATTTGAATCCAGTCTCTCCTGGTGTCGCTAGTCTTTCCCAGTTGTCAACTAGCCTGTTCCTAGTCGTCAGTCAGCCTTTCCCAACAGTCAGCCGTAGCAGGTTCAGTGATTCCAATACATGCTGCGCATGCTTCTCATTGCCTTTTAACCGCTTCTTCAGCAGTCTTCCTCTTGCCAGGTTTCGGGGCTTAGACTGTACCTGGTGTTCTTCAAGAGGTGTCCCAGCAGAGCTGATCAGGCTCCACTTAGCAACTGTAGGTTTCCAGGGGCAGCGCCATATGTGGACCCCCTTCCACCTACAGTCAAGGCCATTCCAGATGTTATCCAAGGCAATGCCATTCTTTTGAAGTTGTGGTATAGGCTGTAAGCACTTTGGTGTGTGTCCGGGCTTGTCTCCTATTCTGTCTCACCTCCGTTTCTGGACTGGTTTCCACAACTTAACCTCCTGTGCAGCCCCATGGGTGTACCGGACCGTGTTTCATGCCCGCAGAGCCCACCGGCAAAAGCTGCACAATTTGAATCCAGTCTCTCCTGGTGTCGCTAGTCTTTCCCAGTTGTCAACTAGCCTGTTCCTAGTCGTCAGTCAGCCTTTCCCAACAGTCAGCCGTAGCAGGTTCAGTGATTCCAATACATGCTGCGCATGCTTCTCATTGCCTTTTAACCGCTTCTTCAGCAGTCTTCCTCTTGCCAGGTTTCGGGGCTTAGACTGTACCTGGTGTTCTTCAAGAGGTGCCCCAGCAGAGCTGATCAGGCTCCACTTAGCAACTGTAGGTTTCCAGGGGCAGCGCCATATGTGGACTCCCTTCCACCTACAGTCAAGGCCATTCCAGATGTTATCCAAGGCAATGCCATTCTTTTGAAGTTGTGGTATAGGCTGTAAGCACTTTGGTGTGTGTCCGGGCTTGTCTCCTATTCTGTCTCACCTCCGTTTCTGGACTGCATTCCACAACTTAACCTCCTGTGCAGCCCCATGGGTGTACCGGACCGTGTTTCATGCCCGCAGAGCCCACCGGCAAAAGCTGCACAATTTGAATCCAGTCTCTCCTGGTGTCGCTAGTCTTTCCCAGTTGTCAACTAGCCTGTTCCTAGTCGTCAGTCAGCCTTTCCCAACAGTCAGCCGTAGCAGGTTCAGTGATTCCAATACATGCTGCGCATGCTTCTCATTGCCTTTTAACCGCTTCTTCAGCAGTCTTCCTCTTGCCAGGTTTCGGGGCTTAGACTGTACCTGGTGTTCTTCAAGAGGTGCCCCAGCAGAGCTGATCAGGCTCCACTTAGCAACTGTAGGTTTCCAGGGGCAGCGCCATATGTGGACCCCCTTCCACCTACAGTCAAGGCCATTCCAGATGTTATCCAAGGCAATGCCATTCTTTCGAAGTTGTGGTATAGGCTGTAAGCACTTTGGTGTGTGTCCGGGCTTGTCTCCTATTCTGTCTCACCTCCGTTTCTGGACTGCATTCCACAACTTAACCTCCTGTGCAGCCCCATGGGTGTACCGGACCGTGTTTCATGCCCGCAGAGCCCACCGGCAAAAGCTGCACAATTTGAATCCAGTCTCTCCTGGTGTCGCTAGTCTTTCCCAGTTGTCAACTAGCCTGTTCCTAGTCGTCAGTCAGCCTTTCCCAACAGTCAGCCGTAGCAGGTTCAGTAATTAGCTACTTTACTACAGTAAATTAATGTCCACCCAGAAATATAGCAAACCTTTTTCAAAAATAAAAATAGCAAACTATTAGCACTCGTACTGTTTTCTATCATTGGAATCTCATCATTCTTGATCTCATCATTTCAAATATGATGATCATCAAATCCATTATGGGCGAATTGTGACTCATTTTCCTGAGACACATCACATTTGATGGAGCCCTGAATATACTGATATATGAGGAGCAGGAATGGCGATTAGTACAAAGCCTTGTCGTTGACATGAATTCGTATTTCAATATAGATGTGAGCAATTCGTACAAATTGGGGTCTTACGAAATGTCCAAAATTTTGCCTACAAATTGTGGTAAGGAACCCACGATTTGTCATATAAATTGGAGGTTTCTTTCTAAGGAAGCCCCCACATTACCGAACTAAAGTGTGCTTCTTAAGAATGATTTTGAATTCATACAAATTGTCTTAAGATCAATTCGGCTCTGAGTTCTTAAATGTGTGGGTCCGGCTTTAAACGATGTTTGATATTATATATTGAGCACGATGGGGTGGCTGCATAATAGTTAGTAAGCAACCCCTAAGTTTTGTACATTTGTATAACAAAATTCATTGATTTTTTCAAACGAATCTTGATGCGCATACAACTAGGGAAGATTGACATAAAATTCCTGAAAGCTACAACTTGATTTTGTCAGCATATGAATATGGTTTAGTCTGATAAATCTTTACTAACTTTATATCATTGATATAAAGATATATTCTTCTTAATTAGGAAACCTTTACTTAATTCAATCACTATCATGCACTGTATCTTGTATGTCCCCACTCGGATCAAAACTTTCTTGGCAGAAAAAAAGATGAAGCAAAGAGGTGCAATATAACAATGTATAATATAGGTAGAAGCAGGGATTGGGTGGCGTACATTATTGGCGGTGGTATCTGAGATGATTCTCGTGACTTCCTACACGTACATGCTATAGCATATCATTGTGGTTCGTATTATATTGGAGGGTCAGGGTATCTCTTATTTCTAGACAGGGATTTCAGGGAAACTGTTCGGAGCATAATCAGAGGCGCTCGTCTTATCACCGCAAAATTACTTTGTTTCCAACTCACTTTCACTTCCGTTTGAAACCAGAAAAGAACTCCCAAAAGTGGATGAATTGCCCGATACTTAATTACAGTGGAACCTCGCATAAAGACCACCTCTCTATAGAGACCACCCCTCTATTAAGACCAGTTCCTCCCAGTCTCGAATCTGATTAGATTAGCCCCTCTAATGAGACCACCTCGCTATCATGACCAGTTTCTCTCAGTCCCAAGGGTGGTCTCGATAGAGAGGTTTCAATGTACGTGAAATTGATGGCAGGCTTATTTAGACATATAATATAGACATTTTTAGATGTATTGGAAAAATCGGTAACATAAATTAAAGGATATCACAGCATCAAGTAAGAGCAATGGTATTAGTGTGTTGGGGGAAAACAACCATTACTAACTAAATAAATCTATTTGCTACGTTTTTTATAAAACATTCCATTAACTTTTTGCTTGGCCCTTGCCCAAAGGCGGCCATTTTGGAAAATGACCAATTCTCACTCTCCTCGACGACCGAGTTTTCTACATCTTTGTTTGGTTAATACAGGCATCTTATGGTGATGTTGGTGAAAGCCGCATTTTTTTAAAAGCATTTTCCACATATATTGGCTTGATCATAAGGTATGAGGATGAATGGAAGAGTATGGAGAGGAATGGATCTTCTCCCATTGTTTGTTAAAACTGGCAGGAACTTGATCTGCCTTGGACTAAGGTAAACTGTGATATAATGGGCATTGTTACCGTGGACTAAGGCATATTGACTGGAAAGTGTTTGCAAATGTCTCCTATATCCCATACGTTTAGCTAGTATGAAACTTTCTATAGAAACATAAACATAGTTCCTCTTAACTTTATGATGTATAGATCTATAAATCCGCTGTCAGGAGTTTAAACCTACTGGCAAACATAGACTAATTAATTATAATTTCATTTTCTTATTTCATGTAAAATGAAATTAATATCCAGTACAATCAGATCTCTATGAAAATGTCCCATTGCCTTTGTCCCTTGCCTCGGATTGTTTTAAGGATAAAGACGTTAAGTCCCTGTTCTATCTAGAGGGTATATGGGATTAACTAGAAGGTGTTT
This sequence comes from Sthenelais limicola, assembly GCA_942159475.1. NCBI lineage: Eukaryota > Metazoa > Annelida > Polychaeta > Phyllodocida > Sigalionidae > Sthenelais > Sthenelais limicola. The sequence continues at coordinate 16,330,408 of OW804095.1, forward strand.
TCCCAAGCGATCGCCAGAGGCACTGTGAAGTTCTGTTGCTGACATTTATACAAAGATTACAAAGATCCTCTGGAGAGAGTAATACAACTGTCAACTGCAAACTCTACCTCCCGCCCCACCTCGGTTCCGGAAATGATAGGGGGCTTCCTTCGACAATTAGGTCCCAAGAGGGGCAGGGGTTTCTTCTGATTCATTCTAAGATGTAGGGGAGACTGAATCAATAAACTAGGATTTCTGTTCCATTGAAAAGTCTAATTATTCATGGGTCAAAACGTCTGAACATGTCCTGCACCTGCACCAATCCTCTCAAATCAGCCAAATTCCAGGCAAAAATAAAATAAGTTCAGAATACAGTTCAATAAAACTGAACAGATTGTTTGCATCCGCGCTATATACTCAGATATACTCAGATATACTTGGTATTTACCATTTTCAGCCGATTTTAGTCGAGTTTATTAAATATGTAGAGATGTCGAATGTTCGTTTTTGACGACCAGACCCACATACATGCAGTAGTCCATCGCATTTTGAAACCTAGAGGATTTCGCCACAGACAAACATAATATTATTTCATCTTCTAACCACCTCTTTCTCATCCTTCTATCAGCCTGAAGCGGAGAATTCTAGTGCTGTTGATAGTTTGAATAAACATGATTAAACTCGTTGCTTAACATAAACCTGATTTCTAAAGCTTTAAAACTGCCACACCACTGCCATAATTCCATGCAAAATTAGGATTCAAGATGGCGGACATGCAAATCCCCTATAGGGGAGTTGCATAGCCGCCATTTTGAATCTTGATTCGCAAAGAATGATGGGACTAAGGGTACAGTGTAAAATCTAAAGAAAACATGTCATGTTCAGCATGGAATATCTATTAATGCTCCAATGTCAATATCACTGTATTATACAAGTTTCCATAACACTTGATTTCATCTTTCCCATCATGCATTTGGTTTCCATAGATCATCTATACAAGCTACGACATTGGTGAAAACAATTTTGCAATTTTTGATAAAAATTTTGCCAAATATTTGTATGTCAGACTTGCTCTGAATCCGTCCCAGCATGCACTATGACAGACATGCGCAGTGAGACATGCAACTCCCCTATTGAAGGCTTTCCTGAGGGCAAGACAGATCTCCCTCCTCGTCATCATCTTCTCTGGAGTTTGTCGTTTTACATGCCGACAATATGAAACTTGTTTCCTCCAGTCAGATCATCTCAAAACTCCAGAGTTCATATCACAAAACAAAGCATATTATCTCCAACTGTAGTGATATTTCCCTCTTCAGTCTCCTCTCTCAGTTCCCACATGCCCGTCATCGTGTTTCCTTCTATGAATAAGATATTTGTCATAAGAAACCTTCATATTTGCTGCCATATTTCGTTATCGGAAAATGACCCAGCCAAATAGTTTTGAGTTACTTTCAGGGAAAAGGAAATGTTGTACCATAGCTAGGGCGGTACATAATGATGTGTAAAGCTCTTAGAAACTATGGCTGTTACAGAGGTGGGATATGGCAATTGTATAGCAATAGAGGCATCTTAGTGTCCAGGAGCAAAAAGAAATATTATTCTATATTATTCTGATAAAATAAATACAAGATGGAGGGAACCGCAGATTTCATGGGCACGAGTTTGCAAATTTTGAGAAAGAATGAAACAAATGAAGGTGAATTTGTTTACGGCTGGTTTATTAACCCAAAGCCACAGTTACACATATATAGTCACTGAGGGGTGCTTAATTTTAACACCAGAAGTATCTCGGTCCACGGCGTGGCACAAGTTTGATGTGTTAAAGAGATAAACCACTGTCATATGCACTGCTGCAGGCGGGAGTTCAAGGAACTAATGCATGAAAAATAAGGAGAGACAATAATTTGTTCAAACTTCGTCTTGAGAAAGAACATGGTTGGGGGATAACAAAATGCAAACAAAAATGGTTCTCAGCATATTTTTTTTCATTCTAGAGACCACCAAAGTTTAGTATTGAAGTATGTGGGGAAAATGGACATTTTCTCAGTTTTTCCAAGATTTCAGACAGACAAATAACATTTGTCAGTTGAAATGACTTCTAAACATAGCCACTATACAGGTTTACCCTCATGCATGAAAGAACATGGGTATCAACATATTTTGAAAGATATTATTTAGCATTGTAAATCTTCAATATTCCTGTTTTTAACTCATTGGGATGCAGATTCAGTTGAATGACTTTTTTAAAAAGTCGGTGACCCCCATTTTGTATTGCTTGAAAGGGTAAAGCAATATGTTACCTAGATTAGTTAGACTAGTTAGTGAGATTTTTAGGAAAAAGTTATTTTCGAAATTTCGAAAAAAATTGTCCTTTTCTCATAGACTTCTATAGTGAACAACCATAAATTTCAGGGCTCCCTGAAATGAAAACGAACCTGGTGACATATTGTTTTTATTGGCTTTTTGAATTCACATAACCTTGTTCTTTCATGAGGCAAAGTTTAAACAAAATGTTATTTTCAGTTTTTTTCCCAGTTGAACTGTTGTTTATCTCTTTAAGCAAGATCTGATCCCCTTGTAGAGCTAGTTGTATGCTCTGCCTACCGTCCGCAGGAGGGTGTGTGCAGTAGCGTTGTCACAATGGTGTTGCGTCGCCTCCTGACGGAACTGGCTGGAACTGGAACATCTCTGGCTCTAGTAGCTGACATAGCCTGGTTGGTAGTTGGTCGGCAGCGTCAATGTTGATATGAAACAGGGCGGACCAACTACAGATATACAAATTAAAGCTACTCTCAGTTAACATTGGTCAAGAACTGAATATTTTCTACTTTTTGTTCCATTCTTTTCCAACACATCTAAAAGTAATTTGACCAACATTTTGGAGGATTTTGTCTACATGCTTTTTGCGACATGGCTTCTAAAACGTCCACATTTGTATTAGGAGGACCCACCTAAACACTTTCCTGCAAAGGCTGTTTTTGTTCAGCTCAATAGGCTCAAAATTCATGTATAAACATATAACAGCAGCAGAATATTGATAAAATCAGACCTAAATGTTATAATGATATTATGAGTAAATTTGGTAAGATTTGTTTTGTCATATAAGCTGGGAATACAGCGTTCAGGCATTTGTTTTTAAACATGTTCACTAATATAATAAATGAATTTCTCAGTTCATTGTCAGGCCACTGTGGACTTTTATTAAATACATACATGATTTCACCGACCTGATACAGCGGTGCCTTCTGATAGGTCGGATGGCATACCAATGCCATACGGGTTGTCATGGAAGCATGTGACCCAGGTAATGTAATTTGGTTGGTTCATGACGTCGCACTTCTTAGTGGCTGATATGTAGCGCTGCCTTGCATGTTTCGAGAGTTTTCAGACATTGTTCTGATAGTTTGTCAAGAAAAGCAGTACTAAGAAGGTAAATAGGAGTGAGTGAGTGAGATTGGTTGCTTTATGCCCATATCAACAAATGAATTGATAAATCAGTATGTAATAAATACCTTATGGCACTCTGTATGGTTTGTTATCGATCGAGACAGATGGTCAAATTGCACTCCACCCCTTTCGGGTGTTGTGCATTTTGAACCTCCGTCTCAATCGATTACAAACCTCAGTCATGCCATTGGGTATAAATATGTTAAATTGCAAGAATGTTTTCTCTGATATCATTGTATAAATGATCTGAATGATGGGAAAGATGTAGTCTTGTTTATGGAAACATGCTGAACATTATATGTTTTTTATATATTTTACACTGTGCCATTAGTCCCATAATTCTATGCAATCAAAATTCAAAATGGCGTCTATACAATTAAGTCCCCTATTCTTTAAGAATACTTGGGTCAATTCAAATTTAAACTACCACCACTATGATAATTTCGTTCAAAAACAATGTCAATATACAATAGTTAGAAAATGATCTGTTAGGGCCAAAATATATCTTCTAACATCCGATGATATCTTATTTCTCTGGCTTCCCTCTGGTGGTGAATACTAGTGGTCATTTGACATATTAAGACAATCGATTAATTGTATCTTAAAGTTTAAGTTTGCGCTACCAATATAGCAATTTATTAAATGGAGGAAGAGGCAGTGGTAACGTTTCTGAGGTCTTGGATCCAAATAATTGTCATGTTCCTTTGTAAAAGACCGGATCATACTATGAGCTACTATGCAGCTCCATTCACAAGATAAAGAACGGAGGGCGGAGAGTAGAACGAAGGGACAAAAATTCAAAAGAAAATGCAAAATGAGGCCCACATAACGTGAATGAATTACAAATGAAGGATGAGGAATAAGTAAGAAAAAAAAATAAGTAAAAAGAGAATGCGGAAACAAGGGCAACGTGGCTTGGAATAACAACAGGCCACAAAATGGATTTAAATGAAATAAGGCAATTGTAATTAAGATTCTGATTACTTCCATGAAAGCGACTATACCGCAAGACTAATAGGGAATTTGCAAAGCCGCCATTTTGAATCTTGATTCGCATGGAATTATGCGAGTAATGGTACAGTGTAAAATCTATAGAAAACATGCCATTTTCAGCATGTACGTCCCAGATCATATATCAATGTTGTAATGTCAATATCAATGTGTTATACATGTTTTCATAGCACAAGTCCCCATCTTTCCTATCATGCATTTGATGTTGAATGCAGTGTAACAGACATGTGCAGTGGCAGATGCAACTCCCCTATCAGAGGCGCTACTCATCCATCGCTTAAAGCTGCATTCTCAGTTATAATGACAAAACAACATCTTACCATATGTACCCATATACACTGGGAAAACTAAAGAGAAGAACGCCAGATCTACTTAAGTATATATAGAACTAATACAGTTTACCTTGCACAGTATCAGATCCTTCCCATCCCAGCTAATTCCAACCTAATCTCACTGCCCTAACTGAGGTAAGTAATGCCACAGAAGCACACACTTGGCTTCCCATAATGTAAGAGACTTAGTGTAGGCTCATTTGCGATCATTATAAGGGTTGGTGTCACATATTCGTCATCTTCCACCACATTGTACTTATATTATGAACTAGCAAAGTACCCGTCCTCCGGACGGTCACCCTCTCTCCCCACACTTCCCCCTCTCCCTCTTTTCCCTCCCCCTCTTCTCTGACTTTCATACCTGTTTTTCTCTCCCAACCCCATCTCTAATTACCCACCCCCTATCCCTCCTGTCTTCCTCATGCTCCCCCTCCCCACTTTCTCTCCCTCCCCTCTCTCCCTTCCCCTACATCCTCTCCCTCCTCTCTTTCCCCCGCCCTCTCCTATTCCTACAACCTCTTCTTCACTCTCCCACTCCTCTGCATGCAGGACGGTCACCCTCTCTCCCCACACATCCCCCTTTCCCTCTTTTCCCTCCTCCTCTTCTCTGTCTTTCATACCTGTTTTTCTCTCCCAACCCTATCTCTGATTTCCCCACCCCTCTCCCTCCCTCTTCCACATGCTCACCCTCCCCGCTTTCTCTCAATCAATGCAATGCCGAACATACTCAAATTTACCTAGTATTGGCCAAATTGCAGCCTACTTGAGCAGAGTTTATCAAATGTGGACAGCTGCCAATTGTGAATTTTCTGAAAATATGACCCATGTATTTAGGTCCTCCTGGACCTAGGTTGTGGGAAATGACGTAGTATCTCACAGGGGCTTTCCCAGGCTATAAATAGAGTGTAGAGATCACAATTTAAAAAAGGCTTCAAAATCACATTTCCACCCAGATACCTTCACAAACAACATATGACGACATCCAGAGAGGGGGGGGGGACAGACCTCTACAGATGAGGAAAGTGGTTTGTAATACAACATATTCCGAGAACATTAGGGACAAAGAAACCCCTCTTATTCCTTATATGGATTTCTACCTCCTTTCCTAGAAATAGCTCTACCCGTATATTATATGGATTATAGGACTGAAGTTATCGATATTCTACTGCTGTTACATCTTTATACAATAATTCAAAGTTAAATCGGCCAAGACAAAACAGCTGCCGGTGAGCGATAACAAGTGCAGACATCGCAGGAAAGGAATTCGGCGACCTCAATAATGTGGACTTTTATGAATCTGCCAATATGTTGGCTTTTAAATCGGCTGGGAAAGAATTGACAACACATCAAAAATCATTAGTTTTTGACTGATGGTAACTGAGACTGCAGCTTTAACATTGGGTCTTGCCTCCATATGCAAAAGGCCTTTCCCACACGAGAGAATTATGTTCATTCTCCTCATGCCGCATAAATTGTGTCCACACCTATTAGTTAATTCCAGAGGTGGAGGTGGAGTCGGCAGGGAAGATGTGCAGCATTTGGGCTCAACCTTGATTATCTTGGACACAAACTGGAATTATTTCTGGATTGAAAATGAATATTTCTGCTTATAATTGTTTCGTATTCAGTTAGAAATATATATATGTGTTTTCCGGTATACATTCAACTTCATAGCTCATGGCTTAATTATTTCTTTATATATCTACGACTTCTATTGTGATTTAAGTACAAATACTCTACACATGATGAATATGAAGACAAGGGATTAATACCTAGAAAGTTCACAAATGTGATGCGTTTCAGGAAAATGAGTCATAAGTCGCAAAATTGATATTTTTCGAAGCGTTTTTTTCACAAGATAACATTATTGGAATGTTCTAATTTTTGGAGAGTTCATCACTCATAGCTATATCAATTGATGTCTCAAATATCAGGACAATCTATGTAATATATCCGTTTTAAAAGTCCTCATATGGACTACATGTAGTTACTTTACTGTTTAATGACCCCCGAAAATATTGGAAACTTTTCTTTTCAAAAACGAAAATATCAAACTTAAAATCTACAAATACTTGATTATTAGACTGTTTACTATCATTGGAAACGGCTTGATCTCCTCTTTTCAAATATAATGGTATCTAAAAATCTTTTTTTTGCGACTTATGACTCATTTTCCTGAAACACATCACAAATGTGTTTGGACTCATGGAAGGAGGGAGATGATTATACAAACATTAATGGGAAAACAGCCAAAATAGACAAAATGTGATAGAGTTGAGGTAACGTGGCACGGCTAGGGTGAAGGCTCTCTAATTAAGAACATTCCTGTGAGGAATTACAGAATTACATCCCTGGAGGCAATAACAGAGCACTGACAGGAATGTAAGAGTCCTGTTCTCAGCTCATCTATCATTAGGTTGTACAGGGTGATATACAGATCATGGTTTCAATGTTATCAGGTAGACTAAGAAGAGAAAGTATTTAATCAAGTTTATTAATGATTTGTGTTAGTAAAGATATATAGATAACACATTTTATCAGGGGCGGATCCAGGGGTGTGGGGGGTGGGGGCACGTGCCCCCCCCTAGACCCCACCTCATAAAAAAGATTTTAGGCAAAACTTTGATAGTTCCGATGCAAAACAATGAAAAACAAATCAAAAGATCCCTCATATATATGGGTGAAATCGCCAGAAATGAACAATTGGCCTTCACCAATCCTCTCAAATAATGCAAATTTAAGACAAAAGTGAGGTTTAAAAGTCAATTCAACATGACCAACAAATGATTAAAGAACATTTAAATATAAAGTTATGAAAATACTCTACTATACTCTACTATACTCTACTATACTCTACTATACTCTACTATACTCTACTATACATATTATATATCCTTGGTAGCACACTACAAAATATTATTATTACACTGTATTAACTTGTGATGACAAATGAGATAAAAATGTTAAACCATAGTAATAGGGGCAACCATTTAGGCATTGACTTTACTTGTAAATTATTCCCTCATTTATTCGTGTACACGAGTATCCAGTAGGGTATGAAATCCTCACAAATAATGGGAGATCCGCTGATATTATTCCCTACGATAATTAAATGTACCAAGATCAACAGCAATGTAACTAGTGCTATAGTGTTGATTTTTTTTCCACAGTCATATTCCTACCTCCCCCAGGGCAACTACAAAGACCCTGTAACTGTCTCGGACACCGATACCGATGAAACGGGCGATGAAACAACAATCTGTCTACCATACGAGAGCCAGTGCGTGGTAGTTGACGAGTCTGTAAATTCATGTTAAGAAGTGTTTCTCTAATTCATCTTGATTTCATCTAAAGAAATTGAATGTAATTGTAATGTGTAGCATTGTAGTTATTGAAATGTAATGTAGGAATGAGTAAATAAACATAAAATGTAATAATGTATGCACTGTAATCGTTATCTTTTAAGAACAGTTGATTGAAGAATAACCTTTTAGTACTGACTCCCAATATTTTCCATTCGCAAATACTCAAGTTAAAAAAGAAGGTCAAATGTACACATTTCTCAATTGACCCATACATGTAGAGATGCCATTTAATAGCGTCGCCATTTACGCCAGTAAATGGCGACGCAAGTATTGGGGGAGGAGCGTGGGAGAGGATATCTCAGGGGAATCATAGGGTCTAAATTGGCGTGGTTGCTATGGAGTGTTTCTATGCTGAGAATGTTGCGTAAATACAAGTCATGAAGAGTGGCCGATACATACCGTATTTCCTTGAAATAGCGACGTTTCGTTTGAGATATATTATGCATGCGCAAATCTGCGCATTTTTTCCTTTGGCCACATACACCAAGTATAAGAGAAACCCAAACAATATGTCCCTTAATATCTAAGAATTCCGAGCCCATTAAAAGCATGTAAGAATTCCGAGCCCCTTAATATCTAAGAATTCCGAGCCCATTAAAAGCATGTAAGAATTCCGAGCCCATTAAAAGCATGTAATAAGCCAAAGAAGTGGCCCATTATTCATTCAGTGCGCACCAAATGGATGGACATTGGATCAGAGATTTCACAGGGATTTCCAACTTGTTAGCATGCGTCATATATTGGAAATGAGGGCGCAACATATGCTGATGACCTCAGTTAACTTCATTAGCATAGTGTGACGTTTTATGGAATTCCAATGTCACACAAATCCGATGCCATGTTGTCTTCTCTTCCTTTCTCTTTCTCCCTCTCCCCCTCTCCCTCCTGCTCCCCCTCCCTCTCCCCCTCTCCCTCCCCTCCCGCTCACCCTACATGAAAACTGTAGACAAACTCATTGTTTTTAGGTGTTCATCATTGCCCAAACAGAGCGGGCACTATATTATATCAGTGGCACTGAACAGTGCTAGTCAACTATATCAAAGTTGGCATTGATGTCGGAGATCTAAGACTCAGGGGGGGGGGATATGTGTGTTATTGATGTTGGAAATCAAAAGGGAGCATTGGTGTCCATATACTGAGTGGGGTGGCCGGGTAAAATGACCCATCGTTTTTTTTTTTCAGGGCAGGTGTTTATTTGGGCCCTGGCGTTCTATCAATGAAATACGGTAATTAATTGAAACTGTTTGATTAAAGATATGTTGTCGCGATCAAAGATATGTTGTCATGCCAATGCAAGTTTGGCAAGTTTGAAAGTAAATCTATAATTTCCATGCTGATTCAACCTTTTATTAATAGGCGCCAGGCCTTGAATCGGCGCCAGGCCTTGAATAAGCGCCTGGTACAAAGTCCCTTGACTTACTTAGCGCCGGGGGGCGCCTATTCAAGGAAATATGGTAGATACAAGTCATGAAGAATGGCTGTTGTGAGGACGTACCCGGGAAGACGTCCAATTTAAAGACGTCGTCAGTGCAACCGGTGCCACTATTAATATTGGACTTTGTATTGAAGGTCCCTGTCTTTTATTTTGGTGTGGGAGCAGAGGCTCGACATCCCCTGCTATATTTGGGGGTTTGTTATATTATAACCTATCATGATAATATCGTTGAAGTCAACAACAACATCACAGTCCAGGGTTCATCGCCACAGCAGTGATACCGATCTCCATACTCCCTGCTACTCTGGTTCGATCTCCATACTCCCTGCTACTCTGACCGAACCAATGTATATAAATGAATTTTCACTTCACCACAAATTGCTCAAGTTTCAGAGAATAGGGTTCTAGAAGCTAAACTGTACATGGGGTTTTTGTAATTTTGATGTGTGTCTGTGAGGGCTTAGATTGCCTGGACTTATACATCGTTGGAGGGCTCACTGATGCCACACATAGTTGTGGTTAGGCCGGTCCTTCCACTCGGTCATGTTGATAAACCTTGCTTATCAAAAACCCCATCCAGGTCCTGAATTTGGCGTTAGGTCCTACACTGATCATGCAAAATATCTAACAATTCTCATCATGTAATTATTTCACCAAATTTCACGAAAAGTGACACTGGGTTCTGGCTTGATTTTCTAAGTGCTACACCATCTGATTATAGCCTACTGACGCTGTTCTGACGCGCGTTATTTGCGGTAGAATATGGCGCGATTGTTCTAAACCAGAAGCGCGCTTTTAACGATGTATTAATAACTAATATAATTGTCAATTGAATAACGCAATTTAAACCACTGAACAGAGCCAAAACAATATGGAAAGTATCTGATGAGTTAGATCCATTATTAGTGGGATTAGTGAACCATACAGAGCGAGTGCGTTATCGTTCACACTTTCCATGCATGTATATCGCTATTGTAGCGGCCGCCCCGTCTCCCAAGCGGGTAGCAAGGCAAGGTGTGACAGCGCCAGGACAGCGAATCTCGCGGTCTGAGTGCCAGTTCGCACCCAAAGCGCTGTTTCGGCGTAACATATCGCAGTATGTGTGTCCATTGGGTATGGTTGTTCACAATTTAAAAATAATTTCATTATTCTTCATTACAGCTAGGAGACTTGAATGAGTTAAATATATATAAAAAAAAAGATATTTGTTTCAAAATCGAATCTATTACATTGACATTCGCCTTGGCCCTTCTAATGTTATTCCAGTACCTATCTTACTGGTGGCAGGAAGCTCAATGATGAGAATATCAGAGGAGGTGTGTAAGTTGGATAAGAAATGTCTTCTACTATCTTTGAGCGAATATCCACGAGGATAAAGATACTGCATCTATATATGGACAGGCTTAAGACATCATTAGTATTTAATGCCATCCAACGCCTGACCTAACCAAGGACACCACGGCCACACTAGGCCATGGATAAGGGCCAGTAGACACTGTATTTTGCGAATAACCCTCGTCAATATGAAGCTTGTATGGCAAGCCATTTGTGTAATAATTTGACAAACACTGTTTATCAGTCGATAAACAGTGTTTGTCAAATTATTACACAAATGGCTTGCCATAAGCTTGGTGTATTATACTTCGAATCAATTTTTAGTAAGAAATCTAAGGTGAAACTGTTTACAAAAGAATTTTGTGTGTGTTGGCAACATATATTTTATTTAAGGTGCCTGCCCTATTGGCTCATACAATTCTAACGCTCTGGCGCACGCAACAACTGTACAAGTATATAGATTCCTATTTACCAGGTTAAGTTAAACCATCCTTTTCTTTTCTTTTTTTGGCTTTTCTGATGTTTGATGTTGTTGTTTGCCCTCTTTTGGATGTTTGTGAAACGTTTCTAAAGACAATATTTTCACAATATCTTCTTTTCTCATAGAAAGTGTTATCTCCCGTGGCCCTAATAGTACAATGATTGATTTGCCTATAACTATATATTTGTTGAGCTGACTGTTACTTATCGAGTTCTAACATTTTAATTATGATTCGAAAAACTTCAATGTCTGTAATAATGGACTTATGAAGTTATTACTTTGCCCAGGTCATTAGCCCCACATCCCGACCCCTTCACTCCCCTGCAGAAATATCCCTGATTCCCTTTTCTCCGAACACATCTGAGTAAAGTGCATCCATGGAATTGGTTGAACTTTATGTTGACATAAACATCCCCATATTCACAGCTCACTGCCCTGTTACCATGGAGATATCTTACCACCGTGGAAGGGTCCATTTCTTAAATCAGACTTTTTCTAACCTAAATAGTTTTTTTTAAAAAAAGAAATCACTTATTCAACAGCTCTAGATTGCTCCTCTTCTCAGGCTGGTAAATCCGCACTCTCCAGTCTAGGCCCAAAGATGAGAGAGTCCCTTCAAACGAAGGGAAAGCCTCTCACCTCTCGCCTCAAACCGCGAAGTGCCATTGGGATTATGATTAAGACTGCAACATGTCATTATATTCCCATTAGAACGCCGAGTCCTAGGCCAGGAAACCGATTAGCGAAATAGGTGTCTAATCACTGATATACCATTCCTATCTAATCTGAGGGTTTGGACCTAGACTGTCTCAGCTAACATCGGTCAAGGAATGAACATTTTCTACTCTTTGTTCCATTATTATCCAAACAAAGTCATTTGATCAACATTTTGGAGGATTTCGTCCAGTTGCTTTTGCTAATGGGCTTCTAAATCTTCCTCATTTTGTATTTGGAGGATCCGCCGCAATCGCGAATACATAGACAGAACTACCCGGAATTCGAGGCGGGAGTCAATATTCACTGATGAGGGTCAAGGGGCGGTAGCCCCGCGACCGTCATGGGTGAATATTCACGACGCCGAGAATTTAAGGGTTGTTCTGTGTTTATTTCACCCCGCACACTAAACTCATGTTAAATTAACATGACGTACAGCGATTTTGAGAAATAAATTGTTAAATAATTAGTTCTTTTGCTTGATTCGCTTCGAAAACATCTCTCCGAAAAAGGACCGGAACTGGCAAAGATCAGAAAGCACGCATGCACACAGTGTACAAAAAACTAGGTCGGCGGTGTATTGCCCGTAAGCAATATCACATCAGTTACTGACCAGCTAAACAATATCCAGAGTCTATGTTATCTCTATGGGCTGAGCATATCGAGGGTGAAATAATAGGCCTAATTCACTTATCATCGTTCACCGGCGGCCGTTTTGCTCGGCTGTTTTTGCTTCAAATTCATGCATTAACAGAAGCATGATGTTGATAAATCCAGTCCTATAAGTCATAATATGAGCGAATATGGTGAGATTTGTTTTGAATGCATCTTTAATATGAGATATCTGATTCTATAGGACTATATAGATGAACTCAGTGGTTGTGAAGATGAGAGGGATGAAATGCATGAGAGGTGTTGTGTTAGGTATAGTCATAACATAACATAACATAACATCCGTTCGTATTCTGCCAATACATGTGAGGATTTCCGTATTAAATGTTTGAAAATACTCATATAGCTATTCTGTAATAAATTGTTCATGGATCATATCTAGGCTTCTAGCTTGCAATGGGTTCCATATACCCTGCAATATATTACTATTGGTTGCTAGTATGCAACTCTGGGGGAAATAAAGTCCTAGTAAAGAGGTATTGATTTAGTTGAGTCTAATATATATATAACTATGTCTACGGTATTCTTGCATACAATGTAGAAAATGCATTTTCAATGCAATACAAAGTACCTTTTCACTAACGGACGATCTAGTTAAAAGTGTTGTAAATTGATTCTGTCTTTTACCGGATTGCTTCTGAGATAATCGTAAGAACCCACGATATATAGAGAAAATTTCTCCCTCAGACAGCTCATCAATCTCGACAACTTGGTTTCTTGGACAGCTAACGCCAGTCCGTTCAGCGGTTTATTCTGACAATATGTGTTGTGTTTCAGGAAAATGAGTCATAAGTCGCAAAATTGATATTTTTGAAGTGTTTTTTTCACAGATCACATTATTGGAATGTTCTAATTTTTGGAGGGTTTATCACTTCTAGTTATATCAATCGATGTATCAAATTTTAGGACAATCTATGTAATATATCCTTTCGTTTTAAAGGTCCTCATATGGTCTACATTTAGTTACTTTACTGTTTATTGACCACCAGAAATATTGGAAACTTTTATTTCAAAAACGAAAATATCAAACTTAAAATCTAAAAATACTTATCAGATTATTAGACTGTTTACTATCATTGGAATCGGCTTGATCTCATCTTTTCAAATATAATGGTATCTCAAAATCATTTTTTTGCGACTTATGACTCATTTTCCTAAACCACATCACATATAATCCCCCTTCAACCTTGACACCTCGCCACTGTATACCCTAGCAAGCAGAGGGTGGCTTTATACATTTATTACTACATTGCTTGGCAGATGTCCGAGCATAAGTCTGTCTTACTCTAAAATTTGCATTCCTGTTTCGGGAGACAGAAATTCAGTTCATCTCAACCTACAATTTAAGAAGGTACAACCAAGAAGAAGATTAACACTTTCCAGAGCAATTCAGAATTTGAATCAGCCATTTCGTGTCTTACCTACCAAGCAATGGCTCCGTATTAATTTCTCATCGTGTTAAAAGAACATTTTAAACTTTTATAATTTGTTCAAAGTAAGTTCTATTTGGGTGGTTGATCTGACCAGTTCATGGCATATTTGTAACATGCATGTGATCTATTCAGTAGCAGCTGACTACGATACTACATTACAGAGGGAATTCTCATTTCCTTAAATGGTGGAGCAAAGTACTGGTTGAAACTGTTTGAAAGGCCTATATTGTGGATTAAAAGTGGGCATGATTCCAGAAAGGACGCATTGGAATAAAGTTTGCTATTTTCATTTTGAATTGTTCCTGTCCGACGTCTTGGACATTTACAGCAGGGTCACTCATTTCCTTAGTTTCCCTGCCTAATAATGTTTTATAATTTTACTGCTGTCCTGAAAGCAGAACATTTGGCCACTCATAACTCATAATTATAACATTAGCATGTGTAGCTTTACTCACACTGATTTCCCTTAAGAAGAGATTGGGTGAGTTAAAACTATATTTTAGTTTTAGTTATATTTTAGATGGATTATTTTTTATTTCCAGCCAAATACATAACATTTGATAACAACATATGATAACACAACCATAATGATACTACTAATAATAATATATCCCAGAAATGGGTAGATCTCATCTAGGACAATCAAAGGTCTTCAAGAAAGTCCCTAATAGAAACAAAATAAAATAAAATACATTGCTATTTAGATCAAATCAGTGCAGCACTGGCTAGCACGTTAATTACAACCTTCTACGATTGCATTGGAAAAAATGCACCTTTTTAGTTTAGCATGAGCGTAGAGGATTTGCACTCCGATTTCCCTATCTTTGATTTGAGCAGGAGAGTCATCAACACCTAAAACTAAGCGCAAGGAAAACTTTTCATCAGCGTGAGATCTCACGCTCTGTTCACACTCATGGTTGGTTCAAGGAGTGCTCATCTCCAGCTCAAGTGAAATGGTCAATAGAAACTAGCTATACTGATAAATTAAATGTCTTAAAACAAAGGTTACTTGACTATTTAGTAAAGTAAAAATGATATTATTAAGGACGTTACCTGTCATGATTATTTTCAATAGTTTCATTTACTAATGGAATTTGATATATAATAGAATGGAATAGTACAATACATAAAATCTCAGGGATTATTATTGTATTTTCATGTCTATTTTTTTATAGTTTTAACCTATACACTGGAAGAACACAAATATTATCCAGATGTATATAGTACCTTTTTGTTCGAATTCTGAGGAACAAAAATACCTCATTATTCTTAATCGATGGAGAGAGTAAGCAACTTGTCCACCAATGTAACCACAGCACATATTATAGACCAACTCCAATAAATTCTACCTTCAGATCAATGGGCAATGTCCAGTCGCCCCTACAAAAATGCCATATTTTCATCCCTGGTTGCTTACTAAGTAGACTAATTTTCTGCCTATTGCCATGATGAATCTTAACTTAGATCTAGACCATCGAGTTTGCCTTACTACTGCCCAACATTGTAGGGGTAAAAGCGGGGTTCCACTGCCCCACTATTTCTCCCACTGCTCCTCCCGTTACTTTGACAGTCTATTACTCCTGTTTGTTTAGAAGCGGGAGCAAGTAACAGTTACTTGTACCGCTACTTCTTAACATCTTATTTTTACTTAGAAATGAATACATCAAGTAATGTGAGTAGTAATGTAGAGTGGTGCCAGTGCCCCACTTCAGCTCCCGCTACTTCTTGCTACTTGCTCCCACTACTTCCCGCTACTTCCTGCTACTTTTTTTGAAATAATGATATCTTTATTCAGTAGGTAATTACCAGTACAACCAAAACTGTCTCGTTCCGAAGAATGGTGTTCCTGACGTCCTGAACAGTTTAGCAATTAAACTCAGAGCCGGGTGTCCTGCTACTTCCTGCTATTTCCTGCTACTTCCTGCTACTTCCTGCTACTTGAGCTACCAAGTATAGCAGCCGTTTCATATCTACCATGCTTGACAGAAGCTTGAGCACTCTGCACTTCTAAATTCCGCCAAAAGTAGCGGGAAGTTACATAGGTATGTAGTAGGACCCTAATTCCCCATTACTGCTCCTGCTTCTATAATCAAGAAACGGGAGCAGTAGTGGGAGCAGTTGTGGGAGCAGTAGCGGGGCAGTGGAACCAAGCCTTAAAGGGGGATTCCATTGCCCCGCTACTGCTCCTGCTACTCCTCCCTTACTATGCTGATTGATTGCAGTTGTTTTTTAGAAGCTGGAGCAATTAACTGAAAGTAACCGGAATGGGTACTATTGGCATGTAACCTCTACTGCTACTTCTACCGCTACTCAGAAATGTTAGAAATGACAAAATTTTACTTACAAATCTTTACTTAATTTTACTTAGAAATGAAATGAATGTTTCAAATCAAACATATTTTATAGGAGTGGGAGCAGTCTATGCTTCTAGAATGTCCCCCAAGAAGCAGGAGGTAACTTGGATATGTATAGCAGGAGCCAATAGCACCCATCCCCGTTAGTCCCTTACTACTGCTCCTGCTCCCAGGTGGCAGTGGAACTCAGCCTTAAGATGGGATCTGATCGCACGTTACTGAGTTCAGGGGCCTGTTGTACAAGCTAAGCAATGGGAAATTGTAAGTTGGAATTTCTACCCATTTTTCCCTTACTACTGTGTGTATACGCTATTCCTTCCAGCAGGGAATTTCGCATAGGATGCACCTTTTTCCTTCCTACTGGTGTAGAAATTCCAACAAAAATATTCTTAGCTCCTCAGCTTATACAACAGGGCCCAGGACACACATATAAATCTTTATCTGCTGTACATTTGGTCTTGAACACTCTTATATACAGATTCAGTGGATCGCTTGAAATTGTCTTATTAGTGGCTTATATTGCGCTCTGCAAGCCCCGAGGCACGTCTGGAGTTTCGCTTATAGTCCATATTAAAAGTTTAAGTGTTGTAGACCTGTGCCTGAGCATGAACTGAAATGATGGAGGTGGCCCACAGCCAGGCCATCTTATTAGGCAGCCAGAGATTGAGTCATGTATAGAACAAGTCAGACTCCTCTCACTTCTTCTCACCAGTTCTCATTAATTTGGGTATTTGAGCAGTTGGTCACGTTGGATGCGTGGTCCGGAAGTGGCAGAATTTTAGAAGTGGTGACAAAGTAATGTAGACATCTCTTCTCCATAGTTTCTCAGAACCTGAAAATTCACTTCACATTATGGAGTCCACCGAAGCTATATATGTGATTTGTTAAAGGAAAATGAGTCACAAGTCGCAAATATTTTGATATTTGAAAAGATGCGACCAATGCGATTCGAATGATAGTAAACATGATAACATGTATATTTTCATATTTTAATTTTTTTTAAAAGTTTGCAATATTTTTTGGCAAAAAGGGAAAGAAAGTTGACAAAAAGGTGTTGGATATTCCAAAAAGAAAAGTCTTGGATATTTTTTATTTTTCCTATGTCACGTTTATATCCTTTCCGATTGGGGACAAAACAGCAGTAATTTTCTTTATAGATATTTTCGCTGCTCGAGCGACCTTGAAGCAATGTAGAAACTGTGGTATCCAACAATGCAGTACAGATGTGGTTGGCACTCGTTTTTAAATCACCTCAATGGACCACGTCCTTTACAAATGCGTGACCATGTGTTGGAGTGTGTAAACTAGCCCAATTGAGCAGCTGAGTAGCTCGGATGGTGAAAGCATCAGACAAGCAAAAGGGACAAGAGTTTTGGTTTGAGTCTTCCTAGAAAGAAGCAAGTCATGAATTCTATTCAATTTCAGCATGAAAGGCCGTAGATATATCAGGATCACAATAAAAGTAAATACTCTCTCGATATATCAGGATCACAATAAAAGTAAATGCTCTCTCGTGTTATCTTTCTAGAACAGACTAGCATTTATAACTTGCAGGACAAAAGGAATACAAGTGATCGCCAAAATACATTGTACATTTGGCCATCCTGAAAGCTACCAGCTGGATAAACTATCGTCTTTGAGGTCAATGAGGCCCCCATGGAACAAGAGTTATATATGCTTAGTTAGAAAGTGTTCTTAAGAGATTGATGACAGAGTTGGTGGCCTAACCTCTGCAGGTGGTGTAGTAAAAACTGAGTCTGGGGAAACAAATATAGCCATCAATAAGGGCTAGTAAATGTATCAATGTTGTAGTAAGGCAGGTCTAACAGGGGGTCCTGATAAAGCAAATTATTAGGGGACTTGCGTAGCCGCCATTTTGAATACTGATTCCCATGGAATTATGGGATTAATGGTACAGTGTAAAATCTGCAAAATAGAAAACATGTCATTTATAGCATTGGATATGTATCTGTACGACAATTATCAATATCCATGAGTTATACATGTTTTCATAACACAAGCCTCCATCTTTCCCATCATGCATTTGGTTTGCATAGATCATTTACACAAGCTACGATATTAGTAATAGCTTTTTTTGCAATTTTGTTCATTTTGTTAGTTGTCAGTTAAGATCGATTAAAAACGTTTTTTTAAAGATTTTCTACTTTTTCCCCAGTTATTTTTCTACCCATCTGAAAGTGGTTTTACCAATAATATAGAGGATGTCACCCAGTTGTTTTTGTGAGTCCACATTTCTATTTGAGTGACCCGCTGAAATCCTTTTCTGTGGCGGTTTCTCTTACTATGGCTCTTACTATGGCACTTTGTTTCTTACAACCAATTCCAGTTCAAATTCTTCGAAGGCAAAATATAGATAACTTCAGTCCTATACAATAATTACTTTGGTAGTATATCTTTCTTGTTTAGCTGAGAAAGCAGCTTTAAGCTTTCTCTATTACTTTACATATTCCAGTATCTTAAAGTTAATAAAAGACATTCCTACAA
Source organism: Sthenelais limicola (assembly GCA_942159475.1). Classification (NCBI taxonomy): domain Eukaryota; kingdom Metazoa; phylum Annelida; class Polychaeta; order Phyllodocida; family Sigalionidae; genus Sthenelais; species Sthenelais limicola. Next base: position 16,349,471 of record OW804095.1, read on the forward strand.
CATTCTCAAACTCGAAATCATCGCAATCATCGTTTCTAAACAACAAGTTAAATACACAAATGGGCAGATATTTCCATTTACAATGTCCAATACAGTCCTATCTTCTCGGAAGCACATTCTCAGAAAGCCAACATTCTACCTCTGTTATCCCTAAGGAGAGATAGTGGTTTGGCGTGACATACAACTGTAATATATATATGTCTGGCATGTAATGATGCTTGGGTGTAATCACAACTCTATTGTCAGGACAATGGCTTATGGTTAGTGTAGGAGAGGCAAATATATAACCTCCACCACTATACATAGAGAGAATGGGATGAGCCGGCAATAATCGAAAATTTATAGGACGAGATTCATCCACATAAGCACGATGCCGTAGGCAGAGTGCTTATGTGGACGAATCAAGTCCTATAAATTTTCGATTGTTGCCAGCGAGTTCCATTCTATATTTATTATATGTGCATAAAATTTGATCATATGTTATCAGATATCACTGAAAAAATATTAAAGAAGTCTCAGAGAGCCCCGCTGCCCTGCTGACAGCCCCACTGACAGCCCCGCTGACAGCCCCGTTATTAGCCAAGTTATATTTGTGACTTAAAACGTTCATATTGCAGCCATTTCTTGAGCTACATTAATAAAACTTATATCATTCAATAGAGAATTTAATGCTCTATTTAATGATGGGATTTTTATTATGTATTTCTCTAATCATAGTACCAGAATCACGGGTGGATTACCGATCGCGGGGATTTGTTTACATCCTTCGCGGGGATTTGTTTACATCCATTGCTCCGCGAAGCATATAAACAGAGCTATTTTTAGACAACTACATTCATATAGGACGCGTCCTATGTGACTATTTTTATAGCACCCCACTTATAGCACTTCTCATATAGCATGCGCGTATAATAAATACATATAAAGCACGAGCTGATATGGCATTCTCTTGTGGATAGGCTAAGGGGGAGTTATTGTCATAGTCAAATGTACCTAATATTGTGTAATTAACTATCGGGCCCTGGCATGAATGCTGCTATAGTTTGCTGAGAAATGATGAATATATGAATGTATTTGGTATCACATTGATTATAATATCAGTTCTGTTATGTTAAACTGCATTTTAAAGCTCATTTTTAGATTGATGTTATCATCAATCTAAATGGATTGGAGTGAGATCTGTCAATCATTGATAGCATCTTGGCTCCCCCCATCCTGGATATCAGTGTGAAGAATCTGTTGATTCTGATATCAGCAGATGGGATCAGAATCATGCTGGTAATGGCTGGGAGGGGGAGGGGATGGCGTTTAGGTGTGAATTAAAGGGTAGACCATGTGTGAATTAAAGTGGCAAGTTGCGAAATAAGATGCCTCATATGCAAAGATGTTAAAGGGACCAACAGAATCACATGGAATGACCAGTCATATATGGGATAGGGATTTCATGTTTTCTGTCTCCACTTCCTCTCCCTCCTACTATCCCTCCCTCTCGAACTTTACATTTAACTGACATCACCTACTATCCCTCCCTCTCGAACTTTACATTTAACTGACATCAATCTCCGTTTCCCTTGGAAACGCAATCTTCTACATGAACCGGAAATAAATGTAAACTGATCACTGTTAACTATTTCTTGTTTCCTTAAATGTGGGTCATTGGAGAGGATTGGTGAAGGCGAATTGTACATTTTAGGAACTTCTGCTAAATTAGGCTGAAAAATGATGAATATATGAGTGTATTTGGTATCACATTGATTTAAAATATCACTTCTGTTATGTTAACTGCATTTTAAAGGTCATTTTTGTCTTGAATGTGGGTCATTGGAGAGGATTGGTGAAGACGAGTTGTACATTTTCTGAGAATATGACCTATGTACATGTACATAAGGGTTCCTGTTGTATGATCAAACAATAGGGGACATCAAATCAAATCCAGCCTGCTTTTCTTCACCCTGTTCAAGGGGCATCGGGTATAGATATTAGATAGCAGCTCACATAGGAAAGTCTTTGCTTGGGTGAAATGGAATTACATGAAACCAAGTTCATGAGAGTGAGGTTAAAAGTCATAACTGAGAGACAGGATTGCTAATATTGACATTGATGGATGATTGATTAAACCTTTTCATATGGACAAGTCATTTGATATATGTGATGTTCCAGGAAAATGAGTCATAAGTCGCAAAATTGATATTTTTCAAAGTGTTTTTTTCACAAGATCTCTTTATTGGAATGTTCTAATTTTTGGCGGGTTAATCACTTATAGCTATATCAATTGATTATCAAATTTCAGCACAATCTATGTAATATATCATTTCGTTTTGAAGGTCCTCATATGGACTACATTTAGTTACCTTATACTGTTTATTGACCCCCAGAAATATTGGAAACTTTATTTCAAAAACGAAAATATCAAACTTAAAATCTAAAAATACTTATTAGATTATTAGACTGTTAACTATCATTGGAATCGGCTTGATCTCATCTTCAAATATAATGGTATCTCAAAATCAATTTTTTGCGACTTATGACTCATTTTCCTGAAACACATCACATATTAAAATATTAAAGTGTATACATGTGTTAAATTGCATCTGTTAATAAGAGCTTATATTAGGATAGCTGTACATACAACCCATTCAATTGATTCACGCGCATACAGTAGCAAGGTTTAGGGTTGTTGGTTCGGCTAAGATTAGGACTTAATGTGATGAGATGGGAGTTCGTTTATACGAGATATAATACCTGAATAGGTTTCAGTAATATTGCATCTATCTCAAGGATAGAATGATCATATGATCATAATGAAAATTTGATTCTTTAGGCTAATATTCCCAGCTCAAATTGGCTATGCAAGTCATCAGCTATATTCATCTAGATGTAAAATATCTAGTCTTTACAAAATGATGAAAACCGTATTTGAAAGCATTCATTAAAGATATTGGTAACAACACCTGTTCTACCGATGCTATCGATGGCAAATAAAATAAATTTCAGTTTCAGTTTTTAAAAAAACAGAGCTATTATTCACAGGTATTAGTTAGTTCCCATGGTAGAGAAAAATACCCCTTCACATCTTCGCATTTTGCATCAATCTTTAAGTAATTTATCACTGCCCTAATTAATTTGCAACAAAAAGATTAATAATTAGAGTGATAAAAAATATTAATAACACCAATTTCGGGCCTGCAGCTGCACTGTTTGTGCATAATTATACACCAAAATGTGCACCAGCAGCCCCTCAATGTTAGTGATTAATCCTGCAACAATCCCTTCCCCCTCTGACACACACTCACAGACTCCCCCCCCCCCCCCCCCCCCCAGCTCATCTATATATCTTCCACGCCGACTTTGGTCTCCTCTATCGGTACTGCCTCAGCGAGCAGCTTTATTGACTGAAACAAGTGTCATTCTTTTGTCATATGCCCCTGGCGAGCAATGGGACATGATATGAGCCTAGGGAGTAATACCTTATACTATCAGATTCATACTATTGCAGAAGCAGACAAATCGAGCACCAGTAGTAATATAGCTCTACAACGGCCAGGACGTCGGAAAATGTACAATTCGCCTTCACCAATGGTCTCAACTATCCCCAATTTTAGAGAGAAATTAGGCTAAAAATACAAATCACCATAACCGGAGCGATATTTCGAATCAAGGCAATACCAAATATAGTCAGATGTACCTAGCAATTATCAATATTTCAGCCCAATTTAGGAGAATTTACTAAATGTGTAGAGCTGCCAATTGTGCATTTTCTGACGTCCTGACTCAAATTCGCCTTCACCAATGGTGTCAACTATCCCCAATTTTAGAGAGAAATTAGGCTAAAAATACAGATCATCATAACCGGAGCGATATTTCGAATCAAGGCAATACCAAATATAGTCAGATGTACCTAGCAATTATCAATATTTCAGCCCAATTTAGGAGATTTTACTAAAATGTGTAGAGCTGCCAATTGTGCATTTTCTGACGTCCTGACTCAAAAGTGTTGAGGGTGAAGCTCTGCACCACCGTCAATGGCAATGACATTTTGTAATGCTTGGATATGCTTACTAGATATATAACATATGGAAAACATGTTACAATATCATTAAAGACAAATTTAAAATTGTATCAATTCACCAAATGATTATCAATCGTATTTTGTCATGATGCAAGAAATGGGCTATAACCAAAAACTCCCTCCAAGAACTAGTTAACCTTACGGTGTTTCACCTTATGGTGATCTTCCCCATTGTACCCAGAGGTGACCCTGCAGTCGCATGCATCATGAAAACAATAAGTAGTTGTGAAGACTTATAGAGTAAATAGCGTATCTGAATCAAATACAGGTTATACAGCACAGTTAGGTTGAATAATATGTGATGTCTTTCAGGAAAATGAGTCACAAGTCGCAAAATTAATATTTTCCAAAGGGATTTATTCACAAGATCTCAAGCTCTTTGTTGGAATGTTCTCATCTTTGGGATTAAATTAGATTCGATTTAAATGAATTTATGTACCAAATTTGAAGACTGTATTAAATATATATTTGCGTTTAGAAGGTCATCCCATGGAATATATTTAATTACCTTAATGGTAACTGCCCACCCAGAAATATTGCAAACTTCTTTTTGAACATAATTTAATATAGAAACGCTTTTTAGATGTCCTTCATGTTTACTATCATTGGAATTCGTTTGATATCATCATTTCAAATAATTATGGTGATATCTTAAAATTCAAAAGAAACGAAGTTGAAGTAACACATGTAAAGATTTTTGATATATTCTGTGTAATAACATTAGAGCTATGCTAGAGTTTTGAATATGTATGTAAAGAAGCAAGATTAAGATGAAGGTATATCTATTTAAAATGATAAAATCGTATATTCTAGTATTTTTGGACGAATGAGAACTATCACTTTGTGAAACTTTGTCAATAAAATTCATTAAAAGAAATAATTTTTCTGCGACTTGTGTTCTATTTCTCTGTAACACATCACATTATTGACTGTTGTAAGAATGCTGAAAGTGAAACAGTTGATTGACCTAGCGACTGGTATCTGAGCCATACACACTTATTTTGTAATAACGTAACCGACTTTAGTTCTTTGAAATATAATATTGATATTAAAATTAATAACAGTGAGATTGGATAATGCTATGGAATGGGAAAATTTCATTGATTCTATCAAGAGCTTTGTTCAGAGACGCAACTTGTTTCAGCACCGCGTGATATGTTTCAGGAAAAGTTAAAATGGATTTTGAGATCTCATTATAATTGAAAAGATGAGATCAAGCAGATTTCAATGATAGCAAACAGTTAAACATTTTATAGGTATTTCTATATTTCAATTTTGATATTTTTATTTTTGAAAAAAGGATTTTCACGACTTCTGGGTAGGCAATTACCAGTAAAGTAGTTGAATATACTCCATACAAACCCTCCAAAATTCAGAACATTTGAAAAAAGAAATCTTGTGACAAGAACGCATTGAAAAATGTCATTTTGCGACTTGTGACTCATTTTTCTGAAAGTCATTTCCTGTAACATATCACATATGATAACATATTCCTCCAAATCACACAATCACACAAGTTATCATGTGTCTGCATTATTTGTAATGTTAACATTACCTATGATTAAGATATGTCCATCTTAAGATGGATTTGTCTAAAACGAAAATGTGAAAGAATAAAATAGTGAAACCATTAAAAATAATACATTCATTCCAGAAGACATCAATTTAAAAGTAAGAGGATCAAAATCATAGCATCTGTTTTGTCCCAAATCGGTAAGGATATCAATATGTAATAGTAAATATCCAAAATATCCAATGCTTTTCGTTTTCAAATATCACTTTCATTTTCTAAGATATACCAACGCATAATCAATATGATTTATGAAATATCTTAATATCCGAAGGGATACTATCTTGAATTTCTTTTTGACAGAAAGATATCTCAAATGCCTGAGGGACTCCCTCATTTGTATATATACCACTATGTCGTGTTTCACTATTACCTAGTAGACTAGCACTAAGTCCCTGAGGCTATTCTTGTAGACCAGAAATCAGACCAAAGTGAAGTTGGTTATTATATGATACATTTCATTTCTGTTAAAGAATAATTAGTTTAACAATTGTTTTGTAGGTAATGTACAAGAAATAGTTGTTGTGTGTGGATAAATTGCATTCCTTTGTATATATTGATATTCTTTAAATTATAAAAATAAACAAGGTGTGTAAGTCTATCCATTACGATTAGAAAAGAGGCAAAATAGGAGTCAATCCTAATCATAAGATTTGAAAAAGAGCAGCTGATATCTGTTATAACAGCTGATGATACAGAACATAGGTAATAGGGGAGTGGTAATAGTAAGAACGACTCATTGTAATCATTTTGTGGTGTTTGGTTATGGGAGAAAATATCTCAGTAATGAAGAAATAGTCGGTGCCATGAAACTACCTGTTCCAGAAATAGGGATATCTGGTTGGTAATAGGAAAAGGTGTCTTAGTAATGTATTTTGGGTATGGGTAATATGTGCAAAAACGGAGGAAAAGTAATGTTACATATATCGTACAGATTACGACTAATTGGACTCAACAGCCTCACTGGATTGGTTTGGTCGAAAACTAGGCTTCCATTTGAATGATTTTCTATGGACCTCCACATGATCACATGAAATGAATCATGTATCAGTTTTGATATATATAATGAATGATGTAAAAGGAGGCTTTGACGAAAACCAATGTATGTGAGAAACTCTAATAAAGATGTTCCAATAATACATACCTATAGCAGCGAATGTGTTTATGTTAATAACATTATTCACCTGATAAGCAACTGGATTTGATATAAGGTGGTGTCCTCTTTATTTTACCTTCTCTTTGGACTAGTTTCAGTGGCGGTACCAGGGGGGGGGGCCTGGGGGCACCGGCCCCCCCTAGACCCCCTAAAATGGTCCCTGTGCCCCCCCCTAACTCAGAGGGGCAGAGGGCCCCTAAATGGCTTCTAAAGCACTGCCAGAATTTGCACTTTTCTTCAAACCAGTGACTCTACATGTACCGTACAACACTCCCAATAACCCTATATTTTATTTTAGCTTAATAATTTTTTTAACATTAAACTATATTTCTATAATACAGTTTTAGGGCCTCTATTCAAAAAGCATTTTTAGACCCAGAATGTCTCAACAGGGTTTTAAATTTCAGACGGTCACAAAATTGGTATTCAAACAAGAATCAGTGAGGGTGAACAGTTTACAGTTATGATTTGTTCATCATTTGGACAATTTGGGGTTTTCAGTTATTTCCTTTTCCCAAAGGAAACATGACAGGGTCCAGTAAAATCTAAATTCTTGGCAAAATAAACCTATATATGCTCAAATGTGAGGACTCAAGAGGGTCTCAATAGAGACAATTAATTTGGTTAATTTTATTTTCTCAAAAATGTTGTTAATTTTATTTTCTCAAAATGTTTTTTTGTGCTGCAAGAAAATTGGGTTGTCATTTTCGTTTGACAAATTAGAGTTGTGGGGGCTTTATTTAATTGTCATTAAGCAAATTAACTGTTATGCATTGCAATGACATTCCAAATAGGCAAATTCAGAATATTTTGACCTCAAGTGTGCCCCCCCTAGACCTGCCTTCTGGTACCGCCCCTGAGTTTTGAACTGAACCTCTCATAGAGGCCGTGGCTTCATGAAAGGCTTATGGTTACATATTTGATTACTTAAAACAACGAAAATAGCCCTTAATAAGATACTCGGATTACTTTCAGGCTGGTTAAAGTAGATTTTAAAACAAGGGCTACCTAAATGCACTGAATCTCTTCAGTGCATTTTGTGATCATCTGTGACATCGTTAACAGAATTACCCTTCATCGCCCTTCAGTTCCCCTTCATCCCATTTAGTTCCCTTCATCCCCTTCAGTGCCCCTTCAGTGTGCCCCTTCAGTGTGTCCCTTCAATGCCCTTTCATCCCCCTTCATCCCCCTTCAGTCCCCTTCAGTCTCCCTTCATGCCCTTCAGTTCCCTTCATCCCCTTCAGTGCCCCTACAGTCCACTACAGTCCCTTCAGTCTCCTACAGTCCCTTTCAGTCCCCTAAGTCCCTCTGCAGTCCCCTCAACCAAACAAACATCTACCCCCTACAACCAGCCCCCCCCCCCCATTTAGCACTTTCACCCTTTTAGTCACTTCTACAGCTTCAGCCCCGTCAGCCACTCATCACCTTCAGTAGTCTAAATACCTCTAGCCCACCAGGCAATAGACTCTTTAAAAGATTCCTAGATCTAGTATATTCAGAGTAGCGAAAACATCATTTTACTTTCCGGCAAGTCATGTCCTGAAGTGATCTCTTAAAGTGAGGGAAACACAAATAGCTTCCCGGTGAATTCCGCTACTTATCTAGAAGAAGAAGAAGAAGAAGAAGAAGAAGAAGAAGCAAGATTAAGGAAGAGAGGAAAAGCTCTGTTGAAAGTAACGTTTTGTAAACATATGTTCCCGTTCACTAATTATCCAATTAGACTGAAATGTGGCCAATGCTAGTTATATTTGAGTATATTTTGTATTGCGTTGACTCAAGCAATCTGTTCGATAATACTGATCTGTCATTTTAGGCATATTATATTTGTAGATATTTAGGTTTTCAATTCCAAAATGTTTTTTTATCTAGGACTTTAAGCTAAATATTTGTATATTCTTGAATGTCGGACTGCTTGTGTAGCTCAGGATTATACACAGAAAGTGCACATTCGACCTGAAAGGAAGGTTTTTAAGTGTTTAAGGTCTCCACTCTTTGTTAACTGGGAATGCAGCTTCACTCAGCCTTCTCCATGAGCATGCAGGCGACCAATTTCGAACATTAGTCTGTTAAGGCCTAAAACCAGCTGTCTATCACTAATCAACTATATAGTGCACTGGTTCGGAGAAAGTCACGCTTGAAATGAGGAAACAACTCTGAGGCTGTGATATGTTGAAAATTGAGTTCTCTATTTGTGCCTTCAAGAACAAACTCTATTCATAAGATTACAATATGATCTGTTGCCGAAAAACTTAATATTAGTAATTATAGTCATTGTCTCCACTCCCCATTGCATCAATGCATTGCATCAATGTATTTAAGTATCCAAAAGATAATTCATTACTGAACTTCTATTCAACACGGCATCAACACTTTCACATTTAGTATAACATACACCCACATTTCCAGGAAGGGGGCATTTTGAACTAATATCATGATGCATTGAAATCTAAGTACAGGGCAGGGAAGACCTTTTTGGGAAATGGGATTGGCATGTATTTTCACCTTGGGAATTGGGATTCAAACAAAAATATGTTTGGGAAATGGGATTCCAATTATCAATTTGGGAAATGGGAAAAGCAAAATGATCAATTTGGGAAATGGGAAATGCAAAATCAACCTTAGAAGTACGTTAATATAACTCTTTCTCTAAGGTCTAGGGCTCCTGAGGGGGGTATCAAATTTCTCTTGTCGCTACCAAAAGACAGCAATTGTCATTTGTCACTAAGTAAATTCTTTTGTCGTTAGTTGCTATATTTACCTAAAACAGCTGATTTTTTGTCGCTAAGGATTATTAAGGTCTTTGTCGATTTGTCAGGCTAAGAAAGTGACTTTGTCGTTTGTCACTAGCTGCCTTTGAAATTTGTCTATTTAAGAAAGGGCTATGTCGATTTGTCGAATTAACCCCTCAAGAGCCCTAGGTCTAACTCCATTACCAACTCCCCAAATCGTCCAAGCTTTCCAGTATGGGTGTGATTTATGACTTGGGGATGCATCCATGGTCATTGTGGTCGGGTTTGGAATGTGTGTGAAAGATTATATTACCATGCCCTCCTAAATGTGATACTGTTGTTATCAGCTTTTGAGAGTCGGTGATGCTCTTTGTGAAATATATGTACTAATACTAATATATGTTTTAATTGTTTTGAAACCAACATAGGCCTAATGAGGAGTATTGTATTATCTGTATTATTGAAATGGGTGGTTCTGGGTTAATTTTACTAAATTTAAGGAGGAGGGATAGGTTGGGCCTGAATCAAAATAATGTAATTATAATGAACAGGTGAGAATTTGTGGTAAACTACAGTGACAGTGTATTATTAAATTGGTGTAATAATTATGTAGGATACATGCATGTCCAAAAAGATGTAAGTCAGTTGAGATTCATAAAATGTTGACTATTTGTAATGAATCATTAGAAAGGTCTTTGCAAACGTATTCTCTTAATCTCTAATATTTCTGCAATTATGACCAAAGAGTAGATAACAAATGGCCACCATCTTTGATTTCGGAGCAAAATGAGAGAGATCTCCCTCAGGATTTTACTTATGCATAATGAGCTACTTATTCATATAACAAATTTCATGTTTTAATCACGAAAAGAAAAATTCAGCCAAAATAGGCTGTGCACACTAAGACAAAAAAGCCCTGAACCAACTCGTTCTCTGTATAGAAAACATCTCAAAAACCAAGACACTGTTTGGAACAAGGACAGGATGAAAGTTGATACTGTGATAGACCTTACAAGGGAGGGAATTTGTTCTCTTCTTGAGCAAACAGACAAGGTGGTACATACAATAATCCCTGAATTGTACTGAAGGACAGATGACAATGCTGTAGGTCTCTTTCTTCATCCTGTCTCTGTAATTTACAATGACAAAGATCGGCATATATACTTTCTTGATTACTCACCAATGAAAGGTATGTCTAAACTTGTGAAGGCACAGTTATATAACCCTGTCAGAAACACCATTCTGAAGAGAGATATTCCTGAAGGACGTTCATTGTGCTACATAGATGGCAGTATCCTTGTATGTAGCAAATATTCTGTCATGCTAATCTCAACCAGCAAACAATAAATTGGACCTAGAGTCAAACAGATGACAAAAGCTCAACTTGCTGCAGAGCTAACAACTAGATGGAATGCGACTAAGGTGGCCCAAAGGTGCTGGAGAAACCCACCAATTACCGTACGGCGTCGCGCCAGGCTCTCTATTCTGAGAAAGGGTATATGCTCAAAACAGCACACGATCACCTTTTTACAGTCACCTCATATATTTGGTCATTTCTATTGCCACAGAACGGCCCCTCAACATCTCTAGGGCTCCTGAGGGGGTATCTAATTTCTCTCGTCGCTACCAAAAAACGGCAATTGTCATTTGTCACTAAGGAAATTCTTTTGTCGTTTGTCGCTATATTTTCGTAAAACAGCCGAACTTTTGTCGTTAAGGTCTTTGTCGATTTGTCAGGTTAAGAAAGTGTCTTTGTCATTTGTCACTAGTTGTCTTCGAAATCTGTCAAGCTAAGAAAGGGCTGTGTCGATTTGTCGAATTAACCCCTCAAGAGCCCTACCTCTAGATTGATGTATTAAAGTTACACAGTCATTGTAGCATGAATAAAGGAGTAATGGACGTTTTTCCTTCCTCTGCCATGCCAGCTAGTCTGTGTTTGTAAGAGCTCTTCAGACTATGCAGACCGCAAGGGGACGTGGCTCAGTGGTAGGATACTCGCTTCTATACCCAAAGGTTGGGGGCTCTAGCCTCGCCTGGGTCATGCAGTTCATTTTTTTTATTTCAGGGTTGCATAGATGCTATGTCATTCTATGTGACCAGGACGGGAGGTGGGTTGGCGGGGTTGGTGGTGATGGGAAAGGCAGGAGAAACATGTGTTGCGATTCTTGCCTATGTTCTTTCCAATGTCTGAGTGGCCATCGTTGCACATCTGTGTTTCAGCTCCGGCTTAATATTAATCGATATTAAATAATGATATTTCGTGATCGTATAGGTTACTTCTTCGAGAATAAATATATTATGAATATCAATAGCAGGAGATGGGAGGAAATGAACTAAAGCTACTGGATAATCATTAAAGTTCCAAAGGACCAAGGGTTGAAATATTCTATGTTCCAAAACGCAGCTCCGAGATATAATATCAAGAGTGAAATACTTCTTTCATATGTTCCCTTTATTCCTCCTTGTGTGTTGGGGTGAAGACCTTGCTCCTCACCCCGATTAGTGAACAAATACATTGGATATATCAATAATATTCAACACAAGAACAGACTATGTTTGCAACACAAATCAGGAATAACTAAATAAATATAACAATGAAATAAGTACAAACTTGAGCATAAATAGAGAAATATGTAACAAGTAGCATGGTTAAAGTCCGGATGGAATAATATGAATAGTTAATTAATGATAAATTAATCAAGTTATATAAACTGCAAATATCGTCATGGGTTGCAATGTAGACCCCTAGTGGCGTCCGGAGGTACTACCCGGAGGTGCGCGGATCCGGAGCTGGTGACGGAGCTACCCGGAGCTCAGTAGAAACATTGCAATATATGCATCTCTCAGGATCGTTACACATGTACATATAATGTTTTCAGATAATTACCCATCGATCTTAGAATTAGGGCTATCGATACAACTAAAGGAAAAAAACAGGCCTCCATGGCTGCGCTAGCAATGGCCACTCTTCCTGGACAAGTTCCTTTCTCTGAGAACCACTTAGTTAAAGACCTGATAGAAAAATTCATCGGCGACATAGAACATATTGGAGCAAAAAGAACCTCAGCACCTGACCTAATTGATTTTGGTCCTGATATTGAATTACACCTATCAGCCATATGCAGGGTTAGTGCCTCCTCAGTCATCATTGGTTCTGACCATAACAAATCATTCTGTTTATGTTGCTTGAAGTATGATGGTGTTGGATTCACTGGATTTCCATCTCCTCTTGTGTCATATCCAGAAGGATATTCATCCATGCAGTGCATAGCATATGATGGAGATAATTACTTTGCATCTATGTCTGGAGACAGTCAAAGTGCCATCTTTACTTTTAAGGATGGAATCACAACTTCACCACTTCTCATTACTGAAAGTGATAAAGAGAAACCTCATGATATCTGTATCTATAGGGAAGGGGTTGCTTATACATGTCCAGATATCCATGAAATCAGGTGGATGGACAAATCTGGAGCAGGAAGGGTCTGTCTGGCTGGGTCAGGAAAGGAAGGGAATAGTGATGGTCCTGTTTATACATCAGAAATGTGCCAACCCTCTGGACTTTGCTGCTTTGAGAAAACTATTATTTTCATTGACAGCCAAGTTGGTGGTTTGAAAAAGATCAGTGGCCTCAGTGGGACAGCAAAGTTCCTGAGGTCTATAGGCATGCTATATGACACATTTAGTGTTCACAATAAGAAGATCAAGCCCAGTCCAATTACTATTGATGATTCCACCCCTCGCCTTCAGGAAATCACAGATTATTTTGATGAACAAACTGAAAAGGTTCAGAAAGTCTTAGGAGTCAAATGTTGTAACAGGCCACAAGGAACCATCTCAGCCAAAACACAATATTCTGTGAAACTATTGACCCTTGGCATTGCTCTTTTACAAGAGAACCTGAAAAAAGCCAAACCAACCTACCAACATCTGACACTTGAGAGCTGCCTCACATTACAAGTTGAAAACTTCATGTGATCCATCATCTAAAGCAGGACTGTATCCCACATATGCTAGACTATGCCCGAATGTTTGGCAACATCATGAAACCTGAAGAAGACATGCTCATGGGCTGCCCATTATTATACATCCAGAGAATCCTATAATCCAATTACGTCAAATACCATAAAATTCACTGACATCCCTCAACTGGGTGTCTTGCCTCCGGCTGCAATGGGCCCAAATGACATAGTGAAAATGAGAGGTTGGGCAGTAGAAAATGGAAGAGTTCTGTGTCAAAGATCCATTCGGCAGGAAACAACAAAATACAAAGCTGGAACTCTGCCCTTGCATGCATATGCCACAACAACCACCATTGGAGACAAGGTGGAATTTAGGCCCCTCATCTTTCAAGACCAGGAAGATCAGCCAGATCAATATAGTGAGTCAAGTGACCAGGAGTCGTCTTCTGAGGAAAGTGATGCAAGCACATTATTTTTGTGATTCTCAAATCCCAGAAAGACTGAACTTTTTTCTTTTTTTTTTTTTTTTTCAGTTCAAGGCCTTCCACACGACACAATCTGGTAAAAAATATACGCCTAAATAAGAAATTCATTTAGTGAAGTACAATTAAATCCAGGTAAGAGGAATTTAATTTCATTTGTGGATGATTTTGAGAGGAAAAGATCCTGCACCATTGATTTGATATGAAAATGGATGGGGACTAATGCTTGTCTACAATAAGAGAACAAATAATTCTACTGAGACATTTGATGAATTGATGCATATATGAGGTAGATCATTATTACTTGGGTCAGTTGGGACTGATAGAAGCAGCCAATGTTGTATATAATATATGTTTTAACATGTATTAGGTGTTTGAAGGGTCCGATTCGCAAAGATCAGGTAATTTTGGGATTTGCCATAAAATATCTGTGGGATTTGGGATTGGGGGGTTTAAAAAAATGGGAAATGGGATTCAGGGGGGGTCTTCCCTACCCTGTAAGTAGACATAACAAGAAAATGTTGGGAACAAGTTTAAAATGTCGAATAATGTTATGTAACTGACAACTGATTCCCAATGCATGTACATAGTCACTTTGAAACGTTACCCGCTCTGCACTGTCAAGAAAGTGGGCCAACAGTCTCGTTCTGAAATCGTTGTATTATCCAATGCGATTGAGTCTTTCATAAAGCGTTTGGGATGCATACTGATGGCTAGGAAAATAAACAAGTGTCGGCGAAAGCCAGGCAAGGTAAATAAATCATTTTAACATCGTAGTTGTGATGAATATGGAATGCACGCTCGGTGCATTCTATCTAAGAACACACCAGTATTCTTCAACGACATTGATTTTGAGTTGAATTGGTGGAAAAAATACGAATGACTGTGAAAAATGATACGGCGAAAGATTAAAAAAAAATACATATTGTCATATTGTCATTTTCATTCCTCAATATGGAATGTTGTACCTAATAATGTTAGAAGAATGGAGGATAAAAGTGCCTTTTCGAACAATATCAAAAAGATCTGTTTGGAATCATTCAAGACCAGTGGAAATATCTGGGTGATCCCAGATCCTATGGCCTTCTGAGAAGGATGCATACTGGTACAGTGAAACGAAAATGAAATTTTCTGCTCGTGTGAATACATTTTTTGGAATATATAAACTGTTAGAAATTGCTTTGAAAGTTATAAGGATTGTCATGATGTTGAACAACGCGCTGGTGTTTGTTTTTATACACCTATCTTATTGATAATATGGTTTTACATTGTTTTATATACAATCATATATACTATTATTATTATTTATGTGAAAAACATCTTCACTAAACTTTTGAGAATTGTAATAAATTATGGAAACATTAGGAAAACAGCAAACTCTGAGAATAATGTACTTGTACACAATGCCTTTGACTGGATAAAAATCTTAAATACAAAATTATTTCAAACATTATTCAATTACCCCTGAGGAAGACCACACAAACTTTGGGCAGATTCGGATGGAATAAACATAAAAGCACAAACTGTGAGTTTGGTGTTCGAGTCGTACCTTCATCTCATATAATATTTATGTTAATCCTTTGGCAGATTTCGATCAAATGACTTTCAGATGGGTGGGGAATGAACGCAACAATAAGTAGAAACTCTTTGTTAACTGGGAATGCAGCTTCACTCCTCTATATGGGTCAGATTTTCAGAAAATGTACAATTGGCAGTATTACACGTTTAGTAGATTCTGCTAAATTAGGCTGCAATTTGGTCAATACTAGGTCAGTTCAAGTATATTTGGCATTGCATTGATTCTAACAATCTGTTTGGTTAGGTTGAACTGTATTTTGAACTATATTTTCGTCTGAAATTTGGGTTAAATTGTACATTGTACAAGTTAAATTGTACATTTTCTGAAAATCTTACCCATATATGTATTGACTGATTATACAGTGCCTGACAAAGACAGATATGCACCATATGTCTATGATTATCACATCAAATAAGATCAAAGGTAAACTGAGAAGTCACGTACATTTAATAGTCCATACCTTCCTTACAGTTGTGCAGCATTAAAGGAGATACACTCAGGATATCGGTACATTGGCTGACTTTGTTGGAAATGTGGAGACACTAACGATAGGACAATATGTTATATACTATTCCCATGTTTATTCAGAAGAAAGAGTCTTGCACTTGGGAGATTGAAGGGAATATTTATTTTACATGAAAAAACGCGCTGTCCTTCAAGGAGGATTTTGGGCGTCGCCTTTTATAAAAAGAACGCAATATGAAATAAAATGATATGGTCTCAATCATGTCTTTCATTTATGATATAATATGTTCGTCAACCTCTCTACTCTAGAACCCTAAAAACTGTGTGTGTCTTATCAAACTTACTATATTTTCTGGCATCAGGTACATACTCACAGCGAACTCCTAATTATTGTTTTAAATCTGAGTTTTTGACTTTGAGATTTATGTATGTCCACAATGTCAGAAACTAAAAATAAACAAAATAAAAAAACCCTTCGAAATCAACTTAGAATACCCCATAAACAGGAGGTTACATAACTTACAGCCTACAAATTCTGCAATTAATGATCTACCTTATCCCCATTAATAAGCCTACAATTCATACATCTATACATAGAATGGCTATAGCCTAAGAGCCGAAAAAATAGCTAGCCCCGACATTATAACAAAATACAATTTCAAGCACAAATCTTTACAAATCAAAGTGTCTTATCATCTTTGGCTCTGAGAGCCGCCCATTCTTTTATTTTCAGAATAAAAGTCACTCTATCCTGTTCTGTTCTTACATTTTCTGACAGGGAATTCCATGGATTCCAGGATGAAATCAAGCACAGTATACACCAAGCCGATTTTCTCATGGGAGGCAGCTGACAGGTGAAAAATGCCATCTGATGATTGACATAATTTAATCTTGCTGGGAGGCTACCACCCAAATATGCTGCTAGTCACCTATATTCAACTTTCATGCATCTCCCCAGGCCTCTGTTTCATGCATCTGCACTGGCCTGACTGCCCTCTGTTTCATTCATCTTCACTGGCCTGACTGCCCTCTGTTTCATACATCTGCACGGGCCTGACTGCTCTCTGTGTCATGCATCTGCACTGGCCAGACTGTCCTCTGTTTCATACATCTGCACTGTCCTCTGTTTCATACATCTGCACTGGCCTGACAGCCCTCTGTTTC
This sequence comes from Sthenelais limicola, assembly GCA_942159475.1. Lineage (NCBI taxonomy): Eukaryota > Metazoa > Annelida > Polychaeta > Phyllodocida > Sigalionidae > Sthenelais > Sthenelais limicola. The sequence continues at coordinate 16,366,647 of OW804095.1, forward strand.
ATACATCTGAACTGGCCTGACTGTCCTCTGTTTCATACATCTGCACTGGCCAGACTGTCCTCTGTTTCATACATCTGCACTGTCCTGACTGTCCTCTGTTTCATACATCTGCACTGGCCTGACAGCCCTATATTTCATGCATCTGCACTGGCCTGACTGCCCTCTGTTTTATGCATCTGCACTGGCCAGACTGTCCTCTGTTTCATACATCTGCACTGTCCTCTGTTTCATACATCTGCACTGGCCTGACAGCCCTCTGTTTCATACATCTGAACTGGCCTGACTGTCCTCTGTTTCATACATCTGCACTGGCCTGACTGCCCTCTGTTTCATACGTTGGGGGGACTTAGCTTTACCATTAATAATGATATACAACGAACACAAGGTTTGACCATGAACCCAGCGAAGCAAGAGTTTATTCTCACCCAATACATATCATTAATATATACAAGCAAAAACACATGTAAGAATACATACACAGCACAAAAAAGGGTACGATTAAAATTTTTCAAATATAGCATGCACATCAACGCAGCTCAGGTGCAGGCTAAATAATAGTCCAAGAGTCCAGGTGGAATGAGTGACGGAATAGTTGCAGGCCACTGATTGGTCCATATGACGCAGGTGTATTACATCATAATTAGCTGCTGCGTCAGCCCCAAATATAATCATCGATGGGTCGATTCCACATACATCTGCACTGGCCTGACAGCACTCTGTTTCATACATCTGAACTGGCCTGACTCCCCTCTATTTCATGCATCTGAACTTGCCTGACTGTCCTATATTTCATGCATCTGCACTGGCCTGACTGCTCTCTGTTTAATAATAGTAATAATAATAAGATTCTTTTATTTCATGACTAGGTTACAGAAAATACAGGTAGTACATGTCAGGTCTGGACCTGGTCTTCCCATGCATGCCTAGCATGGTTGACTAGCTAATTTTGGGGTTGACTAGGGGTTTGGTTGTGGGGCTAAGGTTGGGGGTTGGTTTACATTATATAATATCGTAGAGCTTCTTATTGAGTGAGAATCATTCAGTTTTAGACTTTGTATGTTTGAGGCAAGAAGTTGACAAGAAGTTGACTCTATAAAAAGCCATTCTACACGACTCAGTTTCATTTGTAATAAAATTTCTAGTAAAATTTCTAATAAAATATGTAATGACATGTATATACGACAATGTTTTAGTAATGCTGTACTGAGTCATCCTGCATAAGATCAACATTAGAAATATAAATGTTGATGAGTGACTCTGTACTGAGTCACCCAGTACATGAGGTTACATGAACATGAGTGAGAAAACTTTAATATGGACTTTGTACTAAGCCCTGTTTCATGCATCTGCACTGGCCTGACTGTCCTTTTTCATGCATCTGCACTGGCCTGACTGTCCTCTGTTTCATGCATCTGCACTGGCCTGACTGCCCTCTGTTTCATTCATCTTCACTGGCCTGACTGCCCTCTGTTTCATACATCTGCACGGGCCTGACTGCTCTCTGTGTCATGCATCTGCACTGGCCAGACTGTCCTCTGTTTCATACATCTGCACTGTCCTCTGTTTCATACATCTGCACTGGCCTGACAGCCCTCTGTTTCATACATCTGAACTGGCCTGACTGTCCTCTGTTTCATACATCTGCACTGGCCAGACTGTCCTCTGTTTCATACATCTGCACTGTCCTGACTGTCCTCTGTTTCATACATCTGCACTGGCCTGACTGTCCTCTGTTTCATACATGCATCTGCACTGGCCTGACTGCCCTCTGTTTTATGCATCTGCACTGGCCAGACTGTCCTCTGTTTCATACATCTGCACTGTCCTCTGTTTCATACATCTGCACTGGCCTGACAGCCCTCTGTTTCATACATCTGAACTGGCCTGACTGTCCTCTGTTTCATACATCTGCACTGGCCTGACTGCCCTCTGTTTCATACGTTGGGGGGACTTAGCTTTACCATTAATAATGATATACAACGAACACAAGGTTTGACCATGAACCCAGCGAAGCAAGAGTTTATTCTCACCCAATACATATCATTAATATATACAAGCAAAAACACATGTAAGAATACATACGCAGCACAAAAAAGGGTACGATTAAAATTTTTCAAATATAGCATGCACATCAACGCAGCTCAGGTGCAGGCTAAATAATAGTCCAAGAGTCCAGGTGGAATGAGTGACGGAATAGTTGCAGGCCACTGATTGGTCCATATGACGCAGGTGTATTACATCATAATTAGCTGCTGCGTCAGCCCCAAATATAATCATCGATGGGTCGATTCCACATACATCTGCACTGGCCTGACAGCACTCTGTTTCATACATCTGAACTGGCCTGACTCCCCTCTATTTCATGCATCTGAACTTGCCTGACTGTCCTATATTTCATGCATCTGCACTGGCCTGACTGCTCTCTGTTTAATAATAGTAATAATAATAAGATTCTTTTATTTCATGACTAGGTTACAGAAAATACAGGTAGTACATGTCAGGTCTGGACCTGGTCTTCCCATGCATGCCTAGCATGGTTGACTAGCTAATTTTGGGGTTGACTAGGGGTTTGGTTGTGGGGCTAAGGTTGGGGGTTGGTTTACATTATATAATATCGTAGAGCTTCTTATTGAGTGAGAATCATTCAGTTTTAGACTTTGTATGTTTGAGGCAAGAAGTTGACAAGAAGTTGACTCTATAAAAAGCCATTCTACACGACTCAGTTTCATTTGTAATAAAATTTCTAGTAAAATTTCTAATAAAATATGTAATGACATGTATATACGACAATGTTTTAGTAACGCTGTACTGAGTCATCCTGCATAAGATCAACATTAGAAATATAAATGTTGATGAGTGACTCTGTACTGAGTCACCCAGTACATGAGGTTACATGAACATGAGTGAGAAAACTTTAATATGGACTTTGTACTAAGCCCTGTTTCATGCATCTGCACTGGCCTGACTGTCCTATTTCATGCATCTGCACTGGCCTGACTGTCCTCTGTTTCATGCATCTGCACTGGCCTGACTGCCCTCTGTTTCATCCATCTGCACTGGCCTGACTGACCTCTGTTTCATACATCTGCACTGGCCTGACAGCCCTATATTTCATACATCTGCACTAGCCTGACAGCCCTCTGTTTCATACATCTGCACTGGCCTGACAGCCCTATATTTCATGCATCTGCACTGGCCTGACTGCCCTCTGTTTTATGCATCTGCACTGGCCAGACTGTCCTCTGTTTCATACATCTGCACTGGCCTGACTGCCCTCTGTTTCATACATCTGAACTGGCCTGACTGCCCTCTGTTTCATGCATCTGCACTGGCCTGACTGTCCTCTGTTTCATACATGTATCTGCACTGGCCTGACAGCCCTCTGTTTCATGCATCTGCACTGGCCTGACTGCCCTTTGTTTCATACATCTGCACTGGCCTGACAGCCCTATATTTCATGCATCTGAACTGACTGTCCTATATTTCATGCATCTGCACTGGCCTGACTGTCCTATATTTCATGCATCTGCACTGGCCTGACTGTTCTCTGTTTCATACATCTGCACTGGCCTGACTGCCCTCTGTTTCATACATCTGCACTGGCCTGACTGTTCTCTGTTTCATACATCTGCACTGGCCTGACAGCCCTCTGTTTCATACATCTGCACTGGCCTTACTTCTATATTTCATACATCTGCACTGGCCTGACTGTCCTCTGTTTTATACATCTGCACTGGCATGACTCCCCTCTGTTTCATGCATTTGCACTTGCCTGACTGCACTTAAAGTCTTAATGTTTCAGTTCATCTCTATGGATTTATATAATAAATGCCTTTCGGTTTCATTGCGGAAGGACTGACTGATATTTAAACCTTGCAGACAGGAAGAAGTCATGATCTCATCTGAGATTAATCATATCTTTCAATGGTAATGTGAGAATGTTCATTAGCCGTTTATTTCAGCAATAAACTCGGGAATAACAAATCAGTCGAAGCCATAATGCTTTTTAATTTCCCTTTTATTAATTATTGTTCAGTCATTCTGGAAATAACAGATGATCTTACCTCACGGACACAAATTACATGATAATATATGTGCAATTAGTTTTCTGAGAAACCTGTACAATGGATGGTATTTTTCTATTGGTTTATAATTTGTAACGCCTCAATGTCCGATCTGACACCAGATCACTGTCAGCAATCATAAAATCCAATATCAATAGTACATAAAAAATAAAGGGAGAGAATAATCAAATACTAAAGGGCAAAGACGCGGCTGATAAAGTCAACGAATATTTCGTAGGAATTGGGCCTAAGTTGGCCGGTAATCTAAAGACTAGTGGAAAAGTAGCTAATACTGTAACCGGTATAAAGAGACCTTTGGACGAAGAAACAAAATTCTCTTTTCGACAAATCCATGGTATTACTGTAGAATTAGCTTTAAGAAAAATAGGGAACTATAAGGCATCTGGGTTAAGAAATATGCCTACAAAAATATTCAAACCATGCATGTTGGCTCTGAGTGAGCAGTTTGCTTATCTATATAACCTGTCAATGGAATGTAACATAGTACCGAAAGCATTTAAGGATGCAATAGTTACCCCGTTGTTTAAAGAGGGAGACCGTTGTGATCCTGGGAACTACAGGCCTATCTCCTGTATCTCGCTTCCCGCGAAGATTATGGAGAGTTGTATACAAACACAAATTTCAGAATACTTTAGTGAGAATCAGCTATTGAACGAAAAACAGTTTGGATTTAGACCTGGTAAATCGATAGTGGATTCTCACGATAACCTTCTGGAAAAAGTGTATGAAAACTTAAATAACAAAAAAGCCACTGATTTAATTTTCTTAGACTTTCGGAAAGCTTTCGACACCGTCAATCACGACATCCTAATTCAAAAATTAATTCATTATGGTATAAAAGGCAAGGAGATAGAGTGGTTTAGGAATTATTTGAGCGATCGTACCCAAAGAATATCGGCCAATGGTGTATTATCCAAAATAGAGAATGTTATCTGTGGCGTACCGCAGGGAACATCTCTCGGGCCGATATTGTTTATTATTTATATTAATGACTTAATCGACACAGTACATGGTAGTGAGATTCAATTATTCGCGGACGATACCGTGCTGTATGGAGATAGGCCTGTGAGTTCAAGGAATATAGTAAATTTACAGAATGACCTTAATAATATTGTTGAATGGTGTCAAACAAACAAAATTTCTTTAAATATAAAGAAATGTAAAACAGTCAGTATATGTTCAAAACCAAAAACAAGTAATATGGCACAATATTTTATTGATAATCAACAAATCGAATCCGTAAACTATTATAAATATCTGGGAATAGAATTGGATAGACAACTAAATTTCAAGACTTTCGTTGATAGGAAAAACAACATTGTAAGGGCCAAAGTTAAGGCCATCTCTAAGTTATTTGGAGTGTGTCAGAGAGACACCTTATTATTGCTGTATAAAACTACCATACTCCCCCATATTGATTATGGAGATGTATTTTACAATGTAGCTCCCCAGAAACAACTACAAAAGTTACAATCATTACAGAACGCCTCATTTAAGATCATATTGGGACTACCCAAACTTACGAGTACCAAACAAATACATGTAACTCTTAATATGCCGACCCTTAAAACTAGAAGGGAAATGCATATGCTAGGGAGAGCTTTTTCCAGGGTAAAAACTGGGAAAAATATTGACACCAGAGGCATTGGTCTTAGAAATCTTACCAAAGGGAGGAAAATGGTAGTACCTCATCCCAAAAATGAAATGTTTAAAAAATCCTACCTCTACAATATGACAGTCCTATGGAATAAATTGCCGGACAAAACCCAGATTTTACAATCGAACAAGGAATTTAACCGATATTTGAAGCAAATGTATCCATCTGAATACGACCAATATCTTAGCGAACCTATTACTGAAATAATTGATTGAACATTGTGACTAGTTGTTTGTACCGAGTATGTAGTATTTTATCCATGCTAAATTTACAGAGTTGTGAGTTGACCGATGTATGTATTATATTCATGCAAATTTACAGAGTAGTGAATTGACATAAACCAACCAAGTTGAAACCTGATTTCGGGTATAGAACTGAGGTACATAATACCTAATTTTAAAGATCGAGACATCGATGGGTAGATATATCAGGGTTGGATGGCGGGGTGATCTTTGTTTAAAGATCTTATCAATAATATCAATTGTATGTTAATGATGTTATATTGCTCTAATAATACTGTGACGATGCCTAGTAAATAATGGCAACGACTGAATTCCGTCCATATAGATTGTAGTACATAATATGTAGCCACATTATAGGGATATCCCCCAGTAACTACTTCGGATATGTTGTTAATAATGAACTATGATATACCTGTTGTAAAAATGTATGAACATAAATGGAAAGGTCTTAGAGTATACAAAGACTTAACTATTGCCAAAGTACTCACTGTATGTAAATTAGAACCAATAGAGCGTAACTCAGATATAATTGTATATGTAAATCTCGAGACATGTAAGATACTTTATTTTATTCATTTTTGGACACAGTGGAAGACCTACTCTGTAGAATTGTACGCCCGTTTCATGATTATGTAACTGTTGACAAACCATGAATAAAAATTCAATATATATATATATATATACATGAGTATATTACTGCAGCAAAGAAAATGATTTAGATTGAAAACTAACTTTTTTATTAGAGGACACCTCAGACGAGGAAGTCGATGCAAGGCATTTTAAGTAGAATAGTCAAGATAAGAAAGCCTTGTGCCTAATTCCCAGTACACTGTTGTAAACGCTCAATAAGGGAATTTACTTACATGTCATTGCGCCTATTGATACAGTGCATGCAGGGAGGGATTACATTTAAATGTGGCATGCACACATCTAACCACATTTCTGTAAGGAAGTACTTAGAATATTACATTAGGATTTTTGTTTGTATAAATCACTCTAGGTCCAAACCCTGAGATTAGATAAGAATGGTATGGGAGCCTACTCCACTAATCGGTTTCCTGGCCTTATTCTGGCATATTAACGGGAATATAATGACACTTTATGCGGTCTTAATGGAATTATAATGGCACTTTGCGGTTTAAGGCAAGGGGCTTTCCCTTCATTTGAAGGGAGTCTCTCAACTTTGGGCCTAGACTGAAATGATCCATGAAATTGCTTTATCTCTGTCTGGCATACACACAGGACTATTCCATGTGAATCAAAGTTCTATATCAAGTGTGTAAAGGCGAGTCACGTATTGTGAAATGAAACTAGACACATTTGATTAAAATACACATAAATATTAATGTTATGACAGAACTGGTAAAAGTCTTTAAACATACAACAATACTTGAATTATATATATATTTTTTTACATTAAATCGTACAAAGACATTTCATGATGAAGAGTCAACTATGACTCGAAACGTTGGAATCACGTTCACTATTAAAACAACTGAATAAAATACAAAATTCAAAACAACTGCTGAGATTATTGTTTTGGTGTACTTACAACTTAAGATTCATGTTAATATTATTTTATGACAGAACTGATAAAAGTGTTTGAATTATGCAAATTGATTCTTATTTTTCCGATCATAGTTTAGTTCTAAGCAATTCATCTCAGCAGAACTAGGCGTATCTCACTTTGCCTTGCGGAACCAAATTCAGAGGCAAGAAACGACACCAAAACAATAATTCCATTATCCCCTCAATGTGTTCCAGGGACGGTTAAACCTGTGATTTCTCCATTCATCCATTTTAACTCCATGGTAACAAGATTTACAAACTTTATTTTCTTTTTCGATCTAAAAGTTTCACATGTCGAGGAAATCTTGTGTCTCCTTCTTGTATGAATTTGTCCCAACCGCTCTTATCCGATATTTCAACTTTTATTTCCTCTTTTATATTTCCTCTTTTAATAGATTCCTGAAAGTGTTTAAAAGGGATGTCATTTACAGGACCTGAGAGTCGATGTATTTACCTCCACAAGACGGATCCTGTTTCGATTAAATCATTGACTTGTGAAATCCAATAAGCAAACATTCGCCTGGCCGATTTCACTGATAAAGAAACTGAGAAAATAGTTGAAAATAAAAGATGGAGCAGCAAACAGAGCAAGTGAAGATGGCCATTGAAATAGAAGCCATTCTAACATTTGCACACCAAATGAACTTTCTGTCAATGGTTTTAAGAACCATTGGTGTAGTAACATAGTGGCGAGTGTTCAGAGACTATGAGAGTGCAGTGAATAAATAATTTCTTATTTCATACTTGAATTCATAGGTACCTTTTGTAGAAATATAAAATATACTACTTTTGTCCGCATCCTTTTTCAGCATTTCTGCTCAGCTGAAGATAATTTTAAATTGCTTAGTTTCTGTATCTTATGGTTAGTTGAATTAGAATCTATTCATATCTCTTTCAGAATACGAAGTATTATTATAATTTCTAATAAAACATTTCTACATTTCAATTTAAGATTTCTATCTAAAGACAAAATATATGAAGAACTGTGATGAATTTAATCTTGGGCGTCTTGATATATATTTTATTCTCATGTGTAGTTCAGAATTCACTGAATGGCACACAATTGAAGAATACTGTAAAATGATAGTATACAAATAATTATAAATACCTTTTATTAATGTTTAAGAAATACATTATAAAATATATCTTTAGCCTCCTTAGATATGACAATTCCTACGTTTTGTCCAATACTGGAGGTGTAGCCTGGAATTCTGAAAGTCGATCTGTTGAAAGTCGACAGAAAGTTATTTCTTTTTATATATCAATAACTTTTATTTCACTTTGTGATCTCCAATCGATGTAACATGGTGATATAATGTGGATTTTATACAAGATAAACAAAATATTACAGCTTCAATAATCTTAAGTAATTTCTAAGTGAAACATATGAAAAAGACTGAAGAGTGGAATCAGATGATTTTACTCTCGATTTAGTGATTTGTTTGTGATCGTATATCAGTTAGCGGTGTGTCAACTTGCTCACAGCATTTGCGAAACACTTTTAGACATGATGCTTTGACCAACCGAAACAACGTACAGCGTGGGCAGCAAAGTGCTTACATTAGCTCTTAACGGCCAGTGGTAACATCAACACATCTAACTTTTTCCTTTCTCATGAATTTAGAAACAATATGGCGAGGGAATTAGCAGAATAACATTTGTTGTGCCCTTCCTTATCAGGTGTTGAATTATGCCACAAATGGTGGTTCAAGGTTCCTCATTGCCTTAGGTTGTTATACAAGCATGGTGGTTGATGTTTTTACTCCATGGATATTAATTAGGCTGAGCAACTAATATTCGGCCACCCACACAGTCATATTCTCTCCCCAATCGACAAGGATATCCAACTGAAATAGGAAATATCCAACACTATTCTTTTTGGAATGTTATGTTCCTTTTCCAAATTATTCCATCACATTATCAAAAGGATTTATGGATATCTTGGATGTGGGATATTCTTTCTTAATCAAACATATCCAAATATACATCATCTTACTATTCTCATCTTACTCATCTAACTACATGCAGAGTAGTAAAGAAGAGGGTGTAGGAATAGGAGAGGGGGAGGGGAAGGGAAAGAAGACGAGGGTTAACCAATAATCAGACTGATTTCAATGCGTTCCTATTGGGCAATTAGAGCCTGAGTTTATTGTCCGAGCTGGCCCTCTATGCCTGATGGGAATCCTGTCGAGGCCGGAGGCCGAGACAGGTTTCCGAAGGCATAGAGCGCCAGCGAGGACAATAAACTCAGGCTCTAATGGCTTTAGTCCCCGTTGGTTGGGCTGTTTACTGGAAGTTCTCTAGGCATAGAGGGCCAGCGGGACCGGTAGTGACCACTGGCCCTCTATGCGTCTATAACGGGCCAGCTCAGACCAACCAACGGGGACTAAACCGCCATAGATCTATACAGGGGAGAGAGGAGGGCGACAGATAGGGAGAGAGAGGGGGAGAAACAGCTAGAGCAGAGCCTGAGGTGGGGGGAGGAGCAGAGGGAGAGAGAAAGAGATGGAGAGAGAAGGAGGGATAGGTGGAAGAGAGATATTGAAGTGGCAAAGTGATGGTGGGAAAGAGGAAGAGAGGGCGGCAATAGTAACAGCAATAGGAAGTGTGGAGTTGGAAAAGGATATGTGTGAGATACATGTAATAGCTTGCACTAATGAGGAAAGGTATGGACAAATTACAACATTATTACATTTTAGAGCAGTAACGTTAATTACTTTGTATCAAGATTTAGTCCCCGTTGGTTGGTCTGAGCTGGCCTGTTATAGACGCATAGAGGGCCAGTGGTCACTACCGGTCCCGCTGGCCCTCTATGCCTAGAGAACTTCCAGTAAACAGCCCAACCAACGGGGACTAAAGCCATTAGAGCCTTGGTTTATTGTCCTCGCTGGCCCTCTATGCCTTCGGAAACCTGTCTCGGCCTCCGGCCTCGACAGGATTCCCGTCAGGCATAGAGGGCCAGCTCGGACAATAAACTCAGGCTCTAATTGCCCAATAATAATGCTATTACTATATGAACTATGTTTTTGACTTCTCTATTATAATTGATAATGTTTTGATTATGATGATCCGGCACACATGACTCTACTTGTTTCCCAGAAAAGTGAAGTTTGAAATTCTTTTATAACTTTAAATACTAGTATGTCAGCTACAACCTGACATTACAGTTTCACACGTTAAGAGTAGCTCCATTCACCAGCACCAAATGGCATTCAACATTGATATTCCGCAGATATAATGAATGTGAGAATTAATTTTGTTAGCAGCGCTCCATATATGGGGGGCCGCTCTACACTCTGTCCAGCCTCTGTAGAACCCAGCAAGGATGGCGGGGGTTCAGGGGTCACAATGGGGCACTGACTTTGACAGCACTGATTTACGAATTAGTTGGTGGATGTGCTGCCACTTTCCTGTTCCTGTCTCTCAAATATGTCATGGTCGTCGCCATTCATGGCTTTTAATGTTGGTCCCCTTCTCCAGGGTTAGTGGGAATGAGGGAATGATAGACATAACCACTAGTCCATTCCCCTGGGCATCTCTTTCGTCCCAGTCTAGGTCCAAACCCTCAGATCAGATACGAATGGTATGTCAGTGATTAGACGCCTACTTCGCTAATCGGTTTCCTGGCCTAAGACCCTGCGTTCTAATGGGAATATAATGACATGGTGTGGTCTTAATGCAATTATTATAATGGAACTTTGCGGTTTGCGGTTTGAAGGGACTCTCTCCGTTTGAAGGGACTCTCTCATCTTTGGGCCTAGACTGCATCCCTCGTAGTCAAAGTTCTACCTGGGTGTGTTTCTTCAATAACACCCGAAATGGTTACCAAGGTGACATTTAATTATAATATTTAGGCCTAATGTGTTTCAGGAAAATGAGTCACAAGTTGCAATAAATAGATTTGAGATACCATCATATTTGAAAAGATGAAATCAAGCCGATTCTAATGATGGTAAATATTAGGACAGCTAACAACTTCTATATTTTCAGTTTGATATTTCTATTTTTAAGAAAAGAGTTTGCAATATCTCTGGATTGAAAACTACTAGTAAAGTAGCTCAATATACTCTATAGGATAAGTTTTAAAGTGCATGGATATGGTTAATACACCGTCTCAACATTTAATACCTGTAGGGACATTTGATACACCAAAAACAAGAACATTTCTACAAAGAGATCTTGCGGATAAATCACGTTGGAAAACATCCATTTTCTGACTTGTGACTCATGTTCCTGAAATACATCACATATGTATGCTGCCCGCAGGGAATAACAGTCAAACGGGAGTGCAGGTATATATATTCCCACACAGGTATATAGGTCATATTTTCAGAAAATGTACAATTAGCAGCTGTACACATTCAGTAAATTCTGCTACATTAGGCTGGAATTTGGTCAATACTAGGTAAATTCGAGTATATTCGGCATTGCATTGATTCTAGCAATCGGTTTGGTTAGGTTGAACTTTATTTTGAACTTTATTTTCGTCTGAAATGTGGGTTATTTGAAAGGGTTGATGAACATGAATTGTACATTTTCTGAAAATCAGACCCATATATTCCTACACAGAAACTGAAGCCGCTCTTGGCAATAAACATGTAGACGCTACTTTATACAGAAAACAATATTTTATCTGCCCGAGGAGGACCCCAAGAGAGCTGAAGGATTACCTGTTACTTGTTTAGGATCTAGAAATATGAACCGTTGCAATATGCAAGAGCTATCTTTCTTGAACTACACTTAAATCCGAGGCATAAAATTCGAAGATTCTGTATAGAAATGTAGAGTGTCGAATTAGTCTATCCTATTCTGTTCCATCTGGAGGTGCTTCATGAAAACATCGCACAACCTAATTTTATTGTAAATATTTTCAATGAATTTTAAATTTGAGACTGTTCCTAAGACGTTTCTTACTGTTCACGATTGCCTGTTATTTACCGTCTGAACAGGTTATTAAATGCATGATATTGTATAGATCTATATTAATATTTACTCAGAGGCAGTCATTAAAAAAATAATATTGGTTATGGAACTTAAATGATAAAGCACACTATATTATAACTAATTCTATCATATCTAAGATACATAGTACGATAAGCTTATATCGTACAATGTATCTTGTATGAGTTGCTCTACAATGTTTATTATGAAACATCATAAACATCATCATGTCATGACAACAACACAGCGATGGGTGTTTGCTTTTAAAGTGTGAGTTTGAAAACAATTTATTTGTATTATGAATCACTAAATGTATGTTTTTCTCGGGTAGCTTATGTGACTTTTACATATATGCAACATCTACTGAGAATAGGCATGTTACGTAAGGTTACGTAACGCCTGGGCCTCCCCAAGGGACAGTGGGCGCAACAGCCGGGCACGGCTGGTTATGCAAATTTATGAGGTGTACACCTGAGGTGCGTTGGGACCAGAAATAAAGTTAGTTACCTTTGGACAATCGTAAGATCAAGTCAGGAACCATATCGTTCTGTGTTATTCCTTTATTAATTATAGCATAGTAATGATAATTGGATATCAATTATCATTATAAAAACAGTAATCATCTCTAACATTAATATTTGGACACGCAATTAGCACATAGGTGCTAATTGCTCATTAATTAACACCTATTTGGAACCTTTAAGAACGAACATCGGTACCTCACATTTAGGATTATCTTAAGGACTGAATTACCAGATCTATACATATCAGGTATATTTACATAATGTATGTTACTGAATGATATTTTTTAACTACAAATACATCCCCCAGTTGCTCTACTCTGGCTGCTCTGAAAACTTCACCTCTGAACATCCAGCTGCTTCCATCCAGCAAATGCTACTTCCTCAAATAAAAAAAATGCAAAAAAACAAGATCAATAACTGCTTGTTGAAGTTTTGGTGCAAAATATAAGAACTTCACTTTATTTTTCTCATCACATTTCTCACATTCAGGAATCCACATGAGGTATAGCTGCTACATATTAACACTCATTAACTGATGGACATAATCGTACCTCATCATTCCCATAACAAGCGACCACTTATGCATTACAAACAAAGCTTATTTTCATATCTTTTTTTTACAAAGGATATGAACTACTTCTAGAGTTACATTTCTCTATTGATGAGAGGTTTCACAAAAGGAAGGACCCGTTGCATGAGTAAGGCCTAGTCCACTAAGCCGATTCTCATGCGATTTTGCGCCACAGAGAACTATTTTGCAGTCACTTTTGTGAGAATCGCATGACAATCGGGTTAGTGGACTAGGCCCTTTAAAGAACCTATGCAACTGGTCCAGGACCTGTGGTAACATGATGATATTGGCCATAAAGTTGACTATCCCCTACCACATTGCTATGTCTTCTGATGAGAGTACAACTAGACTCGGCTGTCTAGACATAGGTTAGGTCACGACATATTCTCCTGGTTACCAGACTAGTCATGCTGGCAGTATGATTGTTTGAAAGGGTCAGTTCCAGAGTGACCCTTTTCCAGCAAATCACAGAGCATTGTGGCAGCTCTGTTGCGTAGAGTGGACTGGGACATACACACTGCCTTGCTGTCCTCAGATTTCAATTACTCACAAGAGAGTTCTGATGAGTCCAGGGACCTGTTTCATAACAAATTCTTACTGGAAGTATTCGTTGCTGTGCCAAATATACCCTGCTTTGATAAGGGATGTCTAGTATAGGAATAACAAGTAGCACTGTGGGTATAGCAGATTCCTTCCCCAAATTTGCTTACCGGCTGCTGAGCCAGGAAAGATATCTAAGGCGGGAAATATTTAGGAAGGATCCGTTATAAAACAGGCCCCTGGACATGATATATTATCTCCTTCAACAATTTTCTTCCTTAAAGAAGCAATCATTTGACCCAGTAACTACCAAAACTTCCCTGTACCATCAGGTCTTGATGTATGCTACTCGTTGATGCAACAATAGATTTGTGTCCCAAAGACCCAAACGAGGACCAATTGCTTTGGAGCAAGGAGCCATATAAGTAGCAAGATAGACTGTGTGGTAGGTCATCGGGTAGGTGGTAGGTCATCTGGTAGGTAGTAGTTCATCAGCTAGAATCCTGTCAGATATTAATATGCTCTAATTATATGGAACTTCTCCTATAGGAGGTCTATACCTAAGTCGCAAGTGATTTGCGATCACCAGGGACAAGCAATTGCTTGTTAGTAGTGAATGCACGCATATCAAATGATATTCTTGCGATTGATTGATCGTTGATTGGACGCGATTACTTGTAGGCGATTAAATGGAGCAGCTCTTACTGGCGATCACTTACATTAGCGACAATCACTTATGTCATTAATAATACAATACATAGGCTTCTAATATGAGACTTTCGAGCAATAAACTATAATCAGGCTCCTCCACCAGATTGCAATGGCTATAGTGATAATTTCAAGGTGGAAATTTAATTGCATGAATACCTCATTATTTATTATATTTGAGCAAATCGTTTAAAGAAAATACTTATTCAAGACGCTTTTATATGGTACATGAAATTCCCAGGTATTCAAGTAAAACATCTAATAATGAGGAAATTATATCAAGTTATTCACACATGTCACTGCTTTAAGCAGTCGCTATCTGTAGTCAAGGGTATGCACCGATACAGTTCACTTAATTCCTGACAATATTCCAAGTGTCTCGATTACACTACACTATAGAAATCAATATATTTTTGTTGGTGTTATTTTGAAATTGGCAGATCTTCATAACTATGCAAGAGACACATACTAATGCCTCAGATATCAAGTTATGGTGTAATAGGATATTTGCAAAGCCACCCTTTTGAATCTTGATTCGCATGGAATTATGGGATATAGGATCCATCTCAGCATACACTGGGCGATTTATGCGCAGTGGCACATCCAAATCCCCTATCATTGATCCCATAGACTTGGGAATAATCTGTACGAGCGTACAATCTGTACTCGTTCTGTAGGCAGCGGCGTGCCATAGAGTTAACCGTTGAGTGCTTTGATGTTTACTGCCTACAGGACGCGTACATGGGTCACATTGTCAGAAAATGTACAATTGGCAGCTCTACACATTTAGTAAATTCTGCTAAATTAAGCTGCAATTTGGTCAATACTAGGTAAATTCGAGTATATTTGGCATTGCATTGATTCTAGCAATCTGTTTGGTTAAGTTGAACTGTATTTTTAACTTGATTTCCGTCTGAAATGTGGGTTATTTGAGAGGATTGGTGAAGGCGAATTGTACATTTTCTCACCCACATAGAGTGTATCCAACATATCGAAGACAAGTAACAACAGAACAGGACGAGATGATAGAAATGTCCATAAAGAATGTACATCATTTTTTATTATAACTTCATTTTCCTAGCATTGAGATAACTAAGTGTGTCATCCAATTTCTCAAGGATCAGGTAGAATGAAAAAAGGTACAAAAGAACTAAACATGAGAAAAATAGTCTGTATTATCATTCATTTCATTTATCATTATTACTACTTTTCATCTATCTCAAACTTCATTATATATCGTGTGGTGTGACAGAGATGCTGTAACTTTAGATTTGTACATTAGAAAACGATTTCTCAATTAAGAAATGAATTATTTACAAGCCGGGAGTATACGATGCCCTACTTTAAGAATGAATGTACTAAATAGAATACAGGGCCCCTATGAAAATCAATGTAAATTGAGACGAGTTATGTAATAAAAGAAAATTGAACAAAAAAAAAGAAGAGGATTTTGGTAGTACAATGGATTAACCTGAATAAAGATAGAAACAATATCACATGTTTAGACAAACAAACTAGGAAATCATTCCTCCGATTTACCTCCCATGCACAATTGAATATTTTGTTTGGTTTCGACGTCCAACCTCCGTTATACCCTGCCCACACTCAGCCGATTTGCCTCCCGATTGTCCCCCGATTTGGGTCTTCCGATGAATCCTAGGATTTCATTTCCAATCCTGGTTTATGTTATTTCAAAAACATAAACCAGGATTTGGAATGAGTTCATAGGATTCATCAGGAGACCCAAATCGTGGGGAAATCGGGAAGCAAATCGGCTGAGTGTGGGCAAGGCCTTAAAGCATTCATTGCAAGGAAAGGTCCAAGTATTAGGCCACGTGTTGTAATTGTTTATACAATAATCCACAATACATTATCTACATTAAGTGCGACCAAGTTAATATAGATCTTTATTGTATACAACATCAATCATTGTCCTGACCAGAATAGGAATAATGCAAATTTATATATTTATCGTCGGAGACAGTGTCACAACTTTCATGGGGGTAGGGCTGGGGTGCATAATCGTTATTAACAATTGCCTAAAGTTCACTTCGTTAATAACCCGAAAAAAACTATTTTATAGAAACTATTCAGTCATTACAAATATAATGTATTGAGTAAATGTAGGTTATGCACATTAATATCCCGCCAAAAGGCAATTTGTTTACAAATTTACATAACTTCACAATTATGCACCAACCCTATTTAGGTACATTTGTTATCGTTTTAGGAAAATGAGTCACGAGTCGCAAAATATGGATTTTGAGATACCGTCATATTTGAAAAGAGGAGATCAAGCCGATTCCAATGATAGTAAACACTAATAACCTCATAAGTATTTCTATATTTTATGTTTGATATTTTTATTTTTGAAAAAAAAAGTTTGCAATGTATGGGTAATTACCAGTAAAGTAACTAAATATATCCTGTATGAAGGCCTTCAAAATGCAAGGATATATTTAATACAATATCCCGAAATTTGTCACATGGATTAATATGACTATACGTGCTAAACTCTTTAAAAATCAGAGCGTTTCAATAAGAGATCTTGTGGAAAAAACGCTTTGAAAAATATCAATTTTGCGACTTATGACTCAATTTCCTGGAACACATCACATTTGAGTCCGCAAACAAAACCAAAAGAAGTATAGTACTGGACTCCATGCCATATATTGCCGTATATCCATATAATATAAAGCTAGAGCGATTTCTAGGAAAGGAGGTAGAAAAGAAATGGTAGAAAGAAGGTTTTCTTTGTCCGGAATGTTCTCGGAATTTGTTGAATTACAAACTACTTTACTCATCTGTAGATGTCAATCCCCCCTCTCTGGATGTCGTCGTATGTGGTTTGTGAGGGTATTTGGGGTGGAAATGTGGTTTTGAAGCCTTTTTAAAATTGCGATCTCTACACTCTATTTATAGCCTGGGAAAGCCCCTGTGAGATACTACGTCATTTCCCACAACCTACGTCCAGGGGGACCTAACTATAAGTGACCAGCCAAACAGAAGGGGATCCCAGGGTCAAATTTTCCAATTTGGGTTTATTATAGATTCTGAATCTGCATGTCCCCCTGGAAAATAGTTGAAAAGTCCCAGAATTTGAAATATGGGTTTTTTTGTAAAGTTATGTGCGTTTTCAAGTCAAATAGGTTGGGGGAGTGACTCATTTTCCTGTGACACATCACATGTACAAAAAATAAATGTTAAAAAAAATGGTTTTGGTTTAAATGACAGCGATGTACAGAAGGGGAAATGAGCATTATAAAAGGGAAATCGGAGATGGGGTTGGGAGAGAAAAACAGGTATGAAAGTCAGAGAAGAGAGGGAGGGAAAAGAGGGAGAGGGGGAAATGTGGGGAGAGAGGGGGACCGTCCGGAGGACGGGTACTTTGCTAGTGTCATATATATTTGTGTTCTACTCAAATCAACCACTAGAGGAGTAACACTTTCAAATTCCCCCTTTTCAGACAGTCTTGAAAGATGTGACAACAACTGAGGGAACCTCAGACACGTCTCTCTAAATTGAACATATTACCATGGCAACACGAATCATATTAAATAATTCAGGGGGTGATACATATAATATCGTCCCGAAAGTTCCTGGTTGCAGCCTATGCCACTAATTTAATAGGGGACTTGCATAGCCGCCATTTTGAATCATGATTCGCATGGAATTATGGGAGTGATGGTACAGTATAAAACCTTTATGAAACATATTATCTTTAGCTTTGAATATTTATCAGTGGTCCAATACCAATATCCATGACTTTTAAATGTTTCTATAACACGTGACTTCATCTTTCCCATCATGCATTTGGTTTCTATAGATCATTTACACAAACTATGATATTGGTAAAAACATTCTTGAAATTTTCCATAACATTGTTACCAAATATGTGTATGTCAGATTTGAACTGAATCTATCCCAGCATGCACTGTCATAGACATGCGCAGTGGCACATGCAAATCCCCTATTAGTATGTTTTCCTTGCCCTTGATGACCATGGTGTTCTGTCGTGTTTAATCTGGAGATTCTTTAGAACAGATATAGCGTTCAGTTATTGTTATGGTTACAGATCTCACGTGGCGATCATGTGATCATACCACATGATGTGTTTCCACTAAATGTCTACTTTGAGAATATGTTGGGTTAGGTTGTTAAAAAAGTGACTTTTTGTTGATATTGTTTGATTTCCTGAGGCCATGCAAAGGGACACCGTTAACTATTCTGACCTATAAATAGTAATGAATAATCAATGCATCAATCAACATACAATCAAATCATCAATCAAAAATATAATTTGGCCATTTAGTAATTGAAAGTGTGTGTATATTTGAAGAGGTACATGTATGTAAAGCAACAATTTCACTGTATGAGAAGATCGCAAATATAAAGGTAGACTAGGAGATTTCACAAATTGTCATACGAGTGAATGTGGAACTATTGTGCCGCCAATTTCTGCTCTTCATTAGGCTCAGCCACAATCACACCTCTGCCGATCCATGTCCCTCTACTCCTGTCACACAAGGCGTCTGACAAATTAGGGAGTTTTAGCAACCACAACGCACCCACACAACACTAACGCATCAACTAACTGTTTGTACATTATTACCGTTGTTGGGGTATCTCGAGAGGCCTGCATTGCAGATGCCCTCGACCTAGCGCCTCTCGAGATTTCCCCACAGCGGTAGTAATGTACACATAGTTAGTGGATGCGTTAGTGTTGTATTGGTGCGTTGTGGTTGCTAAATCTCCCTATTACCAAGGCACAAAGCTAGAATTTTTCATGGGACAGAAGAATAAGTTGTTGACACCTGTAATGAATAATATAGATGTAGACTCTGGACAGGTAGCCACACCGACCTTGACCTTGACCTTGACCTAGCAACAAGACCAGTGACGCAAGGCAATTTGTGAAAGCCCCTTTTGATGACCTCTAGTCACGTGACGTGAGCTGACACAGGCCATAGAGTACGGTTGAAAGCTCCACTGCCAGCAACTTCCACTTGTAAAAAGGTAAGTGTTTTATGTCACAGGAAAATGAGTCTGAAGTCGCCAAAGGGATATTTTTTAAATGTTTTTTTTTCTCAGTACAAGAACTCCTTTTTAGGAATGTTTTCATTTCTAGGCGTTTAGCTCTCTTATACTCTATACACGTCTTGACCTTTTCACGAATGTAACTGTTTACTTCATGAATAAAAATTCAATATATATATATACACGGCTTGTAGGCAGCGGCTTTCCATAGAGTTAACCAAAGCGGGCTTTGATGTTTACTGCCTACGGGACGCGTACATAGAGTGCAGTCCTATAAATGGGTCAGATTTTCAAAAAACGTACAATTGGCAGCTCTACACATTCAGGGAATTCTCCTAAATCAGACTGAAAAATGAAGAATACCGGGTATATCTGAGTATATTTGGTATCACATTGATTTAAAGTATCAGTTCTGTTATATTAAACTGCATTTTGAAACTCATTTTTGTCTAAATGTGGGTTATTTAAGAGGATTGGTGAAAGCGAATTGTACATTTTCTGAAAATCTGACCCATAAATACGAGTCCCAGATTCCAAGACTGTGTTCTGAATATTATAGATCTACGTGTTTCAAACTCCATCGGAAAGTAATTAATGTATTTAACCCCTATAAATAGATATAAAAGTACCTATTAGCTGTCTTAAGATAAGGAGCTATCACGAAATCCAATTTTTGCCACTTAAAACTCATTTTCCTGTGGCACATGACAACTACTCATGATTATAGTTGTCTGGTAATCACATGTGACGTAAGTTCTGTATAATGAATTGAATATTTATTACCACATCATCTTCTCTTCGTGACCAATTAACATGGGTATTTTTCTGATTGCCGGAAAGGTAAGAAACTCCTTTTCAGACTCTGATTTTGTCTAAAGACATTACTTCTGAAAGCATCATATCGCAGTACACTTAAGTCACAATGATTAGCTATGAATATTACATAATATCCAAATCTAGGAACCAATTACCAAGCTAAATTAGAAATTCTTCAGATCCAAAGCCGTCCGAAATATATAACAAAAGTCTTCGTAAAACAATCAATGAAAGAAAGAAGAACATGAAAATCAATGAAAGAAGCAACATGAAACTGCTAAATTCACATGGTTTTCTCCTAGCTTCAAAGTACATACATAGATACGTAAAAGATAGTCTGAGGGTACTTTACCTCATTCCTTTTCATTTCATATCATATCATTCTTTCATCAATCAGTCGTTTTTTATGGCTCCTATATGTTACTACTACACTGGTTCTCTTTTGTAATACTTTTTAATTTGTTGATGGTTATAATAAATATTTAGTTTTGTAGTACTCAAATGTGATCCGTTTTAGGAAAATGAGTCATAAGTCGCAAAAAATCGATTTTGAGATATCACCATATTTGAAAAGATAAGATCAAACCGATTCCAATGATAGTAAACACTACGACACCTAATAAGTATTTCTATATTTTAAGTTTGATATTTTTATTCTTGAAAACAAAAAAGTTTTCAATGTTTCTGGATAGATACCTACCAGTAAAGTAAGTAAATATACTTCATACGAAGGCATTCAAAATGCAAGGGTATATTTAATACAATGTCCTGAAATTTGTTACACGGATTTATATGACTGTAAGTGCTAAACCCCCTAAAAATCAGAACATCCAATAAAGAAATCTTGGGATAAAAACGCTTTGTTAAATATCATTTTTGCGACTTATGACTCATTTTCCTAAAACGGATCACAAATTATAAACAGGTGTTCTTTCATCTTGTAGGTATCAAGTAATGAACATTATTAAGTATAAATATATCTGTTCTAACAATACACAACCTCCATCCATTGTACACTGTCTAACCCTACACCATAAAACTGGCCATGGTTCGTTCAAGGAGAGTGTGTACTATACATAGCTACATATGATGTGTCAATGGAAAATGAGTCATAATTAACAAACACTGGATATGGGCCGGATTTTCAAAAAATGTACAATTGACAATTCTGCTGAGTTAGGTTGTTAATTATTTGGTCAATACTAGTTAAATTCGAGTACACTCGGCATTGCATTGACTCTAGCAATCTGTTTGGTTAGGATGAACTGTCTTTTGAACTTTATTTTCGTCTGAAATTTGGGTTATTTGAGAAGAGTGGCGAAGTTAATTATTGTACATTTTCTGAAATTCTGACCCATGTATTCAAAACACAGTCTTCAAATGTGGTACATGTGTTCATGACACCACCAGAGCAGGGCACCCCGCAAAATACAAACATTCTGAGAACGTTCTTGTGAATACATCGCTTTGAATGGCAACTTGTGATTCATCTTCCCGTGACACATCACAAATAATACTCTACCATCGTCGGGACGGCTCACAATTGTGAAAATGTGTAACCTTGTGACAATAATAGCGGTGGATTCGGAGAGCGTGGGCTAAGATATTTTACAGTAATGAGTTCATGAGAAAAAAATCACGAGGAAAATATATTACTGACCATAATCCATGCATATCACATCATCCAGAATATTTATTATCCTAGCCATACATACAAATATAATAGAATCTAAGTTTTGTAAGAAATCTTAAGAATTATGTAAACTTGTAAAAATTCACCTTAATTTATTCTTAGGAGGCAATATTGATGAGATAATAGTACAACCACTAAGTAAACTTGTAATGTCTAGAAATTTCCGAAATTCGTGTTCACAGTCAAATGTATCACAAAATTATCGAAATTTGATGAAAAGGAACTTCATGAAAATAAAATAATAAAATTCCTGTTTTCTTTAATTTTGGTTATGGAATGTGCGCTCCTCCCACACTGCTCTGAATCCTCAACTTTTGATATTCATCACAAACTTATTCCGAGAATAGGGGATTTGCATGTCCGCCATATTGAATCTTGATTCACATGGAACTAAATGGGAGTTGTATGTCAATGTAAATGCTATAGAAAACATGTTATGCTCAGCATGGAATATCTAACAGTGATCTCATGTAAATATTCATGTGTTTTACATGCTTCAATAGAACAAGACTTAATCTTTCCCATCATGCAATCGTTTTTTTATAGATCATTTACACAAGCTATGATATTGCTGAAAAGGTCCTTGCATTTTTTTTATAAGAATCTTGGTAAATATTTCTATGTCAGATTTGAACGTAATCCATCCCAACATGCACTGTACATAATAGACATGCGCAGTAAGCTATGCAAATCCCCTATTAAATGGCATGTCTCGCTAGTCCCCACTGAAAGAGTCCCACGAACTTCCCCTGTGTAACATATCTCGGACACTTTTTATTGGCTAGCCTAACAATCAATAAAAATCTGCAGTTTATCTCTAACCAGGACGGAGTAGTAAACGATGCTCCGTCTATTCATCCTGAAAACTCTTCTTCCTAACTAGACGTTGACAAAAAGAGTTGCAAACAACCATTTGTCTTGATTTTGTCAAAGTTATGTCTTTTTTTATAGGCACTCACACTGGAAAAAGATGGATAAGGGTTGAATGAACGTATCAGCCGTGGTTCCGATCGTAAATCCAGTTCAGTAAAGACGCGTAGAATGACGTCATACATAAGCAGCAGACAACAATTGGTAAAGTCACGTGATTGTTAGGATGGAGGCCATTGGCTGAGTTGAAATAGCCACTGTTACAGCCTGTAACATTACACGACTCGTAGCAGGAGTAAACACTCTGTCCTTCTATTGTTTTCACTCTGCACACGCTGGGTATTGGCTCCTTGTTACACCCTCTGAAGATTACGAAACCTGCAAAGAAAAAAAAGTTATGTTTAAAACATACACTCGCCCTTCATCATTTTGTTTGTTTATGAATGTTAGCCTTCAAATAAAAGTACATTTTAGTCTGCCTGAAAAATTAAATGAACAAAGACAAAATTTTCATGAATTCTGATACATTTGAAAAATAAGTTTCTACATTGACAATCTATTACCCTAAATCGAGGAAATGAAATCCCTGGTGTGAAAAGAAGTTTGTTCTGATACGAACAAACAAAGAAACAAACAAACAAAAAGATGCATTCTTGTTCCTATACCCATTCAAAAGTCATTTGAGAGGATAAAGGCCTAGTCCAAGACAGTGAAATTCAGTTTTAAAGTTTACTCCATGTTAGTGTATGTAGCTATTGCACTGTCCTTGATATTTGCACCTTGGACAGTACAATCTTGTCCCTCGTACCAAATTCTCATTAGGTTCTATCTATGTACCAAATACATCGAGTTAAACATTAAACGAGTCAAATGATGTTGGAATACAGCTGGAAAAAGTGAAAGTTTTGGAAACATAAAAGAGAAAGTATGAGAACTTGGTGAAAAGTTACCCGTCAAATCTAGAGTTAAAAAAATAATTATCAAATATCGTCAAGTGTTTTTTCCCCCAACAAACCTTTCTTTCATTAATATATATCATATATTTATATGCTACCCTGACCTTTCGCTTGGAACAAATCACTCAAACTACTATCTGCAAGTCTCGACAGAAAGTTTTCTATGTTTTTATTTCTTTCCCCAAATCGATGATTCTGCTTCGGCTCTAACTAGGGAAGAGCAAATGAATGATGGAGGGCAGTGGAGGTGAAGAGGTGCTTCGCTGCTTGGATCAATAAAACGCACCAGAGCTTGGGTTACATGGAAGGAGCGATCTCCGGATCTAGAGGTCAGGTCATCTGTTTGATACCCAGGGAGATAAATTACTTGTATCTAGTCACGTATAATTCATATCATATACTATAATAAGGAGTATTATAAGTGCTTATTACATGATAATCCATTTTAGACAGGATCATCTTTACTACTGATAAGAATAGTTAAATTGAATAAGCAATACATGACTTAGACACAAGAGAATGCCATAGTGATTTAGTGAATACTTAAGTGTACAATTGGAGAAAGTTTATTAAATTAGTAGACATATATACATTTGTACTGTTTCATGAGCAGTTCTATTTTATTGTTTATCTCTGTATTTTTTTTTACTCATTTAGGGCAAAGAATTATTATTGTTACATCAATACTGAAATTTTTTTATATAAATTGTATTATATTTCGTCACAGATGGTCTCTATTTTCATTTTCATTTTCACTTTAGCCTTGTACCCCCACTTTACTGGTGAATGTATACATGGGTAGACACACCGCACTCCTAAGCAATACAGCAGGTTCATAATTTATGCTGGTGAACTATTGGGGTCCAGTTAACTAGAAAATGTAATTTTCAGAATTTCATAATATTATAGAATACCCTTGAGGCTGTAGTATACTAAAGCTGGTCAATCACAGACACAGGAAAGAAGCTTAATTGCCTGTAACCTGGTGGCCTGGAATATATTGTATCCTAACTCCCCTGGAGCTATGCAACATAATTTAAAACATTATAGTAGTGATAAGAGGTAGCATACTACACCAATTACTAGTAAATAAAAGCTGAACTAAAAGACAAAGCTGGTCAATCACAAGAAAGGAGCTTAATTGCCTGTAACCTGGTGGGCTGGCATATATTGTATCCTAACTCCCCTTGAGCTACCCAACATAATTTAAAACATTATAGTAGTGATAAGAGGTAGCATACTACGCCAGAAGTACAACGGTTATCTACTGAGCTTACCGTATGATTATGTTCTGAACCATTTTTGTGTGTGTCCTGTTCGGGAACCATCACTACTTTCACACACTGATATATATTGTAACTCATTGAATTTAATAAAATAGTCGCTAACCTTTTTTTTATTACCATTTAAATTCCTTTATCCACTGCTTCCTTTATCCACTATCTTAGCTCAATTCCAAAATATGGGCATGTTAATAGGTCGGGAAGTACTTGAAAACAAGGTTTTCATTTAGTGTTTTGGCTCAATCTGATAAAAGCTGGGAAATCTGGTTACGCAATGCATATTCATTTCACTACGTCACCTGTTTGTATGGTGCTTGACGAGAAGTCGGCAAGTGGCCATGCCATGCATAAAACACCTCAGCTTGGCAATTCGACCCAAGCTCATTGGCCCAACACTATTGGGGAAATCTGCAAATAATTTCCAAAAATCCCTACGTTCCCATATGTACACACACTTCAAACCTGTCCCAGTCTCAAGCTTATTGATTATAAGAGACATTTGACCCAAGATTTTAAGCTCTTACTCATATAATTACGCAGTTCCAGCATTACATGCTTACGCCTATGCCTATGCATCAGGCATCCGTCTCCGTGACGCCACACTCGGTGAGCTTCGTCTAACACGAGGCCCGTGTAATGATGTCATAGTCACGGGGATTCCCCATCGGAACCCTACCCAGAATGAGGCCCATGTAATGACGTCATAGCAGCAGGGAATCCACATCGCCATATCATGTGCATGATCGGCGATGGGGTCCACACAATTAAAGCTAAAAAACGAAACGATTTGGATGCGTCGTGAGACGCCATAGGAGGGAGGGAAGCAGGTAGGGTCTTGATAGTGTTAATCAACAAAAACAATCTATATTTACTTTATGAATGTAAATAGCCCAAGACTTCTCCTCATTCCCATCAAATTGTGACGATAGACCTATCTGGTGCCACGATACTCTCCTAGACCTAGTTTGGGTATACCCATGCTTACAAGCAGCATATAGCTACATATGGATGCAAGCAAATCGGAATCTCCTCCAAAGTTATAGAAAAACTCTGCAGGAAAAGTCTGCTGCTTGACATACTGTAGCAAGTTACAGGGGACAATGGTAATGTATTTCAATTTCCTGAAAAGTGAACTCCTGAGTATGGAAGAAGCTGGAAGTTGAGAGAAAGCTGTATGACAACAATAAAGACAGGGCCCCCCTTCAATCATCACCGCCATCCCTTTAACTAGCTCATCAGAAGGACTCAAACAACTGTCGTTTAACAGCATGTGCCTCTCCAACATTTCCTTAATCTTTATCACTTGAATCGTACAAATTTTCAACTGAGGAATCCAAAACAGTTGTTTTCCATAGGCATAGCATCTGTTCATATATCTACCGTGTCCATGTACAAACGTGTGACGTCACCAAGCTCGGGAGTATGATCTCGGAAATGGTCGGCCTGGGCTCGGCACTACTGAGTTAATTCAGCCCCCCAGAGCTCACTGGGTTGTGTAAGCCACTTATAATATTGCCGATTAATAACATGAGTCAATTGCCGTCAGATAGCAACCACTTTTAAAAATATGCCTCTTTAATGTCTCATACACTTTAAGGCACAACGAAAACCATCTCTTGATGAGCGTGCTGTATCTTGTCAATCTTCCTGAATAAATAAATGTGAACAAACAATGGGAGAAGACTAGTACTTAACAGCTGAAATGTGCCGGAAATAAATAACTAGAACACAAGCCTAATTACCTGGCATTCTCTAGATGCCCAGAGTGGCTGGCTTAATTCCCAATAACAGCTCCAGCCACCAGCGTTAAGAGCCGGAGGGAATTAATGACTTGGGACCACCTGTGGGATATCACTCCTCATTTGAGCTACTCGCCTACTATCGGCCATCTCGTTATTCACTCATACCATTAAGTGCCTGTTTACCACTATATGGGTCAGATTTTCAGAAAATGTACATTTGGCAGCCGTACACATTTAGTAAATTCTGCTAAATTCTACTACAATTTGGTCAATACAAGGTAAATTCGGGTATATTCGGTATTGCATTGATTCAAGCAATCTGTCTGGTTAGGTTGAACTGTATTTTGAACTTTGTTTTCGTCTGAAATGTTGGTTATTTGAGAGGATTGGTACAGTTGAATTATACCTTTTCTGGAAATCTGACCCATATAAGGGAGCCACTGCCTAAAACCACACCCTTTGTTTTAACTCCCATTTAAGAATTAGAGATCTTCAGTGTGTGATATATGTAAAGCAAACTAGGCAGAGAGGTCTGTTCTTTATACCAGTCCTGTTTCCCTATTTTCCCTATTGGAAAAGATTTACCTAGTTTTGACCAAATTGCAGCCTAATTTTGCACAATTTAAAGGTGTACAGCTGCCAATTGTGCATTTTCAGAAAATCTGACCCTATTATTTGATTTCCTTCTGGGTTTATGATGATATTCCTTATGGACCGGCTCCCCATGATGCATAATTGCTCAGCTGGTCTTATTCATAGAAAGATTACTCTCATCTTGATTGTAACAATCTGATCTGTCTCCATCATAACTAACAGTGGAGTTACTCCTCTTGCTGGTATCTTTTGTTAAGAGACTTCAGGAGGACAATATTGAAATGCCAGCTGGTGAGGATGGGGAAGTATAGAATAGAGTTGTGACAACACAATTGGGTCTTGCTTTCAAGCTTGTTTGTTGTCCATATGCCAACAACACCTCTCATTTTTGCCAACGTCATTTTATAGTTTGTGGACACTTCTTTGTCTCTATAATATGGGTTGAATATATACTAATTCCTCCGCCCCCCGCTGAATTTGCAAGATCAAATTCAGCGGGGGGGGGGGGGGGGGGGCGGAGGAATTAGTCGGGAAAATTCGATAACGAGTTTGGGTATCTGTATATTCTGAGAAATATGTTGTACCAAAAATTAAAAATATAATGTTCATGGTAAACGAGAAGCTATTCAATGTTGAAGATTTTAAAACATAAAATGTGTACAGCGAGCTGGCTAAACTAGCAAAGCCTGAATACGAAAAGCTGGATGGCTGGAACGAAATATTAAGCGAAGAGTATTTTATAGGGACTGAAGAAATCTGGAGGGAAAAGTTTGTAATGCCTTACGAATGTAACAAGATCACAAAATGGCAGTCGTTACAGTATAGAATTTTCCACGGAACGATCGGATGCAACAGCCATTTAAATCAGATTACATTAAAAAGATCCAAGAGCTGTGATTATTGTTATGAGGACGACATAATTAGTCATTTGTTTTAATACATTGTGACCTTCCGAATGTCATCTGGCAAAATTTGGAAGAATAGGTCAGAAGAAGTAAAATATTGTCTGGTTTTAATTTGAATGACTTGAATTGTACAGCTATTTTACTAGTTTACAGTGAAGAGAGACTGCAACAAAGTTACGGTCCGATTCCACTGGTTCGCTTATCTATGTGCTCATGGCTCGCTCTTGCTGCACTTGTTTATAGTGCGTTTGTCATTCGCTCTTCATCCGCTAATATTTTTAGCGCAATACAAGCACAGAGTGATTCTACTTGTCCGCTTGTTTCCTATATGAAAATAAATAGCAAATGCGTTTGTGTGCTCTCACTGCGCTCTTGGTCCGCTAGTTTAACAGGCAGAAAGAGCGTTGTGTTGCTGCGCTCAAATCAAACACGTCAGATATGAGCGCAACGTCAAAAAGAAGCGCAAATAGCGGTTTTTAAGAGCGTACAGAAAGCGGTGTAATCGATTCTATTAGACGGCTCTGGTTTCGCTCTGCCTTCGCTTGTTATGTGCTTGGGGAAATAAAAAGAGCGAGCGATGAGCGGCCCAAAAGAGCGAGCCAGTGGAAACGCAGCCTAAACAGGATTATCACTGCAGCCAAGAATTATATATATCACCAGAGAGTCTTCCAAAAGAATGAAGTAATTTTCAGGGATTTTATAAATGAGGTGAAGATAAATATGAGAGTGTTAGAGTACAGCAACATCGTACAAGGCCACGGGGGAAGAAAAGAGCCTCTGGTATAATATATGATAGAAGAACTGGATGTTGATACATAGATAAACAGGGGAAAACCCACACTTTGTTAATAGTTACTAGGCGGCTGAGATATTGTTAAGAACATAGCACACCTGCTACTGATCTATCAGTGTGAAGCGTCAGAAAATTTCAGAAAAAACAATTTATTTATATATAAATTTAAATATTTATAAGAGCCTCGATGGCAGGATATGCTGAATAAAACCTTTTTAAAAATAAAAAAATTCTACAGTCTACAAAATTAGTGAAAATGTAAAACTGAAACTTTACAATAAAGATAGCCTACCACGCCATTACCTATTGCCAATGTTAACAATATTATAATGGAAGTTCTATTGTAATTTGAAATTACCTGCATTGATTCTGCCAGTGTATTTGAGGCAGTAATGTTCATCAGGCTTGCATTCTTTAGCGGGCAAGTAACCGTCGTCGCACCCTTTGTTTAGCAGTGTAGTACACTGTACGCATTTGATAGTCAACACTGCAAGGAAATGAAACAAAAATATACATTAGGAAAAACCATTAATACAATATGTTGAAGAAATGTCGGGCTTTCTTCGATTGATAAAAATAGGGTCAGCAGCTGGGCGAGAATTGAATCAACAAAAACAGAAACAGGACAGGATTCAATTCAATTCAATTCAATACAAAAATTCTTTATTGTCATTGGAATTACAATGGTCAGTCAAATCTGTGACAAGCGAAACAGTGACTGCCGACTTCAAATCCTTGAATAAAGTTACACAGAATATATAGACTTAAAGCTAACATTTGTAATAGGTCTTGATGAAATGGGTAAATACATTGATGACAAAAATGTGGTAATTTGAACAGAGAGTGACTGACATATGTGGATATAAAGACTCATTGTCTAGGATAAATAAAAGTTTATGGCACACACATCATTATTTAACATAGTTGTTAAGATATAAACACCGTTATTTATACATGAAATATTGCCCTTCGAGAAGGAAATATCAAGTTGGAGTAGGTAGTTAATTAACATAGAAAAAGATGAGCATTGTTTTGAGCAGAGCAGCAAGCTACCTTAATATTACATTCATATTAGTATATTTAAAATACTTATAATATTTAAAATGGTGCAAGAAGCTGTTGAGTGTACTTCCTGAACGTAACTATGTCCGGGTTATGCTTTTGAGTTCAGAACTGAGCAGGTTAGAAGAGGCCTGAATTCCTTTTATGCAGACTATTCATACCCAGTTGATTACAATAGATAGAATTGATTAAGACTGATTGGTTTGTCCTGGATGGACCAATTATTTGTCCTAATAGATTCAGGATCCAATCAGTAACATGGTTACACTCATCAATAATTAATTGTCCGGTCAGTGTGGAATTTAGTTATCAAGATAAAGATCATAGGAGGTGACAGGAAGAAGAAGGGTGTTGTCTGTATACTGGTAGCTGGCGTGGCTGATGCGTTGATAAAAACAAAATAAACTAATTATAATACACAATACATATCACGTTCCCAACTTTTCGTAACATTGGGACAATCGAGGAGACAGTAGTAGGACCATCTATTTAGTCTGAAACTAAAATAAATTTGACAAGCCTTAATATATGTACACGAAAGGTGAAACACATAATTGTGATCCGTTTTAGGAAAATTAGTCATAAGTCGCAAAATATGCATTTTGAGATATCATCATATTATTTGAAAAGTAGAGATTTAGCCGATTCCAATGATAATAAACAGTAAGGACATTTAATAAGTATTTCTATATTCTAAATTATTTTGATATTTAAAAAAAAAAAAAAAAGAGTTTGCAATATCTTTGGGGTGGACAATTGCTAGTAACAAAGCGAAATATACTCTATAAGATGACCTTAGTAATGCAAGATACATTTATTACAACGTCTTGAAATTTGGTACCTGCATGTATTTATGCTTCTAGCAGCTCCGAGAACCCCAAAACTGCAAACATTCTAAGCAAGGGTTCTTATGAATAATCTACTTTGGAAAATGTCAATTCTGCGACTTGTGACTCATTTTCCTGAAACACATCATATATTATTTCCAAGGAGCTGAGAAAGGAATATCAGGGGAGAACTTATTAGTGGCGTGAGAATATTTTCTGGTGTTTTATAAATTAAAGTAATACAAAAAATGTAATGACCAAAATGTAGATTACAACCCTGGTACAGCATATATGATCACTTTCTTCCCTCTCACCTCTCAAAAAGACATTTATTGTAATAAGTCTGTATCAATTATCAACTCTCATTATTTCTTTATTTCATCCATCTCCTATCTTGTAACAACAATGATCCGTGATATCTCTGTCGTGAATTTACTCCTAATTATAGCAACAAGGGTAACGTTTGCATATTGATAAGGATTTTGCACTGTATATAGATTGGTGCAGATTACCATGAACAACGCTTTCCCTGGGGATGTGTACATCTGAGCCATTCATGAATACAATTTGTTTTAAATTAAAAATAAAATATCGGAGAAAATTTCCTCAGAAAAGAGATGCAACAACCAATATGGGAATATGCTTGCTTATCAGTTTTAACCTATGAAAGGAAAGTGTAACGTCTGAACAAGGTCATTGCCCGAACGTAAGTACAAAACCTTCAGACTGTCACTTAACATTGATTTCTCTACGAAGTAATTCATTGTCACAAACGATCCTAGTATCTTTTTACAGTTGTTAGAAGTGGAGGTATTTTTTCAAGAATATGTAGTAATAGTCACGAATGTACATATTGTAATGGCTGTAGAGCATATCCTCACACGATGTAAGCATAATTAAAAAAAATGTACTATCCGGTTGTACCTTCTGCAGTCAATAGGGGATTTGCATAGCCGCCATCTTGAATCTAGTATAGCATGGAATTATGGGACTAATTGCACGGAATAAAATGTTTCGAAAATATGCCATGTTTTGCATGGAATAATTATCGGTGCTCTAATGTCAATATCCATGTGTTTTACATGTTTGCATGACACAAGTCCTCATCTTTCCCATCATACATTTGGTTGACATAGATGATTCATACAAGCTGTGATATTGTTGAAAACATTCTTGCAATTTTCATAAAAATGTTGCAAAATATTTGTATGTCAGATTTAATCAGAATCGAACCCAGGATGCATTGTAACAGACATGTGCAGTGGCGCATGCAACTCCCCTATTACTGTACAATTGCTGATTTTTCAATGTAAGGCCCTATTCACTAAGCCGATTCTCATGGGATTCTCACGGAACTTGGTGGAAAAGGGTCCTCTGCGGCGCC
The DNA here is from genome assembly GCA_942159475.1 of Sthenelais limicola. NCBI lineage: Eukaryota > Metazoa > Annelida > Polychaeta > Phyllodocida > Sigalionidae > Sthenelais > Sthenelais limicola. The sequence continues at coordinate 16,399,446 of OW804095.1, forward strand.
AAATTGCATGGGATTCGGCTTAGTGGACTAGGCATAACGTTTTTGGAAAGTAAGCTTATGGACAATTAAATCAAATCAAATGAATATCTGTTGAAGACGATGGTGAATGAACTTTTAATGAAGGATTAAATTAGATATTGCCATGCTTTATTACAAACAATTACCTAGATCGGAAATAAAACTTCGCTTTAATTGGAGACTCTAAATCCCCAATTAATTCCCTTAATTTTCCCTTCTTTAACCTATGAATATAAAAGGTTTTTAATAGTGAAAAATAGATTAAATATCTCATCTTTCGAAAAAGTTTTTTATTCTACAATTAGGCAATTTCCGATGCAAAAATATAACAAAATAGTATATGGCAGAAATCAGCTCAGACTGTTTAAAGTGCAAATATTTCCATCGTGATTTGGAAGTGAATAGACAAAATCCTATTTCATAATTAATCACTTCATTCTCTATTTTAAAGTACATGACATTGTAATGATGATTCAGATTCAGATTAGGCCAACAAAAAATAGGTGTGTTTCCGATTTACCCCCCCCCCCTACCTAGAAAAACCTTACTCTACCTAAATTTGTTTTTACCATACCTGATTTTCCCCCCATCATATCTTACTTTTTTTGCATTTTTTGACAAAAAAAGCTTATAAAAGCAGGAAAATGTGTTTTCCTAACCCGAAACTGTCAAAAAGCACATTTCCCATGTTCAAAACAACTATTGTTGTGAAAAAGACATTTTTTTCAGTTCCTGGGAGGTGGTTTCCAAACAAAAAAAATTAACAAAAAAAAAGTTACCACCCCCCTACCTAGTTTTCCGTCAGATAAATCGGAAACACACCTATTTTTTTTTGGCCTTACCAATACATCCTCCTAAATCAAGTTTGCTGCCGGACTTCCTGAGATTGCATACATTCAGCAAATTGATTTTGTTTCGACCTTTGAGAAGCAGAATATCTAGGCTAATAGCCATATTTGAATCTACATCATTAGCCCGGTTAAAATACATGTGCATTGATCATGGAGTTGGGTTCGACAGTACTAATTAAGAGATGATTAATTTTGATTTTTAATTTGTCTCATATCATATTGTAATTTTTGTTTTGTTTTTAAAAAGGTTTTATTCAAGCATAACCTGCCATCGTGGCTCACACAAATCTAAGGCAAAGTTAATATTGTGTCCTATCATATTGTAATTATAGCAATGGCGTGGGTATGAGGTTTCAGTGATGTGGAGATGGGTACATGCAGTAACCAAAGGTAGGAAAATCAACATTTTTACAAAAAAAGTAACTTTCCGCGTCTAAATTTGAAATTGAGTCTGATGTAATGTTTGTGAGAGATTGCGACTTTTAGTTCCAATATTTGGTCTAAGATATTCAACCTTTTCTCGGATTTGATAATATCCACACATAACTAAGTTGGATTTCATGCTGGAATTCTTTTCTCACCGCTTTAGTGATATATGGCCTATGCTTTTCAGGGGGATGGCATTGCCACCCTTAATTTTGAGAAATCCAAGCTAGCTCCCAACATGCCTGCAAAATCAAATATGATCCGTTTTAGGAAAATGAGTCATGAGTCGCAAAATATGGATTTTGAGATATCACCATATTTGAAAAGAGGAGATCAAGCTGATTCCAATGATAGTAAACACTAGGACCTTATAAGTATTTCTATATTTTAAGTTTGTTATTTTTATTTTTGAAAAAAAAGTTTGCAATGTTTCTGTATGTGTCATTACCAGTAAAGTAACTTAATATACTCCATAAGAAGGCCTTCAAAGTGCAAGGGTATATTTAATACTATGTCCAGAAATTTGTTACATGGATTCATATGATTATAAGTGCCAAATGCTCTAAAATCCGAACATTTCAATAAAGAAATATTGTGGAAAAACACTTTGAAAAATATCAATTTTGCGACTTGTGACTCATTTTACTGGAACACATCACAATGCTTGTAACTACAAATGTTCAAATGATTAATCGTGTACTTTTATCTTGCATACTTGCTGTCATTCATATCATCAAGGGATACCGCATCATATTATTTAAGGGTATCATATTGGATGTAAAGGAGACGTGGAATTACCATGGTTACTAAATACGTGCAAGAATTAAGGCTGAACTGCATCAAATTGTTCTCATCTTTGTCAAACACCGTTCTTTCTGACATTAGGATAATCATCTTCCCACTTGCATCCACAGAATAAACTGCGAGTTAACTCTGCTGCAGAGTGTTTTGAGCAATCCAGCAAATATGGCTGCTCAAAATTAATACACTACTAATACTGGTATCAGATATCAAACATAATTGCAAGGTATGGTGTTGAGGCTTCCGCTAGTATCTAATCAGTAGAACTATTTTGTCACTAACTTATTATGTAGAAATGCTACAGAGGTGAGAGGTGAGAGGTGAGAGGTGAGAGGCGAGAGGCGAGAGGCGAGAGGCGAGAGGCGAGAGGCGAGAGGCGAGAGGCGAGAGGCGAGAGGCGAGAATTCAAAGGCGAGAGGCGGGAGACGAGAGGCGAGAATTAAAAAGAAGTGAGAGGCGAGAGGTGAGAGGCGAGAGGTGAGATGGCAGCGATGGGCTTCCGTAGTACTGGGCCTGGGGCGAGTAACTTATGGATAGCCTTTGTTGTAAATCTTGCTCAATTGGGTTATTACCATCCAATTATCATCCCATAACCGGGAGCGTAATGCAGTTAAAGGTTAAATATAGGCACTGGGCAACTCTAATTAGATTAACTCAAGACCTAGGTCCATCTCGGGAGGGAAAGGTCCATCTTGGGAGACCTTTCTTAATCTCATTCAAGTGCTTAAGCCCTATCTATGCAGAGTGCTATAGAATGCTATAGAACAGCCCAAATACTATAACAGAATTAATCAGATATCTGTTGTAATGGTTAAACGTTTTAAATTTATTGATTACCATTGATTACCATGATTATTATGTCAATGTACAAAACAGAACTTTATCTCAGTAAATTATTTCAGTAAGAGGAACATGTTGTAATTGAGATATGTAGTGCCATACGAAAAGGCCACTTTCCCAACTACTCACAGAAGTATTACTATACTGCTAAGGCGTGTAGTTATAGTGGTTTGTCACAAGGTGGGACCACTATTTAAAGCGCTGCCTTTCCTATGATCTCTATTACCAACCATCATGAGATTATTACACCATGTTCGCTAAACACCTCTTTACCTTTCATATCATTTACCATTGGATATGAGCAGTCATTAGCAATAAAACAGAATATTACTAGTTGACGTTTGTCCTGTTCTTATTTCTCCTCCATAAGCGAACTAGATCACTACATATATATATACATACGTGATCATTTAAGTATAGTTGTTAAGAGAGTTAGAGTTAACAATTATGTCTATGATATAACATGTGGGTCAGATTTTCAGAAAATGCACAATTGACAGCTCTACACATTTAGTAAATTCTGCTAAACTAGACTGAAAAATAGCCAATACTAGGTAAATTCGAGTATATTCGGCATTGCATTGATTCTACCAATCTGTTTGGTTAGGTTGAACTGTATTTTGAACTTTATTCTCGTCTGAAATTTGGGTTATTTGAGAAGATTGGTGAAGGTGAATTGTACATTTTCTGAAAATCTGACCCATGTACATGTGTAACTTAGTACAGTTATGTTGGATGAATGGGGGGGGGGGGATATTAATATCAAACATAATTTCAAAGTTCATAAAGCTGCGATTCCACTGGACGACTCTATATGTCTGCTCATGGTTTACTCTGTATAATGTCTCGAGGCAACATAGAGTAAAACCACAGCAGACCAATGGAATGAGTTATTTTCCATACAATCTTAAGTGGGGTCTCCACTGGTTGCAGTAAGCTCTGCGGTACACCTTGCGATGGTGTTGTGCTGGTTCTGTTGGGCAATTAGAGCCTGAGTTTATTGTCCGAGCTGGCCCTCTATGCCTGACGGGAATCCTGTCGAGGCCGGAGGCCGAGACAGGTTCCCGAAGGCATAGAGGGCCAGCGATGGACAATAAACTCAGGCTCTAATGGCTTTAGTCCCCGTTGGTTGGGCTGTTTACCGGAAGTTCTCTAGGCATAGAGGGCCAGCGGGACCGGTAGTGACCACTGGCCCTCTATGCGTCTATAATGGGCCAGCTCAGACCAACCAACGGGGACTAAAGGTGGAGAGGTCCTCCCTACATGGTTTACTGGCCAGATCCCGCTCCTCTCCACCTACAGAACCACCAGAACCACATGGCAAGGCTTACTGCCGAGCTTACTGCAGAGCTTAGGGCAGGCAGTGGAGACTCCCCTATAAGATTCAATGTTTGTGCTTCTTTAACATTGCGCCAAAATCGGTTGAGTTTGATCTGAGTGGAAGAAGAGCAACTATGAAGAAGCTAGCCATGAGTGACCAGAAGCACAGATATGAGCGGTCCAGTGGAATTAAAGCTTTAAGCTCTGATTCCACCACATCTCATAAGCTTTCAAGTGTGGTTCCATTGGCAGAAAATTGCTTAGCAACAGTACAACCACGCCGTAAGGGGTGAAATCTTGCTGTAAGAGTTTCTGTCTTAAATTGTTAAACTTGAGTGAAAGTTTAATCCAAATTGGCGCTGACAAACTTAATTATTCATGAAAAATCAAAGCTATTAAGAATTAAAAGGAACCCAGTTTCATACCTCATGCAGAGGCAAAGTAAGTGATCAGCCTTTTTCTAAAGTACCCTCTTGATATCTATTAGCAAGAACAGGCGTTGAGGTGCGATGATTGTTTTGCAATTGAAAATAATTCGTCCAACCCTCGCAGTCCTACGACCTTCGCTTCTCAAACTGATTTTGATAAACAGCTACCAGCCTCCTGGGAGTCCAAATCAACAAAGTTGTTATGACAGACCCTTGTCACACAGACCCAAGATCACTCAGGCCTACTAAAAAGCAAATTTCACATAAAAAAGCAACTTTCTTTTTGTCTGTAGAAAATGGGGTTGCTGCAAGGAATGCCAAGAAGGATATTCGTCCTTTTTATTGTGAACGTGAAAGTCATAGTAAAAACTCCCATTAGACCGACACAATGTGTGGAAATGGATTGACTCCCAAACTCCCTAGCTTGAATGGCTTAATTTGGATGGTAAAATCTTTCACGCTTTTTCTGTTTGAATGTGGAATAAGCTTTCCTCTTGTCGTGTGTCTTTCTTAGCTCGAAATCCGTTCATCTCTTGGTGTGTGTTCTGATTTCCCAGCTTTGAATTGTGTAAACTACCATGTGTGAAATAAGGGATTGAGATTCATAGAAAATTTCAATTCGTAATTTGATCATAAAAGTGTTGAGGCAAAACACAATAGCCTAAGCCAATTGTCCTTAAGGGGGTCTTCCACCTATGTATGTATGTATCAATTTTATTTCCAAATATTT